>JAATNT010000069.1:0-56848 GCA_020137375.1 Fusarium chaquense
GGCATAGGTGGTGGTGGTGGCGGCGGAGGAGGAGGAGCAGCACCGGCAGCAGTAACCTCGATCTTCGGTGTTTCGCCATCGCCTGGAGGAGTGATGGGTGACGAAGTCTCCATACTGGGGTGTGAAGGACCAGTTGTGTCATCCTCGGAGTCGCTACCATCATACTTCTTAACCTTGGAGCCGATCTCTCCGAGCAAACCAGCTTGTTGCTTAGCATCAATGGTTGGTCGCTTCATTTCCACGATTCTGGGCTTCTCATAGACAACACCATCTTCGCCCTCGGTCTCATCGTCTTCATCAATCACCTCACCATCAGAACGTCTCTTGAGAGGCTTGCGAGGGATCTTGGTGTTGCGGTTGATACTGCCCAATACGCTGTTTGTGAAGTCTCGGGGAGGCGTTCCGCCACCAGGGGGCGTTCCAGGTCTATCATCCATCTCCTCACGAAGAGCTCGAAGGCGGTCTGAGGGTCCGACAGCATCTCCCCACACACGTCCCTCGAGCTTGTATTGGGTCTTTTGTCGCTCGATCTGCATCTGTAGTCGCTCCATGAGGCGGTTGCGGTCCAGAATGCCTTGCATACGAGCAGGATCCTCGGGGGGTGCAGTCTTGCTGGAAGCGTTTGCACTCTTGATAGCTTTAGAAGCTGCAACATCTTGAGCATCTCGAAGCATCAAGTACAATTCTCTGGTCTCCAGCTCATATCGCTGCGCTTCCTTGGCTCGCATAGTCTGCATGCTATCCAACTCGGCTTTGAGTCCATCTGCCTGTCTCCTTTGAGCATCGATGAACCGTGCTTGCTCCTCCAGTTGTCTTTGCAACTTGGCAACTAATCCATCGGCACCTAGCTCCAACTGAGCCTTCATCTCATCGCGCTCCGCCATAGCTGCTTCTGCGATCTGTCGCGATTCGAGCGCTTCATCCTGTGCCTGCCTGGCTTCCGAATCTGTATGCAGCTTGTCTAGCAGACTTTGGACCGTGAAATTGAGACTCTGCTTAAGATCCATGTTCGGCAATCGCCTATCCATAGCAACGTAGCTCAGCATCGAATCGACCAGCTGGAACATGCGCAGCCGCTCTTCGCCATCGTTGGCACGGATGAGCATGAGATGCTGTAAAGCTGAAATGAAGTAATCCTGCGTCTTGGTGCCATGAAGGCGCTGCTGAATAGCATCTGCAATTTGAACGGGATCAGTGAGATCCTTGACTTCGCCCTCTACATCGTCCTTGATGCTGCTGTTTTCCCGTTCCAACATGTCCTCATAGTCGATGGCCTCATTTGTTCGGAATCGCTCGATCTGCTTGTCCAGGAGTTCGTATTGGAACTCCTCCATCTTCGTCAAGATCCGCTTGATGCCACATGCTGTAAACTGAGCTCGGATGTGTATCCTCAACTCCAAGTCTCTCTCGGGCGAATCGATTATCATGTTGACAAGCATGAGGGTCGCGACGGCATATTCCATAAGCAAGTTCTCCATTCCAATACCACCAGTCCTCAATTCTTCACTTGCACCGACCAAACTTCCCATCTTACCCCTGCCATCGATGGTAACTTCCACGAGGCGCATCCAAGCATCGAATCGACCATTCTCGCCAGATGCAACTTTGACCTCATCGAGAGCTTGGATAACCTTCAAGTGGCCTTCGGAATTCTCTCCCCACGTACACAAGAAGGTAATGATTTCGCTGACAAGCTTTCGCGTGGTGAGTCGAGGAGAAATGAGCGAGCTGGCGAGTGCCACCATGACTTTCTGGTGAATCAAGGCATCGTCGGCACCAAATTTGTTGTTCATCAAGGCCTTTACACACTTGATAATATCGTACTCGCGGTCAAGACCTCTGTCGATGCGGCCACTGTCCTGGGCAGGTCCCTGTGCCGTCTTGCGGTTGATCTTAAGTAGCAAGGTCATCAAGGCGACCTGTCCCTGGCACTCGACAAACCTCTTCACCCAGCCAATCTGCTGAGTCCTTAGGTTTACCTCCAAACTTCCCATGCCCTTCGTGTCAAGTCGGTCCTCCATAACTCGTCGAACATACCATTCTGGGGTGCCCTCCTCGTCGGAATAAGTCGTGATATCGGGGGTCGCTGTGTACTGGGTCGGTCGTGCTGTTTGTCGACGTTTCTGCTCGCCCTGCCACTCGGTGAGTCGATCTTGATAGAGCAACGTCCACTTCTTTTGGGCCGGGTAAGCCATCATCTGTCTCCTGGCCTGCTCAGGGAGGTTGTGCCATCCTCGCTTCTGCATTAGCTGAAGAAACATCTGTTCGACCACATTATCATCGTCAGGTTTCGGGAAATAGAAGCCACCCTGAGGATCGCTTTGTCCTGGGGGAGGTCCCGAGGGAAACTTTGTAAATCGGTGGGAATCGCGGTTTGAGTACTGCGAAGCAGCATACGAGCTTTGAGAAGATGCACTAGGCATTGCTGTGCTTGGTGAGCGTGATATCACAGTGTGGGCGTGGCGTGAATTACCTGACTGTATGCTCAAGTTGTCCGCTGAGCCTCGAGCAGTGGAAGACATTAATGAGTCGTATCGGGGGTTAGGAGCATTATTTGAGTGAGACGAACTGCCCCTGGCAGGGCCCCATTGCTGATATTGGGTCTGGCGTCCTGTCGAAGCCATGGTAACATTTGAATTGTTATAACCGAAACCAGCAGGCTGGCGTCCTGGAGAACGGGCCCCAGACTGGCCTGACCCGTCCCAGCTTGGATATTGGTGATAATCTAGGCCATTTTGATTGAGGTGGTGTGGAAGAGGTTCTCGGCGCAACGGCATCTGCTCGCCTTTGGGTAAGTATTCGACAGGAACTGGAGAGCGTGACCCGCCCCCGATAGCATCGTATGGGATCGAAGTTATAACCCCGGCCATCTGGTTGATACCGCCGTCGGAGGACTCTGGGCGACCGTCAAACGAGATAGCAGACGACTCTCGCTTATGGCGCGAGGACCGAAAGCTGGCTGCATCGTCTGCGGGGTATCTCGAGTCTTCATTTAAGCGTTTATCTTTGTGCTTACTTCGCGAGAAGAGAGACCGGCCGCCAGAGGACTGTCTCGTCTTGTCAGACATGGCGACAACAAGGTCGTGTCCGCGACAATCGTCGAAGCCGAGTATTTAGGTTGCGAATCGTATTTCAAGAGCAATGTCGATTTCGAGCTGGTGTGTACAAGCAAAAGGAAAAGGAGAATTCAAGGTCGAGGGCTCGTAATCGTCTACCAACGGCTACGAGTTGAAACACGTGAAGTTGGCGATGTGCTGGCCCTGGGCCGCTCGCTTCATTTGGGGCACAGTATTCGACGTTGAATCAAACGCTGGGAGGTTATTCGGGGTGCGGAGGATCTCCAAATCGAAGCGGCGTGAACGTTGTGGGCGGGCTTGAAACCTTGATCGCCGGGAGTTGCTTTTGACAGAAAGGAAATGTATGTAGATACTGCACTGTAAGGGACTGGAAGGGGGGTAAAGGTAAAAAAAAGGTAAGGTAAAAGACAAAGAAAAGGCCTAAGCTTGACCGGATGATGCCGCTGCTTGAAGGAGTGGTGCCAGAATGAAACGAATCGAACTGCAAACCGAATTAACTCAAGGTGGTGTGCATAAAGGAGCGTAGCGTAGCAGTAAAGTAAAGTGTTGGATCCGACCTAATCATCAAGTCAGTTGGGTGTCCAAAAGACGGGGATGATCTGGTTGGATTGGATCCTTTCTCTATCGTCAGGGATCTTCTAGCTGCTCAAGCCAAACCGAGGGTCACGGGCAAGACGAATGCGGATTGGCTCGAGTGTCTATGGGGATGATGGATCCAGTATTGCTTAGCCGCCGCTTAGAGGTCGGGTAGGCACCTAAGGAAGCTAAGCTAGGAGCGATTTCAGCGCTGTGGGCGCCAAGGAGTACCTGGGTCATTACCTGCTAGTGTACGGGCGGGCATCGAGAATCATCCATGGATCCATCCATCCATCCTTGTGAAATAGAGCAGCCTGGGCCAAGTACTCAAACGTCCCAAAATCCCTAACAGAATGTGATTATAGTGAAATTGATATTTTGAATACATAAACCAACCAATATGGACCTTACAGCCAGTCAATAGGTATATCATTGGGCACCATAAGTGGATGAAGTTCACCCAAACTACTAAGGTTCCATGGATGATTTACACCCCTAAAAAAGCGCTGTGACTGGGCGCTGGCCCGACCTCGTAGGATGGACGCTTTTTAGTAACGACCCGTCAACAGGCGGGGGATTTTTGTCCCAAAAAATCAAGGGACCTATCAGGGGAAGTGGGCTTTCAAGATTAGAGACGCGTAGGCACAGTCAACCTAGTACATTTTGCTGGATTATATTTCAGATTATTTCCAGCGTTATCAGAGGTAAAGTGTCCACGGCTTGTCATAGTTATCCCAGGAAACTGGGACTGTCAATTAAAATATTAATCCCACTGATAGTGATGCAAGATCTTTGAGTTACAGTAAACCCTCGTACCAACATGCGGCACCTGTCATACTGGAGTGCTACCTAACTATAAATCCTTACGAGTGCCAAGTTGATGGCTTGCTTGGAAATGGTTCATGCAACCAGCTAACTACTACATATGTAACCATGATTTTTGTGTTACACTTGAAGTCATGAGGTGTTGTCAATTGTTACACATTTGCCTGGTTTTCATGGGAGCGTCGATAAGCTGAAATCTCCACAATGTACACATGCATGGAATTCTTTCAACTGTCTCAACTATCCCTTGAACCGCGTGCAGTTCGGGCTTCTCCTGTGTCTCAGGGTCCGTCTATATCCGTCCACTATTTCGAGACGAGACATAGGTAGATCTCTCCTCTCCATCATTGATTCTTAAGCGAGGCCGGTTGTCTCAGGGCCTCTATTCGTCTCATTCCATTTGCTTTCAACTGCCGGCTGTCGAACGGGGACTTTTGGATCATGAGTGTGATTCTACAAGCCATTGACTGTAACGAATATAACGTATAACGGTTCAACCGCATTTATGTACCTGAGCTTCAATTGCTGATACGAAGTCGCTTAAACATACATACACTGGATTTGGACTGGGGTACAGCAACACACTTAGATAGGACCTATGTTAAGGAAATCAAATAAAATAGCTAAAGAGCAGGTTGAAGATAGCATAAAATAACTATTATTTTGTCCATTCTGAAAGTAGATCTAAGTTTTCTGCGACTCCAAGGTTGTGCTATAATCCTAGGTTGTATCTCGCTCGTATTCATGACGTGTCCAGCTTGAGGGAAGAGGTCGATATGATCAATTGCTCGGGCTGTAATCGTATCCGTCCACCTCCATGCTCGGGTTCCAGAAAGTTGGCCTCTGAGATTTAGGACACAAAAATAAATAACCTAAAAGGTCCGAACTAAGCAGCATAAACTGACATACTTATTTCGTCTCTTATGCTCCAAGCGGCCAATTCTAATTCTTCTTATACCCTGATGCCGTAGACATGGAGATGTTACATGACCCGCTCAAATGAATGGCGTGCTGTGGAAATTTACCGATCATGGACTAAGATAATGCATCCATTTGATCCGAAGGATGCAGATAGCTGGGTGATTATGATGTCGATTGCCTTGATGCATAGTTTCGGCTAGAATTCAGTTGCAAATCCCACTGCTTTATATACTTTGCTTCCAGAATAATGAATCGGAGACATCGATCACTGGACAGTCTTTAATTGATAGATTTCAACGTCGTTAATATTGGCACTTTTACACCCTTGCAAGTCTAAACCCTTCTGTTGGTCAACCCCTTTTTAGCGGGATCTTCGGCGTCGTCACCTCCCACTGGGCCCTTTGTGCTTGTAGCTTCAGCCACGTTTCCAGGGCAGCCTGCAGCCTACTAAGGTCTACTATATCGTTAGTCAGGTCCAACCTGTCGCAACCTCAAGGCAACGTCGGATTTCAAACCTCACGGCATCCGCCGCATCCTCGAAACTTGTATTCTACGCTGAAACAGGCTCCAGTATCGCCCCCTCCAGTCTCTAAGAGGTAGAACATGGGCGCGACAATGTCCGTCATCAAGGTACGCATTCATCATGACAACTGCATCCGTAGCGGTACGGGACGATACGATACTAAAACCTGATCGCATTTAGACGCTCATTGTTCCCGCTGTCATCTCATTGCTTCTCTTCATTCTACTCACATACGTTCTTATTCCGCTATGGCGTCGATATGCTCGCTATAGCCAATATCTTCCCCTCGACACGTTATCGTCCCATACGTCGTCCCTGCGCGAGCGCATAACGGCCCGTGTAGCTGCGTGGCGCTCCAATCGCGATGTCGCGTTCGCATCTGATGACGGTTTCGACGACGGATTAGATGATGATGATGGGGAAGAGCTTGGGAATGTCGACGAAGCTACATGGCGTCAGATGGAGGCAGATACCCGTGCGGCCCGGCCAGACAATGCCAGGCGGTTGAGCAGAGAGTAAGCGACCACAAAGAGAACATGCGGTTTGTCATATCATGAGCATTGCTAACTAAATACAGTCTAGAGGAGGGATTTAGGGACGATAGTGACGATGAACCAGACCGGTTAGCAAGGAACAACTTCAGGTCATAATGCCATAAGCACATTCTGTCCTTTTCAAAGGCAGTTGAGGACGATCAAGAAACACTGTCTATGCTCGCTATGAAAGTTCACACCTACCTGAATAACGGCAGGGGCGATTTTTTGACACTGCCCGTGGTATCGCAACTGACTTACACGGGATGGGATTTGTCATGCGCCTGAGTAACGAATTAAGGATGTAGTTACGGTAGTCAGGTGCAAACGGGCGAGAAGGAGTAATTGCAAACAATACGGCACCTTTCTAAGTATTTCGAAGAGGTAGGAGGCACCTGGCTGGGCAGTGAAAAATCCTGATGCTAAGACATGTTCCTCCCAGCGCCAGCAGATGTCGATTTGTTCTACCTCTACATCTCTCACACACATACACAAACACGCACTAACCGCATCTCAGGTATCTTTTTACTTTTATTGTCTTCGTTTAAAGCACCATGGGACCACGCTCTTTTTCACTGTCCCGAGGCGAGGTGTCCGTACTGCAGCCTCAAAGGACCCGGACCATAGTAGAAACTTCTTCCGCGGGAGCAAAAGCCCGCACTGACTCGAAGAGAGAACTACCATCTCTAATAGAGGAATCCTCGCAGTCCTCCGAATCTCCGACACCGCCACTGTTGAATCCGCCTCACGAAAGTGTCAAGTACTCAGTGTTAGACCTTTGTGGCAACTTTTGTGTCATATGCGGCAGCGCATACTCTCATACAGCTCAATCCCGCCAGTTTACAGAATGGAAGAAATCAGAACCTCGGGCATTCCTTCCTTGTGGTCACCACTTTGGGATATCATGCCTAAAGAAGTTCTTGAGAACCGACGCCGCGGATTTCAACTATCGATGTCCCTGGGGAGGCTGTCTGCCTGTCCTGCATCAATGTACACACATTGCTATTCCAGCGTTGCAGAGACCTGCTCGATTCGATTTGGGTCCATCGGATGATCCTGGCCTGCTGCCGTTCGATTGCGAATACTGTACCACAGCAAAGGCAATGAAACTACAGGGAAGTGAAACCAAGCACTTCTTTCGAAAGATCCATACGGAAAGCAAACTGAAACACAAATATCACGACCTGCGTTGGAAGATGAAAGCATCGGAAATTAAGCTTGCACACTATATGTTTAAACAAAAGCGGTTCGCCAAGAGCAGTTGGGACGCCTTCGGACACCTGCTGCATGTTGTCGTGTTTCGAGGTCAAGGGGAGGTTGAAGAGGAAAAGAGGACCCCAAGGATTCTGGGCTAAGGGAATTTTCAGCGACATGGTTTTAGCGATATGTACGTTTAGGCAGGCAATAAGAGACGAAATGTTTAGTCCTAAGAGACGAACTGTTTAGTCCCGAGAGACGAAATGTTCAAGCCTCGTGTACACGACACAAGAGATACACAAGACCGTAGTGCTGGCTCCATCATCCCAGGTATAGTCAAAGCCCCATCCTAGGTTCAGATTGTCTTCTTCCTTTCTGTCCTCCTTCCCGGTCTCTTCTGTAAGGCCTTTTTCTTTAGTTGAGGAGAGGGAATCTAGACAGTATGGGATGTGGCCGGCTTGCCTATAACTTCATCCCCATTCTCCTCGAAGTATCATAAAGCTTAGGCTCCACAAGCATAATAGACGAAACCAATTCACTAACTTATTCTGTCTAACAACATAAATACCCTAAGGTCATTCCGGCTCTCACCCTAAAACTGACTGACTAACCTTTTTGCTATCTCCTATCTAGACTCTGAACGTAGAATCCCTTAGGAGCAGATATAGCTTAGGCTATGACTTGCTAATAATCTTCAGGTATTATCCCTAGTACATCGAATTCTCAAGACGGTTTTCGCCAATACGTATCGCTTTCTTGTACTATAAAGTCTCGCGATTTCTCGTTTCTCTGGGTGTCAGCGTGTAAGTCAGAGTGTAAGGTCACTTCAAAAGTACAAACAGCTGGATACAATATGAATTGATATTCAAAACAACATTTTCCAGTGTTTTCGTACAAAGAACCTCCAGTGTTAGCCGTATACCTGTGTACTAAGGCAAGCAGGTAGGTGTTTCTGTAACAGATCGTAATGGTGAACGTCGCCAGTTCCAGTGAAGCTCAACTGTAGGTTTATTTGGTGCCCCACAAAATCTACGGTTGTCAACCTCGACATCATCACTTCCCATCCAACACAAACCGTCTACCTTTCCTCTTCAATATTTTAGACTGTCACAACTTCCGATCAAAATGCGTTTTCGAACAGAATTAAAGAACATTCGCACATTTGCCAGTGAGTTCTCTTCCCGCCCGTCCCTGCGTCAATCTTGCTGTTTTTCTTGACACTTACTAACCGTGAATCTCTAGAGCTTGTAGCTGCACTTGGCTCTCTCGAGAAGATCGCCTGGTTACGCCTCAGCGATGACACGGCGCGATTCACAGTCATCCCAGATATGGGATCGCAAGTCTGGGCGTATGTCTGTTTTTCCGTTTTCATGACTTCAACGCTGACAATCTTCGAGCTCACTTGCTATGGATTTCATATTCGATGGCTACCACATCCAATCCGCAGAGGCAGGCAACACCATTAACCTAGAGCTTCCCCTCCAACCTCTACAACGTGCTCTCAAGTCAGCACTCAACAGCATGTCTGCTTCCTTGCGCCTCACAAAGAAGGATGGTTTGCCAGTTCTTTCTATGACAATCACGACAACCACATCAGCTGCCAATCCGCCCGGAGCCGCGAAACCTTCAGGCACAGCTGCAGGCGATGACCCCTTTGACGACGATGACATGTTTCAGCCTGAACACCTCGAAACTAATCTACGGCGGGAGCATGAAAAGATCATCACGCAAGACATACCTGTACGGGTCCTTCATCCAGAGACCGTCGAGACGATCATGCAGCCCAGAGTACGTGAACCAGATGTTCACATCCAATTACCACCACTCCTTCAGCTCAAGGCCATTTCAGATCGCTTCACCAAACTTGCTATGGCCTCCAACACTAGCTCAAGCAACAACAGCAAATCACCCAAGCTTGAAATTAGCGCCAATATGCATGGCGGTTTGCGGCTACGAATCGCTACTGAAACAACCGATATATGTAGTGTGTGGTCCAACCTCGAGAACCCAGAGCTGGATCCGGCACAACTCGATTGCCCCGTCGAAGAGCATCCAAGCACAAAGTTCCGAGAAGACGGGCCCGAACGCTGGGCGACAGTTCGCGTGGATGGCAAGGATTGGAGTCGTGTCTTGAGTGTCGGTCGTTTAGAAGGCCGGGTAATTGCTTGTTTTGCAGATGATCATGCTTTGATCCTTTACGTCTATGTGCCTCAATACGACGATGCCACAGCTGATGACTCTGTCGTGACGGTAAGTCTACTTTTTGCCAAGATAAGCTGCATTGACCACGCTAATAAGTATCAGTATTATGTGCAGTCGTATAGCGTATAAAACAAACACAGAAGGAATCTCATCACGATATCTCGGCGTTAGACTTGTGGAGTTAGGGAAATAATGATAGACATCTGCGAAATCATGGTTCAATATACATGCGTCGTGTTGGTCGAGTACCTCATGCAAGGCATTCTTTATCGTATTATCGTTCTGCATTGAAATCCATTCGAGTCATAATCCGACGGTAGTATCGCTGCTTCTATGCTTCTGCTAATCCAATACATTACAACTTGACCTCCACACCAATAACTTGTATACAAACGCTGATTATAGCCCCAGGCCAACGATTCTTCAATCCCACTACTCGCCAAATCACAGGGAAAAAAGACAATAATCTATTATTAATACATTCCGATTCGTTTCTAGCACGAATCCCCACAAGAACGCCTAGAGTGGATTTGGCAATTCAAATCCAAACGATGAGACATCTCACATTTGTCTTATTTGGCCATAACATCAACATAGCGACCCTTTCGGGGCTTCTTCTTGTCGCCGGCCTTGCGAGGTGCCACACTAAGCAAATCATCAATACTGCTAGCATTGCTCATGCTCGTGGTTGGCCGACTAGGCGGCGCGCTGGCATTGCTGGTGTTGGAAACTGATCTGGTCATGGCAGGTGGTGCCAAGCCAAGGCTTTCTGTAGACGCTTGCTTCGTCAACTCAGGCGTGCCAGCGCGCAACTTTGGGTTCATGAGTGGCGGCGGTGCGCTGTTGCTCGAGATCAAAGGTGGAGGTGGAGGTGGAGTGCCTGCAGGCGGGGGAGGAGTTCCAGACACAGAGCGAGGACCTGCCTTGGGAGGAGGAGGTGTAGCAGTCTTGGCTGGCGTGTTTTCAGCGCCAGGCTTCTTGTTGACCCATCGTTTGAGATCAGGGTCATAGACAAAGCTGCTGGCCTCACCCAGTTTGGCACGGATGGGCTTGCCTGGTGAAGATTCACCAGATGAAGACGGTTCGAGGGCAGCCTTCTTGCTTCCTCCGAACCACCCTCCAAAACCCCATCCCTTCTTGGACGACTGCTGAGCTGCCGCACGCTTCGCTGTTCATTTTGTTAGTGATATATTATATCAGTGTGGAAGGGACAAACTTACCATCCTCTTCGGCAGCCTTGCGGAACATTTCCTCGTTTTCTCGGTCCTTGTCCGTCTTCGACTTCTCAGCGGGCTTCATAGAAGGAAAGTCATCGTCATCGTCATCCATGATACTCTTCTTCTTGGGCTGGTGTACTTCACCATCATCCTCTGCAGTTGACTGAGGTTCATAAGATGGTGGCTCGTATCCATAGGGCTGAAAAGAGGGAGGCTCGTAGCCGCCGCCGCTGCTCTCATTCTTGTTCTCTTCGCTTGCCTGCTCAGAGGGGTTGAATGACATTTGAGGAGGCTCGTAGCCATAGCTGAGAGGTTGAAAGCCTTGCGCAGAAGAGTCGGCAGGTTTGTCGTCGCCACTCATTGGTGTCGAGGCTGGCATACCGTATGGTTGGTATCCAGCAGGAGAGTAACCTTGTGTAATTTGGGCAGCGGGAGCAAGGCCTGATCCACCAAGCCCAGCGCCGTTCGACTCAGGCTGAGGAACCGACGGTGTGTAACTGTCCCCTTGGTTTGCCGAAGCAGCCCCGGGGTAGGCGGGCTCGTATGGGCTTTGTCCATAACTTGCAGGGGTCTGATCCAACGAGCTTCGTCCCGGTGTGTACTGAGAAGTAGGAGAGTAGGGGTTCAGATTAGCGGTAGGTGTCATGCTGGCCGGTGCATATTTTGATGACGCAGCACTCGCAAGCGTCGGAGCAGGCGTCATTCCGAAACCAGGCGATTGCTGACCATAGATGTCAAAGTTCGACACTGAGGGTGATCGACTGAACTCTCCCGAAGGACGGGTGAACGGTCCTGCATCTCCAGCACCGCCAGCACCTCCGGCGTTCTCCTCGGTATCATCTCCAGCAACAAACTTATTAAATCTGTTCCACATGCTGTCCGAGACCTTGTTCATGCTTGGCTTTGAGATCCACGAGCCGCTCTCTTCCTTTGGTGCGGACTTCAACCTTGACATAAAGTCTTCGACCGCGGTCTCAAGAACGTGGTGATGGTAAGGGGACCGCTTAGTCTGGGCGGACATGGCTGTCAAAATAGCATCACAGTATTGCATAGCCTTATCTCGGTGGCCATATTCGGCAAGGGTCATGGCATGCTCGAGCTTGTAAGCGGCCAGATGAGGTGTTCCTGCTGCGCCAAGAGCTCCGCCAGCAAGAGACAGGCCATATTCGTAGACTTCGCTCAGCTGGAGAGCTTCTGTCTCTTTAGCAAACTGGTCAGACTGTTGTCGATGATCAGCTCCAATGAGCACGAAGTTTGCGTTGGGGTCATCCAGTCCGCCAAAGATTGAAGAATGTCGGCCAAATATGAAGCAGATATGGGCAGCTTCAGCTCGTCCATAGCTGGACAGAAGATTTCCAAGAGCATTAAGACCCTTGATATCATCGGTGCTCCGGTTGCTCAGCACAAGCGAAAGAGTCTCGCGCCATTTATCTAATCCGTCTAGTGTATCCTTAGAGGGTCCGGAACCTGCATCAGTAGAAACGAGTTGGAGACCAGCCCGCGCGTGCACAGGAACGAGTTCGTCAACACAGTCCTCAAAGTTGCCAGAGAGGATCTTGTAGAGGGCAGCCATAGACTCGTTGGCGTGACCGGGATAGTTGACTTCTTTGCGAACAAATTCTTGGGATACGCGTTTGTAAAGGTCTCCCTCAACAGTGTGCGAGATCAACATGGCGTGTCCCCAAAGTCGCTTGTCAACAAGGGCCCACACAGCCTTATCTCGGTCACCTCTCAACAGGTGATGTCGAACCTGATCCATAGTGGACACGTCAACACCATCAGCCTGCATCGAGGTAACAGAGGCAATACCTGCTGCAAAGCTACTGGCAGTAGGGTAGAGGGCTTCGTCACCAGCAGCCGATGCGGCCTCTCCAGGGGAAAGAACATCTCGAACAGCTGCATCAACAGTAGGGTTACCCTCCAGAATGCCGTCATTCTCAACGAAAATGCGCATGATTTTCCAGAGCAGCAAGCGTTCGACAGCTCTCTTTGCTTCGAGGGAAAGCTGAGAGTGGAATGAAACGTCGGGCAAATCCTTTTCCAGCAACTCGATTCCAGCATCAAGCCACGAAATTGTCTCCTTCTTCTTAGACTTGCCCCTCAGAGGTCCGGGGAATTTAGCCACGTGCTCTTGAAGGGGTTCAAGGTCCTTGACACTCTGAACCTTTACTTCTCCGGGTGTGCGCACAATCATGGGAACAGCATGGCCCATGCCATATCGCGGAACACTCTTGGGAAATGATGTGACGACAGTACCACCAACACCCCACGAGATGATAGGCACACCTTTCCATCGCTGGAGTTCATCATTCTCCCGACCATCAGTGGGCGCAATCATATTCATAGTGATAGACTGGCCACGAGTCCGAACAGTTGAGACACCAGCGGCAGGAGCTGTGGGAGCTACTGGGGCATAAGGCGAGGGCGCTGGCTTTGCGCCTACCGGAGAAGGAAACGAGTGGGAATGAGCAGAAGAAGGGCGGCGTGTTGAGTCTGAAGATCCTTGGGCCTGCTTATGGCCGAAAGAGGCACTGGGCGATTGGGTTTGGGCTCGAGGAGGAGGCACAAAGCCAGGGTGCGCCGTTGATGTAGAAACAGGTGCATATGGGCCCGCTTGCTTAGGTGGTGACAGAGTCAACTGTCCAGCATAGCTGGGAGGGGGTGGTGTCTGGCGAGAGAGCTTGGGGGATGCTGGGTTGTATCTGGACTCCTGGGGAGGAGGAGAAAGGGCTGCGCTTACAGACCTTGTTTGGGTCGGCTGATCATCTTCTTCGTCCACCTCTCGAGTGGGAGGAAGAGACGAAACTCGGCTCAATCTGGGCTCAAAGTGAGCAGTCTCAGAATGGGTCAATGGGCTTGATGTTCTAGGCTGGTGCGGCAACATTGGTCCAGGGCCAGAATTGGCCACGGCTCCATAGGACCCATGGGTTTTGACGGGTGGAGGTGCCGGTGAATAGCGGCTACTGACAGGAGCTGGCGGCGCAGTATGACTTGTGCCGGGAGCAGGGGAGTATCGGGAGGCACTGGTCGAGGGAGGCTGTGGCATATGGTTGGCAGAAGTGGTCAGAGCAGCATATGGGCTGACCCTTTCAGGCGCAACGAGACCAGCTCCTGGAATGGCAGACGCCTGGGTCGAAGGCTCAGCATAAGGCTCGCTAGGAGGAGGGGCCATAGTAGGAACTGATGGTGGGGGCATCTGGTTCGGGAGCGATGGGGCCAGTGGTGAAGGAACATGAGATGCGCGGACTGGGGGCGGGTTTCTGGCAGGAGAAGCAGCCCTCTGGCTTGTTCGTGAACTTGGTCGTGGCCTTGAAGTCATAGGTAGTTCCTCGAAGAAGTTTTCCTTGTGCTGGGCACCGGGAGCTGCAGGCTTCGGAGGTCCTGCTTGCTGAGTAGGCAGCCCATGACTAGAGGAGGGAGGCGTGAGTTTGGTTGGAGGGGCCGGCATGCCAACGCTCGCGCTTCTAGGCGGCGGTTGGACCGGTGCATGAAGTTGTTCTGTCTGTGAGAGTTGTTGCATGCTTGCCCTCTTGCGAGGCTTCACGAGATTCGTAACAAGATCAGTTGGCAGATCGTATGGTGAGTGATAGCCTCCTTTTGACTTATCAGCAAAGCTCTGTGCTTTGGACATTTCTGGGCGTGGTGGAGCTGGCTGGCCATATTGGGGAGCAGCACCGAAAGGAGTCAGACTGGGCGCTGGAGTATTGTATGCGGGAAATGGGGGAGCAGCCACTCCAGGCACCTGGCTAGCAGGGGCATAAGGTGATGGTGCTGGGTGAACGGCTGGGGCTTGCGGCATGTAGGGATTTGACCCAGAAGGTTGGCGTGATGTAGGAAAAGGTGCGGGTGCAGGCGCAGGCACTGGGTCCGCAGCTGGCTCTTCGTCTTCCAGAAAACCCTCATCGTCGCTTCCAAAGAACGCAGCAGGGTCAACCTGTTTCTCCTCTCCAGCGTTATCGTCAAGCAAGAAATCATCGTCATCTTCTTCATCAGCGAATGCTTGTTCCCATTTGGAAGCGATATCTTCCTGTTTAGCGGGGGCCGAATCAGACGCAGATTCAGCAGGTGTTGGCTCAGCCGGTGCTGGTTGTTCCTCTTCGCCTTTCTCCTCACTGTCATCTGAGTCGGAGTCTGAGTCGTCTTCTTCCTCATCCTCTTCAGGAGTCCCTTCAAGCGTAGACTTCTTTGGAACAGAGCCTGCATTCATCGAATCCAGCACTTGCATGGTGGATTTTCGTTCCAAGGCAGGGGCATGCTGCTCCTCAGATGGAGGTTCAGAGCCCTGGACCTGACTGAAAAAATCAGACCCTTCGTCGCCTTCTTCTTCAAAAAGGTCGCTTGTAGTCTTGTTTTCTTGAATATCAGGCGTCTCGTTAGTTTCTTGAGCGGCTTGTGGAATTAATGGGATTCCTTCTTCATATCTTTCGTCAGAATCCTGGCCTTCCGGGCTCTTCAAGTCTCCTCCGATAGATATAGACGAAGAATGACCTCTTCTTGATGCGTTCAATCCCTGTGAAGCTTCCTCTTGCTGATATAGCTCCTCTTCTTCATCTGCTTCCCTCTCTGTTTCTTCCAACACATCCATGGCCTGGTTAGAGGGAAGAGGCCGTTGCTCATCCACCTCTGCAGTTGAGTGAGCGGGAGGAACTGGAGGGAATGAGTTGGTTCGGTCGCTAGGAGGCATGAATTTGAAAGGGTCGGTGTCGGTACGACTCAATGTCCATTCGCCCTCGTCATCGTCACCAAAGCTGATTTCGTGAGACACTGTACGAGCAAACGATCTTGAGCTTGAATGTTGAGCTACCGGTCCCTTGGGTTTTGAAACAGCCTCAGTGTCCACTTGCTCAACTTCCGCTTTCTCGGTCTCTGCTTCCACGGTGCCTGCTTGATCGGCGTCTTCTTCCTCAGTTTCTGGTTGCTTAACATCCGCCTGCTCGGGAATGGCCTCGCTGGGGGTAACCTCTTGTTGCGTCTGTTCGGGGAGAGCATCGTCGGAAGCTAGCCAGTCATTGCCTTCTTCGTCTTCGTCCTCCTTTGAGAGCCAAGCGTTGGAGGCGCTACCTTCCTCTGGCGATTCCTCGTCATGTTGCGACGGAATGTCTTGAGTTGTGGCGTGGTCGGGTTGCACAAGCGTGTCTTTTGTTGTTGTTGATGACGTCGCAGGCGCGGGAGACTCGGTGGAGCTGCTGCTAGCATCGGAATCGTTTGACATCGTGGCCAGATCTGTCGCTTTTGGCGATTCGGAAGCCATAGCGAAGCCGATCCAGGCGTTGGCTTGTGATGAGGAAGGTATCAAGTTTCAATGCCAGTAGCGAATACTTTGTGCGATCGTGTCAGCGGAACGGGTTCAACACAAAGGGGCTACTGCCGAGCTAATCTGCGCGGAGCTTGGACTGCCTCGCGACTTTCAGGGGGGGTAGAGGGGCTCAGTTCAGTAGTAACAGGGGAGAGAAGTAATAAATCACATACTTAGTATACGAAGAATAAAAGTGAAGAGAATGGTGTAGCTGGCAATTAAAAGTCGATGTTCGCCATGTTCATCTGAGGAACGAAAGAGGCGTTACTGTAGTTGGAAGGGAAACGTTCTGGAAGTACAGTACAGATCGCAAATGCAAGTTGGCATGTTAGAAATATGGGGACCCGTCCCGTCTCATAGTACAGAGTTTGAAGGAATTGAGTACCTTAGTACCTACCGAATGGTGACTAGATCCAGACGGGAGGCGGAGCAGAAGAACTGTTCCGACAGCTACAACGGGTTTAAATCGTCTAAAGCATTGTCCAACCTCTATTTATAGTGATAGGACGTTATTTACTATGTGATGGCGATTGAATCCATCATCAAGGTGCCATAGAACGATCTCATTATGGTCAACTATTATTCAAACTGAACGTACCCTGCACTGAAGACACCTAGACTGGACTGGACTGGAAGGCCTTGATCAGGCCTATCATCACTACTTTGTCGTCATCCGTGGATTATCCGGCCGACGTAAAACATCATCATCATTAACTGGAATCTGGACCCGAACAATTCGCCATCCTTTGATTAACATCTGCTGACTGTAACAAATCAACCCTGCTTCGAACGCCATGTCATGTCTTGGGCTGCCTGGATACGGCTGATAGCGATCCCGGTTGTATTCTTGGCAAATTCCTTATTCGGCGGACTGGCCAACCAAATGTCATGGCAATCTCAGGTTCCATGTCACAGATTAATAAATACCTACCTAGTAAACCTAACCTACAGCGCACCTAGTTTTACTCTGTACTCAAATATGAATTCATTCCATTGTTCAAGGGTATTATTATCTATGCTATCATTAAAGATTATATATCTTTTGCTTCATCTTGCTTCTCATATATCTATCCAATATAATACACTAACTATCCAGAGCCTGTGCTTCACACATCTTGCGGTACAGTCCACCCTGTGAAAGCAGCTCTTGATGAGTTCCTGCCTCTGTGATCTTGCCACCAAGGAACACGCAGATCTTATCAGCGTCTTTGATTGTGCTTAAGCGATGAGCAACAGCAATTGTGATACGATCGCCTTCCTTTGCTGCTTCTGCAAGGGCGCCCTGCACGATCTTCTCACTCTCAGTGTCAAGAGCACTGGTGGCTTCATCAAGCAGAAGAACTTTAGGATTGCGGATAAGGGCTCGCGCGATGGCAATTCGCTGCCTTTGGCCTCCGGACAATTGAGCACCGTTTGAGCCAGCTTGTGTATCAATACCTTCAGGCAAGGATGACACGAAATCCCACGCATTCGCAGCGCGAAGAGCTGCTTCAATCCGCTCGGTAGAAACTGATGTGGCCGGGTCATTCTTTTCAGTCTCACGGTCATCAACACCTAGAGCAATGTTCTCTCGTATTGTGCCCTGGAAAAGAGTAGGCTCTTGTTGGACAAGACCAACAATGCGACGGTAGAGGCGAGGATTGAGGCTGGGAAGAGCAGAGTTGTCGATACTAATGGTGCCACTTGATGGATCGTAGAACCGCTCGAGCATGGCAATCATAGTCGACTTTCCACAACCTGAAGCCCCCACCAAGGCCACAAACTGCCCAGGCTCAACATCCAGGTCAATGCCACGGAGAACGGGAGCGTGAGGTCGCAGTGGGTACGAAAAGCGAACATTGTCCAAAGCAATCGGACCCCCTGACTTGGGGCCCTTGTCGCGGTTGTCAGAGGTTTCTTGAACATTGGGTTGAAGTTGGTTGAGCCAGAAGATGTAGTTAGCAGCGTTGACTCCCTTGGTGATACTGGTTGAGAACTGGAAAAGCTGACCAGAGGCCTGGCCCGAGTAGAAAACGCCGAGGAAAGCGACGAAGAAGTTGTACATCGAGATGTCGCCCTGTGACAAAAGACGACAGCCGTACCAGAAGCCAAGAGCCTGGAACCAATATTCAATCGATTGGGTGAGGGCAAAGAAAATCATGATTCGGAAAAGATCGTTCTTTGAGCCGGCAACAGCTCCGTTCAGCTCATTGACATACTTATCCAGAACAGACTCCTCAATAGCCAAAGACGAAACAGTTCGGATGGCGGTGATGGCCTCAGATGCAACCGAAGCGCTGGTAGAATATCTCTTGGAAGTGTCCCGGTCAAGCTTGGCATCAAGGCGAATTTTGAAGTAGCCTGAGCTAACCAAAGGAGGCAGACCGGCACAAACGACCACCAGACCTAGCTTCCAGCTGTGGATAATAGCCATGAGACTGCAAGCAGCCAAGTTGAGAATGGCAATGAGAATGAGAGCAACGTTGAAACCCATCAATTCCAGAATAGATTGAGGGTTGGAGTCAATACGACTAGCCAGGGCACCAGTACTGTTTTCTTCACGATCAAAAAACTGGAGGTCCTGTCGAAGCATGTCCTGCAGACTCTGTTTACGAAGCTTGTGGCTAAGAAACTGAGCGACAGTGTTGGTAGCATAACCAAGAACAAAGTATGACACGAGAAGGCCGGCGGCAAGGACGATGAACATGCTGGCATAGAAGTCTCCACGATCCCTCAATCTATCGCCGCTGAGAGTGAACACATCCACGACATGAGCAAGAAGAATTGCCTGCCCAGGGAATGCTGCGACAGCTCCCAGGCATCCCACAAGAACGAAGAAGTATGACCATGCGACCTCGGGGCTTTCGCGAATAAGTCGATAAACGACATGGAAGATGCCCAGTTGCTTGTGGTTGTCGTAGTTGCCATGTTCCTTGCCAGCCTCGAGGCGTTCCTGGATGTGAGTCTCATATTGGGTGACAGTCTTGGTCATGTTAAGGTCTTCTTTTTCTTCTTCAGGGACAGCTTCCTCTTCCTCTTCGGTTGTCGAATGAGCTGACTCGTTATCTACAGCAAGGCTCTGGACCTTGACGAGTTTTGCATAAGCGCCGTCTTGAGCGATCAGGGATTCATGTGCGCCCTGTTCAATGATGGAGCCCTTGGACATGACGACGATGTTATCAGCCTTGCGAATGGTGGCGAGTTTGTGGGCGATGACGATAGTGGTACGGCCTTCGGATGCTTTATCGAGGGCTTTCTGGACGACACTCTCTGCGTGAGGATCAAGAGCACTTGTAGCTTCATCCAGAAGAAGAACCTTGGGCTGAGACACAACACTACGGGCGATGGCCACTCTTTGTTTTTGACCACCTGAGAGAAGACCACCTCGCTGACCGATCTGTGTGTTATAACCATCAGGAAGTTCCATAATGAAGTCGTGAGCAAATGCCATTTTAGCAGCCTCTTCGATTCGCCTCATCTGTTCTTCGGCTGATGCATTCTCCAACTCGGTGCCAACCAAACCGTGCTTGATGTTGTCGAATACGGATCCTTCGAACAGAACAGGTTCTTGCTGGACTAGGCGAACGTTTCGTCGGAGCCAGTTCAAGTTCAGCTGGTCAATGGGACGGCCGTCAAGTTTGATAGTACCGGACTTGGGGTTGTACCAGCGCTCAATAAGACCGACAATGGTGCTCTTTCCAGACCCAGACTGGCCTACAAGGGCGGTGACCTTGCCAGCAGGAATGTTGAGGGAGAAATTATCAAGCACAGTGATACCTGGTCTCGTGGGGTAGGCGAAAGAGATGTTTTCCAACTCTACGTGTCCAATAGTCTCGGAGGGGGTCTCGCCGGCCTTGGAAAGAGGGTCGATAGCCGATTCGCGGTCGATGAGAGTAAAGAGTTGGGCTGCTCCAGACATGGCACGACTGAAGTCGATGGTGTAGGGAGTAAGCTGGGTCAGTTGCACAGCTGCAATAACGACAGAAAGAAGAACTGTGAAGATGACGCCAGAGTCAGTGATCTCACCACTTGCGAGCATACGGACACCCTGCCAAAAAGCTAGACCAAAGCCAAGGTAAATGATGGTATAATCGGCAGAGAACATGAGACCAAAGAGAATTGAGATCTTCTTTCCAACAGTGTGGGCCTCCTCGAGGTGCTTGTCGAATTTGTCAACAAGTCTAGCTCGCATCTCAAAAGCATGAACGGTTCGGACACTGGCCAGAATGCCCTCTGCAAGCGAGTTGGCCTGACCATGTATCTCCAGGATCTTCATCTCATGAACAGCCTCCATGGTGGCAACGACAGTCATGACAATGATGGTGGCCGGAGCGATACACAAGCAGATAAGAGTGAGCTTCCACTGCACAACAAAGGCGACGATAAAGGCAGTGAGGAAAGCGGCAATGCCTTGAAAGAAAAGACCAAGCTTCTCAGCAATACCAGTTTGGATCAAGCGACCATTCGAGGTAGCTTGAGTGGCGACAGAACCACCAGTACCAAAATCATAATAGGCAATTTCCTGGCGGAGAGCAGCACGGAGGTACTCCTTTCGAATGTTTCGAACAATGCGATAGGAAGAGTAGGTAAGGAAGACGTTCCAGATGTAGGAGAGAACGAAACGGCCAATGCCGAGGTACACAAAGTACAGTCTTAATGGTAAGTTAGTAGGTTGACATAGATGCCTTGGGTTGGCGATACTCACGCTAGATCTGCAACGTCTTTACGAAATTTGCTAGGCGCGGATTCCCCAGACGTGAAGTCGGTGATGATAGTGATGAATTGTCCAAAAATGAGATTTTGGAGAGCAATACCAGCACCTGAGCCTATGGCAGCAACAAGGGCGATAGCCTGCATCAGGTATTCTGTAGGCCCGGCATATGTAAGAATGCGCTTCAACGGTGTTAGTATACCTTAGCAGAATGAAGTTCGGCTGCAATTACCTTGTAGTCACTCCAGGAGCCCTCAATTTCTCCATCTTCACCCGGGGTGGGAGCATCGCCGCTTTCAGTGTTGACGACAACATCCTCAGGGGTTGAGGCAGCTTGGCTGCTGCTAGCAACCTTTTCGTTTTCCTTCTCGTTAATGCTTGAAGTCATGATGACTTTTGAACGTCCCTAAGCGAATACAAAATCCACCGTGGCAGGCTGTGAAGCCCAGGGAATATTCGTATCTGAGCCTTTTTAGTCTGGTGCTTCGATTCTAGTACATGGAAGAATTAGACTACTTCAATCTTCAAGGCTTCAAGCCTAGTATTGATGAAGGAAGAAAAGGATCAGAGATGCAATAAACAAGAGGAAAGAAGATCATTTTTACGAGCAAGGAGAGGGGACATAGCGTCCTTTTTGAACAAGACCCAAAGAACTTTTTGAAAAGAAGAACCCGGGGGGTGGAGTGAAAAGCACGTAGCCAGAATGGCTAAATGCGTAGAGCAGACCATATTTAGTGGTGATCCTTGGCACTTTAGTTTGCATTTTTTATCAGATCCGCCTTGGAAAGTGGTCTAAGTGGGGTACTGATTGATAATGAATTATCTAGACCAGGATCAAAATTGGGTTTACAATGCCGGAGATTTAGGGCTTGAGGGAGTTTGATTCTTGTTCAAACCAGTGGGTTATCTGATAATACTGTTTCTCTCTAGGTCTATACCGCGTAGCTGTACCGAGACTGAGGTTGATCTCCATGTTACATGCGTATGTACATAACATGCATACCATGCATCATCATCTACTCCATAACAGGGGTCTCATCTCTGCTGAAGTCTTGGCTCAAGGTATGATGAAGAGAAACTCCACTCAAGTTCACTCAGTATTGAAGTGATGGAATGACTTTTGAACGAGAGTGACTCAGAGTTCGTCTTCTATTACGCAAATAACCCTGAGAAACCCCCCCAGCATCAACTAAAACGACAGCCATAAGATGAGGCCAAGAGAGAAACAGAAGATCCTTGCACTGAGAGATTGGATGAACTCGAGCCATGGTCCGATCTGATTGGCTCTTTCGGGCTTACGGTGTTCTCGGGAGCCGCACAATCCTGTTTCCACTTTTCTGGTTTTACGCTCAACGGCTCCGATTCTTTCGGAACCCGCGGGTCCCGTTCCGTATCGCCCTCTCCCTCCCATGTAAGTGATGCATATTCTAGGCTACAGATACTAACACTCTCATAAACGTTCTCCTCTCTTTCAGTGACACTCGCTATTTTCATAATCTCTCTACTATTTGTCACCCGCATTCGGCCTACATCTGTTTCTCGCGGGGGTTTTGTCCAATAGTGTATGAGATTCCGGAACCCCGTATCCCGCATCCCGCCTCCACATCATGACTGAAGATTCCCAAGCCCACATGGACCCTAATATCGATGGTCCCGATGAGGGATCCGATGGACCCCAGAATACCTCTAATTTGACTATTCGACGAGCAGTTAGTGCCACCTATCGCCTAAAAAGCACAGCCATTCCCTGAGTCTGTCCCTTTCCCTGCGGCTTCTTCAAACTAACGCCTAGGTATCTTAGTGTGATGCATGCAGGACTCGCAAGGTATGTATATATCAAATTCATCTCATCAATCAGTCAATGCAAGTGCCGCAAGGGACCAGCCATTTGGTGGAGGCTGCTGCAGTGGCCAAAGTCTACTGATATTGAAACCCACTGTTCATGTTCTATAGCTAAGTAAATAGTAACATTGCCTGCATAGATCCGCTGCGACAGGAACTCGCCTTGCTCTCATTGTGTACACGCCAAGATACCATGCACACATCATGAAACTCGCCCAAAGGAGAAAAGAACTCGAATTCTCCTCTCAGCCCAATAGTACGTCATGTTACCCCTTATCGAGTCTTGTTGCTACGGGAGCCGCTGCATCCCCGAAGTCCGCCTGGTCTTCGTTCCGCCCACTACCTAAGCCGGAGACATGTACAAACCAGCTGATCAAATGATGAACAAACTGCAGTGAGAAAAAGATCGACATCATCGATCGCCGTCTTGAGACACTCACGGAGCTTATGCGAGATATGAAGACGAATATGTCTGCAAACTCTCTTCAAACTAGCCAGACTACCAGCCCAAACTCCTCCGATCCTCCACGTCAATCGCCGGCCCAGAGTTCAACCTCAACACCTTATGGACATCTTACACAATTGACTGCTGACAGCCCTGTCATCGAGGGAGAGTCTTCCTTGGCTGCCCATGGCGAATTCGCCAATGAGTTTCTAAAGAATGCTGTCGGTACCGAATCCTTACAAGATGCCAGCCTTGAGTTACGCGAGACTCTAGATTCACTGCATCATATCGTCACTTCGTTAAAACAGCAAACTGCTGCCACGGAGATGTCTTATCCGCATGCCAGACCAATGCCACGTCCCACACTTAAGAAGAATGACCTACCGCCGATTCAAACAGCTGTGGCCCTTATGCGGGAATGTGAAAGTAAGTGATTCATATTACTCACCCTGTCACCCATATCAGTACACCATACTAATCAGGCCCCATCTTTAATAGCAGAGAATTCAGAAATCTCGGCCTGGATAAGGGAGTTCTTCTCGATGGAGAGTTTCTCTGGGATGTGCCTGCAAGTGTATTTCTCCGAGGATATCACAGACTCTGACTATATCCTCGTGAATCTCGGCCTAATGTACATGTTCGAGGATCGCCAGCAACGTGTGACCGACAAGAAGGAACATGAAGAGAACGAAAAATACGCTAAAGCACTCCGTCAAAACACAGAGACAGCGCTAGCTAATCTACCTTTCCATCTGCCCGCTACTTCTGGCATGATTTCTGCCCTGTTACTTGGAGTATGTTATCTCTCTACTGATTTTGTTGTGTACCGCGCTGATAATAGCTTTAGGCTTTCTATGCCATTGAAATATCAAAGCCGTCGTTGTCATGGACTTTGTCATGTAAGGCATCAGAGCTATGTCAGACTCTGGGATACCATCGTATATCTACCATGAAGAACGATCAGCCACGCGAGGCGCAGCGCAAACAATTCCTCTTCTGGAATACATATTTCATCGACAAGAGCCTATCTCTCCGTCTTGGAAGGGCGTCTACCATTCAAGACTGGGACGTCACCGTGCCTATGTTCTCCGAGAACTCTGCCAATGCTACTCCCTTGTCCCCTTTCATTTCACTCTGGATAGCCACAGCTCGGTGCCAAGGACATATATATGAGTTGCTGTACAGTCCTGGTTCGATGGAAGAATCAGACGATGTGAGGAGGCTTCGCTCCCAAAAATTGGTGTGCGATTTGCAAGACATTGGTAGAAGGAGTAGGGAACTAGCTGTAAGTACCCCTAATACCAAAGGATCAGCCATTATCTCATACAGCGCTTTCAGAAGAACCGTGAGAGAGAAGCCAAAACGAAGCTTGGAGACTATTTCATAGAATTCATCTTCATATCTGACGATGTGCTCCGACTTTCGCTTCTCACTCTTATTTACCGAGCAACTCCTACTCCTCCAGGGTCTCGGGTAACCTTCATCCCAGAGTGTATCGATGCTGCGCGCGCGACGCTACAGCGCCATCAAGACTGTATGAATCTTTTGGGACGCGATAATGCCTTGTACTTCCCGTCCTACGTTCACTGGTATGGCTGCTTTACATATAAACCTAAACGAAGCAATGCTAACGAGACCAGGACTCTCCTCTTCGCTCCCTTTATCCCATTCATTGTAGTATTTTGTCAAGCCATCGAAACTCAAGACCAAAGCGATCTAGCCCGTCTGCACAGCTTTTGCACATCAGTTGAGACAACCATGACACTGTCAGACGCTGCAGCCAAAATGCATCGGCTGTTCCAAGTTCTCTACACTGTAGCACTTCGCTACATTGAATTCCGAACAGCTGCGCCGACTGCAGACCAAACGCAGGCAAGCGCTGAACTCAACACGTATCTCGCAGCACTTGGTTTCCCGCCAGCTGGGCTTAACAATGGAGGACAGCAGCCCCCGCCGATGGATGCTGCACAGGCTGGTACTTTTTCGCAGGCGATGGGTGATATGGGAATGCTTGACGGCGCTGAGGGTCAGAGAGGTGCGAATACAATGATGTGGATGGGAAATACGGCCCAGTTGGTTGAGTGGTTTAACAGTAATCAGCAGATGATGGAGTTACTTGAGGAGCCCAGCTTCACATTTCCTCAATGAACGAACATATTGGAAGAAAAGGTTGCATTTTTTTGATTATAAACGAAATCTACAAAGCTTCAAGGGTCTCGATTACAGCCGCGATCATATGTGCCCAAGATCCCCAATAAAGCTCAACGGTCAATCATTACCGGTCATCGAGGTCAAGTTTAGCTTTCAACGGTGTACGTATAGGTGTAACATTAATGTATATCCTATGAACCCATGAACATGTACAAACAAATAATAGAACAAACTTTTGTCCACTCTACCTCGAAAGTCTAAACTCTTCTGACGCCCCTGTATCTGCCACAAGCATAGGAGACCCCTCTAATTCGCCCTCCAAATTTCCATGCCTCTCAACATCATCCGAAGGCACTTTTTGTGGCGGCTGCTTTTTAAGCATAACAACGCCAATCGCACTTCCGAGAATCAAAGTACATCCAGCGCCACTCATGAGCCCCATTCGATGCCCAAAAACCCAACGATCGAAGCTCGCGGCGAAGAGCATGTGCGTGTACACCATGGAGTTAGCACGGTTCGACTTGTCAGCTCCGAGGCCTGATGTTAGGAGGTATTGCATGATGAATCCTAGGATTCCGAGTGGAAGGAGGAGCGCCCACTGCTTGGCCGTCGTTGGAGTAACCCATCGGAGACCTGGTTGCTGGATATCGAGAATAGGCCCGAGAATAAGCATAGCCGATGCAATGAAGGTGGAAATGACACCAAAGTAGTTGACGGAGATGAGAGGATGGGCTCGTTTTCCAATGCTTCGGAGAGTTGTGTAGGCGCCAGCTGCTCCTAAAACACCCAGCAAAGCCACAGCAACGGCTATCAAACGTTCCTCGGGTGTGGCTTCGTGATCAGCACCAGGTATGCCTCCTGACTCGGGTGGTTCAGTTGTCGAGGAATCATCACCGTCAGAGTGGGAGAACAAGGTAGTAGGTCGAGCGATCAGCACAACACCGAGAAGAGCAACAAACGTCGCAAGCTGTTCAATTCGAGTGAAGGGTTCACGGAGAGCAAACCAGCAGATGAAGCCAGCAACACCCGGCGCGAGGAACGTAATAACAGTGGCATCAGCGAGAGGGATGTACATCATCGAGTACCAAACGCCATATATACCCCAGAAGCCACTTGCTCCACGCAGCCACAGTAGCCATCGGATCTCCTTCTTACCAAAGGGAAAATCTGGAGTCTTGTTCCACCACATATAAGTTGAACAGCATAGGGCAGTTATAGAGTGTCTCAAGAGGAGAGCCTGGACAGGATGCATGCCATCACCTTCGAGTTCGACTAGGCGTGCGCTGAGGTTCATCAAAGCTGCGAAGAACTGGGATAAGGCTACATAAGCAGCAGGCTTGTTCTTGATCCAGAACTGTTTCCATTTCGACGGTGGAGCCTCAGCTGAAAAGCCGGCTTCATTATAGGAGAATTGTCTCAGAGGGATAGGCGAGGGACAAGGAGATGGACTTGAAGATATTCGGCGAAAGTCATCAAAGCTTGCATTGTCAGCTTTCGAAGGAATAAGATTAGGTGAAGCCGATGGCGGTAACAAGTGCTGATGTGATTCATGAGACTCCCCAGGCATCAACTTGGCGGAGGGAGTCTGAGGAACATCATCATATGACGGAGGAGTTTTGTCCATTTCAACTAAGATAATAACGAACAACTACTTCTTTCTTCCATGAAGCTGTTACAAACTCACGAATAAACAGGAACAGATTACAACAGACGGAGTGAGAGAAAGAGGAAAAGACGAATAGAGTCCTACAAATGAGGAAAGATCCCACGGGAACCGACAACTCAAGAGCGTCAACCATTAAGAGCCAACCACCCCGCAGCCTGAACCCACCTGAATCGATCATGGATCCTCTTTAGGTGGTTCCCTTTTTCGCCTTTAGAAGTCACGGAGCCAACAGGAGTAAGTCTCTTGCAGTGGGGGCGGAGCCCAAGTCTAGCCCCCCGGTAAAGAGTTCTCGAGACCCTTGATGACGAGGACAATCAGTGAAGGTTCACAACAACATTAGCGTGCTGTAAGAGTTGGATTTCTAGAGGCAACCATGTCAAGTCAAGCACTTCTTCAGATGTTTAACACCAGCAAACCAATACGTGAGCTACTAAAAAAAACATCACCAAAGTAGTGATGCATTGCGGATAGTAACAATGACACGCGACCAGTAAAGGTTTCAGTGGCAAGGGCCTCAGAAAAAACGAGTGGGCGCTTAAACCAGACGAAGAAACCAGAAGCCACCACTTACATCGAATCACCTCTTGGCTCTGCAAGAACTCCGACTTCGGTGTCGGTATATCAACCAAATTGGCCGAGGATGAAGATCCCGTTATGACCGTTCTGCCCGTTGTGGTTGGGAGTGGGTCCGGGAATAGCTGACCAGGCACATTGTTTCCATTCCTGATAATCTTAAACAATGGAGGTCGGTCGATACAGGGTAAACGTCTAAAGTTTCGTAACTTCGCAAGCAGAGTATAATATTTTGCTTTTACATCAATACCCAATGGGATCAAGCAGATTGTTAATTAGATTGTACTGTGGTAGGACTCTCGGGTGTTACTCTACCTATTTCTATAGCTGGTGAACTTGTTGGATCAATTGATAGCTTGAAAACCCTTGACTATTGAACAAGGGAATATCACATACGTGAGCGTACAACGTACGCGATGGTCCCTGAGTCAAGCTTTGATCTATAACTGAGGCTTATATAGTAAAATCATTCTATATAGTTGTTTTTCAACAAGCTTTCGTTCATCCGGTCGCTCGACCATAACCTCAACGGCAACAAACCGCTGCGAATGGAAATACCATCACTTGAATCAGCTGTGGTGACCAGATCTTAACATACCTACGGATGAAAAGATTGCTGCATTGACATCTACAGTCCGTGGGACAGCTTTTGACTCTGTGTCCCTATCCATAACTCCAGTCCCGTGCATATGCCATAGTAATTCCTTGAACGCCAAAACCCATCCATGACCATGTTTCTGCAAAACACCACAAATGCATCGAAAAAAAGAATGTTTCTGGAAGTCTTATAATGTCCAACAGAAACACTATCAGCGCTTCTTACCCAACGCATCGAGCTCGGCCTCAACATCATCATCAGCCTCACCCAGCTCTTCCTCCGCTCTTGACGCCGCAGACGCTGTGGCACCACCGCCTACACCTGATCCTCCGGGTCTAGTATCCGTCTTCTCTCTCTTCTTCTCCTCATCCGCAGCATCCTTCATGATCTCGTCCTCTCCGTCGCGCAGAATCTCTCGTGCCTTCTTGATTTCTCTTTGCTTTTCGAAGACCTCTTGAACTTTGCCTAGGAACGCGGGGTTCTTGCGGAACGCGAACTCAAAGTCCTCGTACTTGATCTTTTGTCGACCTGAGTAATTAGCCGCTCGTGTCGCTTCGAAGGCGATGGACTGCATGAAGTCCGTGAGGATCTCGTCAAGGACGCGAACGGTTTCGGGAAGTGGGTTTTGAACGTCGCCGTGTGCGTAGAGTAGCTGTGCCACTGATGAAAGAGTCAGTCTGTATACGTGATTAGGGGGTTGGAGGAATCGAGACGTACACTCTGCATGGCTGAAGTTCATCTTACCGACATTCTTGCCGGCACGAGCTCTGGGCTCCATGATGAATGTGCTATTAGCGCCTGAGCGCTTACAAAGTATAGATACGAAAACAAAGAGGAATCGCTGGGTGTAAATCGCCGAATTTTGATGGTCGGAGTTTTGGAGATCAGGGAAGCGCAGCCTCGCGGTAGAGATGTAGTTGAAATATTGCAAAAAGATTCAGGTGCTCAGCGCAGCCTTGCGACTGAATGTTAGAGGCTCAGTCCGGGGTCCCTACAGTGGGGTTAGGACTTTTGTGGGGGTTGAATCCAGGTACGTCACCCCTGGAGTTTAGAGCTCAAGGAAACACGTCGCGGCTTCGGCGAATCTTTACCCCTAAGCACACTTGTCGCATGTGAGAAAGGTAGAAGGACGAATCGATAAGGCAACGTCGAGCTCAGCGTCGAGGCATACAAACGAGATATCCGATTCGAAACCCTTTATCTAGTACAGGAACAGCTTCTTGTGTCGTCAAAATGGTATGCACGCTATACGTTCGTTGCCAAATAGACGTGCTAACAGCTCCTCCAGTCCGCCCTCTTCAACTTCCAATCCCTCCTACTCGTCCTCCTGCTGCTCATATGCACGAGCGCATACGTTCACCACTTTACACCAGGCATCATGGACCGAAATAAGAACGGGTACGGAATGTGACGACTCCCGAGATGTGCGACGAGGCTGACACGATCCTAGATTCATGGGCATCTTTTGGAAATGCGCGAGGATAGGCGAAAGACTGAGTCCCTATATAAGTATATGCTGTGTCCTCATGGCCGTATGTCCCAATTCTTCTTCCTACTGTATCGGAATTGGCTGACCGTAGATTGCAGGTTTCCATCCTCCTCAACTAAACCATATATCCTCAACGACATGTTTTTTTGTTTTGTTTTCTACTATTAAAAGATATCACGACAGGCTAGGAGTTGGAAGGGAAGAGGGGGGAAAGAGCCCATCAGGTGGAGTGCCGGCGCTATCTGTCACATACAGATCTTCCGATCATGATCATGAAATAATTCGACCTTGCCGTTCGCAAGCTATGCCCTGCCTACATATGAGCGAAGCGGCGTCCTGCACCATTGTGAAAGAAGTGTGCTTTACGTTACATGTCCAGGAATTTACCACGCAAACTGGCAGTTTTGAAACATGGGGTTGAAGTACATGAGAGTGTTCTATTCCCCTTCTCTCGGGAAAGTCTCAAAGCGAGTTACACGAGGTGATACCAGAACGCAACGATGACCGAAAGGGGAACAGCAGGTAACGAAGCTCGGGTCTATGCTGGTACATCCAATGCCACATGACCCAGACGATATAGTCGTATTACGATGGGATGTTAATAATCCGATATTGCCTGAGAAGACTGCAGTACTGTCTGTATCTTGAGTCCTTTGGTACATACAGGCCTTTCTGCTTATATCAGAAAGCCGATGGTGGTCTTACCATCCCAACCTATAGACAAGACACCAGGTCTAATAAGGACATGTATTCCATGCGTGCGCGCTCAACATCATGGGGTAAAATACTGCCTGCCGCGATCATGCGAGGAGCCGCGCCCTGCTCAATTGACATTGCACATTGTTGAGGCATGTCACATCCATCCACCACGATAAGATTACAATATGCATACATACGGGGTCCCGAACAATCAGCCTTTATCTTTTTAATCTTTGGCTGCTTAACATGAACCTTCCCGTCTTACAAAAAGCAAAAATGTATGTGATTGGCGCAGGGAAAAGGAATACGGGACAACAACAGGCAGGTCCAGAATCTGGGGTCAAATAAGAGCCGATCTGTTGAAAAACCCCTTCAGCCGTGTCGAAATTCGCTATTTTTGTCTCATGAGGATTTGACTAATTGACTGGCATGCTTTGTTAGTAACGACGATCCAAGTCCAAGCATGCAGTAAATTCTAAGACATGAAAACAATCCAGATGGCACAGTAACACACACACACTCAAGTTGACTAGGCTGATCACAAATAATCAGTCATTTGCAAACTTTGATAGTCTGGTGCCGTCATATGTGTGCGACGTGGGCGTAATTCTCGCATGAATACGATGAATAGACTGGTGAGAGCACGGTTGACCACGTGCGCATATTAACATACATCAACTGAGGGAAAGAAGAGCAGAGCAAAACAAATGGTATGTAGGTTGGTTGAAACTGACCGAATAGATACCTAGTACCAAGTTACTGTAATAGAACCGCATTAACAAAGTATTATCAAAACAACCATACCCAAAATGCGACCTTGCGCCGCTCCTTGCTTCTGAATCTTGGCCCTACACTATTAGTACCAGTCACTATTATTGCTGTATCGTGGATCTGCTCCGGCCCCGAGCTTCTAGCCCCGAACTCGGCCTGAAGCTTGAGGTGGCCCCCAGTCTGACTCGTCACGACACCACCACCTGCTCAATCCGTAAAATGAGTTACAATTCCTAGTGCGAGGTGAAACCAGCAGAGCTGCATTCGAAATGAAACTCCATTATTACAAAGCTAGGCGCCTTCAAGTATAAGTCTGGGAAAGGCCCCCCTCCCCCTCAAAAAACAAATAAAAAAGGGGACAAAACAACAATATACGAAACCATGTACGGATATTGCACTACAATTAGTTAACATATATTATAGGAGTGTGGTTGGCGTAGATAATTGATAGACCCAAAGGACTGCATATGCAAGGCAAATCTAGGTGATTCGAGACGGAGATAAGACATCCAACTAATACGGTGTACTGTACTGTACTAGAGTAGTTGTTGAGGGAGATTCAGTGGCAACACGTCCCTGATTCAAATCCACCGTCCAACTTAGTCTCGCTGCCCTGCGTCTGGCCTCGTCGAACGAGCATCATGGCACTGACTGTGACTGTGAGACTAACATGCCTGTCAAAGAAACGCCAACAAAAGGACCAGCGAGTGGCACAAGCACGCCCTACAAATTCGAGAATGAATTGTTGGGTTTAGGGTTAGTAGAGAGTTTCTTCGCCTTGCATGGCACTATCGACCTTGTCGCCCCCAAAACCGGCCAACATTTTTTCTTTGGGCTTTGTTCAAATAAAGGGCGAGGGACAGGCAAACAACCTTGATGTTAGTTAGTGTATCGACAGGTTTTTAGTTTTTTTTTATTTTTATAAAAAAAAACCCGCGTGATCATTTGGCATAGGCGCTTGTTGGGCTACCTTGGCTGCTTGCATCTAGTTACACAGAATAAAACAAATCAATTGTGGTATAATTCCGCGAAACCGAGGGTCAATGATCAATCAATGGGAGGGAAGTTACTTTGTTGTCACGTATGCCATGGTTGCAGCCTCGCCATGCCCGATGTCTGATGTGGTTGTTTCGGACCTGAACGGACGGACGGTACGTGACACAAGAAAGGAATCCATCCGCTGTGGCCGCATGGACAAGGTGAGCTGAAAGAACATGGACTTGAGGCGAAGCGGCTGATGGATGGTCTTAGTCAGAAACTTGGATATATGTCCGTTCCTCAATAAATAATAGAGTTGCCTTCACCGAAAGCATTCCATTCCAATAAGAGACGGCATCTCCGACTCAGGTTTGGCGTCGAATCCTGCCATTAATAAGATTTGAAGGTGGCCATGTGGAAATGACCAGAACACCTTGGCAGTCTGCTGCTGCTGAGAAGCTCGTCGATCATACTGCGATTTGTGTGCAGTGAATGAAAATGAGGTGCCATGAGTTCAGCCACAACTTGTTACACTACCGCAGCAGCATTTGAGACTGTCATCGCGGTTACGGCGGTGAAAGATTCACATCCGCATTGATAGCTTTGCAGCATCTTGGGTAGAACAGCATTAGTTTAGAGCCAAGTTTTGGGTTGTCGTTTTGAACACAGGTGCATTGATGCGTTGGCCACTTCGTGTCCTGGGTGGATGGTGATGTGGTCCCACACCGATGGTGTTTTGCGATTGATTCTTGATGCTTAAATGAAGGATGGAGTCCTTCCTGGTTGTTGTCAATCCTGACTCATAGTAGCGAGCGAGCCTTGCTGAACGCTATTGCATTGCAAAGTGGACAAATAGATAGCTGGCAGCCCAAGAGTGTGAGTAAAAATGGGAACAATGAATGCCCAAGATCCTGGGCCTCAGAGGGCAACTGTCAGGGTTGGCACATTTCTGTCGAGAAATGAACCCCATCATTTCTTTCTGTCGAACTGGTGGTGCATAGGTAGTAGACCACTCCTTGCTTTACCCTGTCTGACCAGGAATCGAGGAGGTCCGCTCTTAAGATTCTGCTGCCAAACACACCACTACGACACCACTAGCATTCGACGCAGATGCAGCTCCAGGGCCTGCACGCATGGACGTTCTGGCAGGTGCTGAGCCTCTATCGAAATGGCCGAAGCGTGGACAAACCCTGGTCTGCCCGCCTCGAATAGAATTTGGTGGTCTGGGATGCTCACTATATCCAAGGTTCTCACGATATTGTTATATTATGAACCTCCACCAATACAATCCATTGTACAAAACAACCAAGGGTCCCGAGGCTGTTGCACGCTGCTTGGCATGGAATATGCTTGTACGGGACGGTGTACCAAGGAGAGATTAGATAGCTAAAAGTATCCCAGTACCACCAGGCTGGGATACACTATCAATAGTACTGACCAATTGGCAAGTTCGAAATTGGCGAAATGCCCTTCGCCTTGGAGTTGGTCGGTCACTGTACACCGAGAGGCCTGAGAAGGCTGTAATAACGTACGGGCAAAACGGAGTACGGATACAACCTCATATCCACTTGCGAGCGCCTCGGCAAACTTGTGTTTTGTGTGAGACTGGCTTGCTGCATTGCAGAATGACACGACTGCCTGCCTGACTGACTGCATCGATACAAGTCACCGCTCCTGACCCAGTACATAGCGTGTCCGTAGCTGTTGTCCGTGGCGAGGTGCGAGTGAAGATTTCTGACAAATATTTAGAAATACAAAGACGGCACTTGGTGGTGGCGGCAGTTGACGAGACCATAGACGCAAATGTTACATACAGTAAAGTCAAAGAAATCTCCAGCCGAGGCTCAGCATGCAACTGTCGTCACTACACTGCCACGAGAAACATGATTTTTTCCATCAAAGAGTCAGTCAGCATCAAGATTGCATTGCTTTGTTGGCTTTTGAACCAGCGAGAGTTGCAGGACGACTCGTAGTGGCCGATGCTGGGGCGGCTCATTAGTCGCGCGATGACTCCGCCGAAATCTGCACGCTTCTGGTCCGTTTCTAGATCAGCAGCGGCGGCGGATGGATCTTTCTGCGACCCCCCCGAGGTGTGCTAGTGCGATGGAATGACGATGGTGGTCCCTGGGAAATGGGGAGTACTTGGCCCTGGGCCGTCCCTTGTTGGGGTTATTGTTGGCGCCAGGACTCGGTTTGTACGTAGGCATGGTAGGGTACCTTCTTCCAGCGTGGCATGTCGAGTACTAGTACTAATGTACTGATTTCACTGTGCAAAATGCCCTTCATTGGTCCCGAATAAGTGAGATCCCCTGAAACTGTTGGACGAATCGGCAGGCCAAGTTTGTTATTCCCTGGCCTGTTTGGGTCGAATGTTCCTGGAACTCGATCCGCCTTCGGCAAGTCGTAGACTGACCCTGTTTTATTATGTTTATTTTTGCTGTTGTTATTGCAAGATTCAGAACTGACTGACTGAGTGACTACCTGCAGTGCCATGCTAGGTAAGTTTCTAGAGAGTCAAAATGTATGTACGGTATTACCTCTTTCCTTAAGTAAGTTCTCTCAATATGGAGGGTAGCCTGAGGACAAGATCCTTCTGTAAGGGAAGGAGCCGTTTTTTCCCCTTCTATCTATCCCTACAGAATGGAAGGTACCATCCACTCATCACTGCCAACTTTAGAAGACTGCCCATCCCCATCTCCAGGCCCAGGGTATTTCCATCTCCATCTCATCCCGCGGATCCTACGAAATGACATCCATGACAAAACCCACTCGCTTCATCGAATGTCTTGATCACGCACTGTACTAATAAGTCTGTGGAGCCATTCTACGTCGCTACTACAGTACAATACAGTGCAGCCAGCTGGACCGGGATTGATTACTATCCTCTACTCGCTATGACCATTGGCTTTTTCCAAGGTGGCAACTATCGTGGAATACAATACAGTACGCAGATACAGTGATTGTTTTGTTGTATCTGTGTGATGTTGCTGTCACGAAACAAAATAAATCTCATCAGACAAAGGAAGATCGATCACGGCAAGTGTGTGGCCCCCGTGATACCCCCTTTAGACTGAGTCAAGTAGCGTCTGACCTTTTCTTCCCTACTCATCTAACAGAGACGAGGCACCGAGACGATGGCAACAACAAGCTCCGGCACACAACATCAGAGGGTCACGCTGTCGCTGCAGTGTTAAGATTGCACTCCAATCCCCGCCAGCATGTCCTATCCCGAATGCCACTCTGTCTGACCTGTAGACTAGAGCCGAGTAAATCAACCATCAACGCCGACTACTTCAATTGAAGCCCGGGTTTCGAATCATCGTCTTCATTGAGGCCATGATTTCCATCCGGCCATCTAGACTTTTCCACTAGATTCCGGGGGCCACAGTTAAAACAAAAACTTTCACGAACGCCATTGTCGATGAACTTATCCTACTATGTACGTGGAAGTACAGTATGTACGCTTTTACGGCCACCAATAACCTTGCAGGATACTTAATTACAGCCCAGTACGAGGATACGTTGGTGTACATACATAACTTTTGGCGTCCCTCACTCACCACCGGTACATTCCTACCACTTGCTCTATGTACACACCCTTCGTCTCCGACACACCCCTATCATGCAGGGCCCTTCCACGTCAGAAAGACGGGCTTGGAGGAGCTGGGATGCTGGAGTGAAAACATCAGGGAGTACAATTAACGGATTTTTGCCTCGTTCTAGGTACAGTGCTGTATGGCCTACACGGGCTCCCCTTCTGCATGCATGGCGTTCCGTTGCCCACCGCCAGACCTAGCCAGGCCAGGCCAGCCCATGCCACGCGATGCCGCGCTTGGCCCCTAAATTTCCAAGCACAGCGCAGAAAAGGCTTTCGTTCTTCTGACTCGGTTATGGAGACGACTTTGAGTTGAAGTCGGTGCAAAAATACCTGTCTCAAGAGCCCATCAGAGGAGCCAATGTACCACTAGCCTGGTCTCGTCTGTCTAAGTGCCACACACTATTATTCAGACTCTACCCACATATCAAATATCCCAGTCTCCCGTCACTGTCGTCCCCTTTTCTTTCTCTCTTCCCTTCCTCTTGATCCGTTTCCTATTTCTGTCTCCCCATACTTGTAATCATCCGACCCTCTCTTTAAGGCCATGAGCGTTGAAGACATATTTATTCTCAACTTGTAAGGTTTTGTTTTGCTAGGTTTCTACAACTCTAAACATACGTTTGGCCTTCCTCTACCTTCATTTACTCGACGCAAGCACCCGCGAGACGATTGGTCAAGTACAAAAACAATATCATATATAACCGAAACGAACTGCGAAGCAACCCACCAGGAGGAACAGTGACGGCAAAAGAGAAGAGGAATACAACATACACTGTCACACAGACGCAATACCTGGTGTACGAAACAGTCACTATCCGCTCCAAGCTCATACAATTCTCGTAAGTCGACCGCAACATATTAACATTGCATACGGCCTGGACACAAAACAAGACGCACCGATTGCACTTCGCGCTGGTGTACAACATTTGGTTGATGAATAGTTCTCCTACCAAGTGGTCTGCAACCGGCCGTGTGCTCTGAATTGTTTAGTCTGCGCCCCTCGTGTTCCCGAGATATTTCATATTGCTGGACATTGCATGACTAACAACTTCCTGAATAGTTGGTGAACTAAATACACCAGATTTCTTGGTTGATTTTCGAGTATCACCATTCTGAACCTGGCTACAATCGATTAGATTGATCAGCAAATACTCGGCAAATCGACAGACGATACGATGGCGGCAGATCAAGGGTTTGGAGGCCCGGTTGAGCGGTCCAGACGGAGTTTGTCTACGTCGGGTCCCGGGCCTAATGGTGAAGGCGAGACGAGACCAGAGAAGGAGACAACTAGAAAACCATCAGCCGACGAAAAGGACGAGGCCACGCAATCATCACAAGTCTTACCACGCGGGTATGACAATGTTTCTAATGCACCAGCGCCAGCGGCAGCACCACTTTCACGAAACCCTTCCGAAATGTCAACAACTTCGGCCACATCGAGTCCAGGACCTGATAGCAGGAGGTCTCCTGCCCCAAGCCAACCGCTTGAGCCTCCTGTCACAAAATCAAGCCTAGGCGAGCTTGAGGTTTCCAAGATCATCAACAACCCTAAACTAAGACACGACATCAACTTCGACCCTGAACTTCATTTCAGACCTAATGTCGAAGGTGATAAAGGCCGAAGAAAACACGACCGCGCCAGCATCTTCTGGACAACCCTGAAAGAGGAGCTCCTCGAATTCATTGTGGACCGAGATAGTTTCTATGCCAAGCATGGCACAGGCGATGACTGGTGTCTGCCTAAGCTTCTCAAGTCCGTGAAGGAAATCATTCAAACTTTGGTACCGCAACGTGACCGACAATTTCTCGACGAGGGTCTTAACGTGGAACTCCTGATGCAGCAGTTTCACCGTGGGATCGCTGATCTGGAGAAGCTTGCTTCATGGCTTTCACGAGTTCTCAAATCTCACTGCGCACCGATGCGAGATGAGTGGGTTGATTCCATGTACAAGCAGCTCAGCAATGGTAACAGCAATAACGACGTCGAGGAGCTTGTCAATGGTATGCGAAGTCTGCTTAGCGTCCTCGAGGCGATGAAGTTGGATGTCGCAAACCACCAGATTCGCTGTCTTCGACCGGCCCTCATTGAAGAGACAACAGCCTTTGAACAGAAGTTCCTGATGAAGAAACTACGAAATCGCAAGATGGATATCGGCGATGCTAAGCCATGGTATCAGGAGGCTGCCAGGACCTATCCCAATGGTTCTGGAAAAATGTCGTCTCACTTTGGTGACATGGGTGTCTTTTTCGAGGGACTGTCACGATCGATGCTCCCTTCCGCTGGCGAGAAGCCCTTGCCTGGCACATTCTTCTTCGACGAAGACCGGCTGGGACGTGTTAGATCTGATATTCTCGATGCTATCAACTTGGACGTCTGCATGCGAATGTATGAAGACTTGGAGCGGGTGTCACGTCTCCAGACACCCCCCGCTTGCCTCAGTGCTATTCCAGACGATCATGAGTTCAATTTCAATACGCCTCCCTCAGCAAACTCTCGACCCTCAAGTGTCGCGCTAAGCTCCTCGGGTTCAAACTTCTCATCGCCACGATCATCCTTGGTCCTCCCTGCATACCTGACCTCAGATACCAACGAGTCCAAGTCAAAGGCTCGAAATCTTCGCGATACCCTAGTTGCACTACTTCAACAGGCGCCACATGATCTTCATTACCACGACCGATGGCGAGCAATGGCTCCCTCTCTGGCCCTACAGATCTTCCGTTTCACCAACGCCCCTATGGATATGCTTACTCGTTTCGAGGAGAAGTTGACCGAGAACGTGTGCCGCATCTCATCTCCCATTTACCAAGAGATGGAGGAGGCATACCGCAATCGACTCGTTACCGAACTAGCCACACGTGTGCGCTACTTCAAGTCGCTCTCCGGTGTTTGCTTGTTCTCGATTGCTACTGGTAACCGTGTGCCTGCTAGCAGCCGCAGCCTGGATGCAGGACGAGACCGAGACTTGGATGCAGCTATCCGCATGGGCCAACAGGAAGGTGGCATTGAAGATATTGCCACCCGTATTGCTCATGTCGGCGTTGTTCACTGGAGGATATGGGCTCGCATGGCATATGTCGACGAGGATGATATGTCTCTAGACTAACCAAGACGAGCACCCGTGTATCCCTTCGTGCCACCACTTCGCTATACCCCGTTTACCATCTTTTAATACCGATGCATGGTTACCTATCCTTGGCTTCAGGATACAACATAATTCACCCGGGACTCGATAACTATTCTTGGCTGGTCCGGAACTCAAACTTACACCACTCGATTCGGCATCGGAGCTTTTGTAACAAGGCTTTGCCGTTGCACTATGCCTCTGTAAGTGGCGGCGTTACTATCTATTCACTCCTGAATACTTTATTATGTCTTCTGCGTCTTGCTTTATAAGGAGTTTCTAGTTTTGGGAGGTTGGACGCGGCTCTTTGATTCGACGCAACGGCGCTTTTGGTGTTAGGCTATCCCAAAGTACTCTTGTGCTTCTTTTTAAAGTAGCACAACATAGTACGGGGAAGCACATGACTTTTGTTTTTGGTTTTAAGCTGTACACATTTGGACGGCTCACTCGCATTTAGATCAGGCGCACATATTTGAGCTCATATACCGGATATTCTTTCTACTGTACATACACGGCGCAACAAGTGGCATAGACTAGACAAAGAAAGACTAGAAAGATTCAAATTATTCTCATACAAGTCACTCCGCCTATTTGTTACCTGATTACCCGGGTGGGTGCATTAACATTGCCTCGTTACGTTTGGTATTATGTCACACCGAACTGTGGTGCAAGTCAAGGATTAATTGCCATTGTTCTGTCCTGTGCCTTTCCTTCACAACAGCTACCTTTATCGGTTTGATCCAGTTGATCAAGCCCCCTGGACTCCCGAATTTGTCGCTGACTGTGAAGTTGAATTTGCTGAGTCTAAGTAAGACTAGACTGCTGGCCAGCTGATCCTCAGCTTGTGACTATTGTCCATGTGACCTACATCAACTACAGCAAAACTCATCTGTCTGCAACATGCTGTCACTCTTGAAAACTTATAACGAAGCTTGGCTGCCGTCAGACTTTCGGTGTATGACTTCGAATCCCATGCACGTAGTAATAAATATCTTACGAACGTGGCGAGATGGGTCGAGTGACCGCGCGCCTTCACCAACTGAATCTTGGTTGCTTGGTTATTGTCATTGACTACTGTGGAGGAACAAAAGCATTCAGGGTTGGGGAAACCAATCCCAAAGTGTCTGTCAGCTCAGGGTTAATACCACAGCATTGTTGATTCGATCGTACAAGCCCGAGGCATACTTGAAGCATATTTCGAAATACTCAATAACCAGAAACCAAACTCAAAATGATACAAATGCGTGTGAAATTATTGAATAACAGAGTACCATGATCTTCTGTATCTGTTATAATAAATAAACTGCTTGCGAATGTCGACCTCAAAAACCTAGACAAGGACTTGGAATAGATTAACCGTGTCTGTATAGCGAGACGGCATCATAGATCAGTTGGTAACAAAACAGTGGCTTGGAAGCTCAAGAAGATTACAAGGCTGATTGGATTACCATACAAGCCCTTGCTACATAGGAGTCGGAGAGGAAGGAAAAGTAGGCTCTCGGTGAACGACACCGCTTTGAGACGTAGACTATAAAGTCGGTGAGAGACAATCTAATCCTTCTCCTCACAACTTAGATACTGCAGCTCATGTGTAGGTTTGGCCCCTTCAAGCTAACTTGATCACTCTTCATGTTGTGATATCAGGGGAAATCAAAAAAGTATTGTGTATCGAACCAATCGGCCAGCGGTTCAAACTGAGACGTCGATTACACATATGTCCATCTAAGCAAGCTCATTGTATAACCTTACTTTCTACCCCACGCGTGGCTGCTAAAGCTCTAAGATAGAGTTGCGGATCAACAAAATCTTTGTTATATTAATGGATAGAGAATTCATGCCTTTCGTTTACTGTTATGGGGAAAATATCCCGGAGGCTCTAGGATTCGAACATTTCTGTGTCAAGACTCAGGGAACATGTTTCGAGATCAATGTTCCTCACCGCCAACGCAGTCTTCCTGACTCATCACTTGCGTGCAGAAGCACCGGGGTCATGGTTTCTTGATAATAAAGTCAATATAACTTCCTGTCATTCGACATGGTATGCTCAAAGTCTAGATAATGGCCCATTCCACAAGAATATCCCAGTATATCGCTAACAAACTAAACCATCAACCTCCCCGTCATCTATTGAGGAGAACCTTCTTCTCGGCTCTCGTTTTTTGGAATCATTGATTCATCCTTCACATAAACTCCTTATGTATGCATATATGCTCCCAGCATCCCCTCTCGGCCCCCCTTACATCCAATCGGTACTCTCAAAACAGGATTAAGTGGTGGTAGGAGAAAAGTACCAACACCACTGACGAAAAGTATTATTGTACATCGTGAAACATAACACTGAGTTCGAAGTTAACCTGGCCCCGAAGCTTCGCACCAGAAGCCTTTCTTCTCAATGGCTTACTCATTGAGGACTTGGGGGCGCTTTGGTTGGGGTTGGGACACGCTTCAACTTGGCCAGCTCTTCTTCGAGCTGACGAGTTCGAGCACGTTCCTCCTGTTGATACTTGTTAGCATGCTGTGATTGGTTTTGCGTGAAAGGGATGTAGACTTACCCTGATGTTATCTTGGAACTTCTTCCTCTCCTCACGCATTGTGGCCCTGAACTGCTCGCTCAGCACAGAGGCACCTCTGCCAACTCCGCCATTTGGTGGAATTGCCTTGAGACGCTCGCTATCGAGATCTTCCTGAAGCTTGGTGATATGCTCACGAGCCTCCTCCATGTCTTTCTCGAGTCGTTTACGCAATGTCGCCACCTCTCCTTCAAGCTGCTTCTTCACAACCTGGACATCCTGAAGGTTGTTCTCAAGCTCGATCTTCTCACGCTCAGCACTGAGTGTTTCCTTCGTGACATCCTCGAGCTCTTGGACGGTTCCGGCCAGCTCGTTCTTGAGCCTTGTGAGTTGATTTTGGAGCTTCATCACCTCGCCGCTAGTCTTAATAGCTGCTACGTCGGCGGCCCTCTCGGCACGGGAACCGTAAGCACCATCTAGTTCAGCCTGAGCAATAGTGAGCTCTGTCTTTGTTTCCACAAAGTTCATGTTAAGAAGCTCAAGCTCATCCTCCTTCTCCTTGAGTTGTTTCTTCTTGGCCGCTAACTCATCCTTCTGGCTGTCGACCCGTTGCTGTAAGGACCTGGCATTATTCTCGGCCATTTCCTTAGATCGGTTGACTTCGTCTAGCTGTGCGTTAAGGGCTTCAATCACTGAATCCACGCCAGTCAACTGGTTACGATTGTTGTTGCTGGAAGACTCGGCATCGGCCAGTTTCTCCTCGAGTTGCTTGATATCAGCTTCAAGAGCAGCGATCTTGCTGTTTCGCTCGTCGAGCTGACCTTGAGCAGCCCCCGCAGCACCTGCAGCGCCTGCCAAGTCTGCCTGAAGTAGTTCCATATCGGACTCGAGGCGAGCGACCTTGGCATTTCGTTCCTCGAGTCGAGCTTCGATATCATTGGTCTTCTCCAATTCAGCTTTGAGGGTAGCGATGGTAGCACCGTGTACCTCAACCTGGTCCTTGAAAGTGTTGGCCTCCTGGATTTCGGTGCGAAGGGCTGCAATCTTTGCATCGCGCTCCTCGATCTGAGCATGGGCGGCGTTGGCTTGCTCAAGCTCAGACTGGAGTGCCGCGATTCTCTTGTTGCGCTCTTCAACCTCACTTTGAGCTGTCTCCAGATAAGCCAACTCGGCTTCGAGGGCAGCAATCTTGCTCTCGCGATCATCAATTTGAGATTGGGCTGCGGCGGCAGCAGCTGTCGCATCAGCAAGCTCAGATCTGACGTTCTCGAGCTCCTTCTCCAAGCTGTCAATCTTGTCTTCCCGGTCTTCGACTTGCGCATGTGCTGCACCAGCCGCTCCAGCTGCACCGGCCAGATCACTCTGCAGACGCTTCAGCTCAGATTCCAGCTCAGCAATCTTCTTGGCGCTTTCCTCCGATTGGGCCTTCTGAGCGCCGATATTGCGTGCAACACCAGTGCCTTCAAGTTCCTCCAGGGTCTGTTCCAACATAGCCTGCGCAGTCATGGCGTCTCTCTCAGCTCGAGCCAACAAGACCTGTGTCTCATCCAACTCCTCCTGTTTTCTCGCAAGTTCCTCGTCTTTCTCAGCATCTGACTTGTTGTTGAGTTCTCGTTGCTGCTTGATCTGTCGCTTTAGTACAGACTTCTGGTTTTTGAGAGTAGTGGCCTGAGAGTACAGCCATTGAACCCGATTAGAGAATCCGGGAAGACTGAAAGCTTCATCAATATCGAATTCGTCATCAGAGACTTCTTCGTCCTCGTAGCCTCTCTCAATACGGGTTCGTCGGCGTTCCTCCTTCTCTTTCTTGATCTTGGTGAAGCCTGTCTGCATCATGTTCCAGAGGTTCATAAGGATTCGCTCAACTTGCTCATCATCCTGCTTCTCTGGTGGGCCTGATCGAGCTATTTGAACAGCACGTTCTAATTCGGAGTCTGCTGCACGTAACGCATCCTCGAGATAGTCGAGTTTCGACTCGATGCTATCTTGCGAGGACTGAGGTGCAGCGGGGTACTCAGGATCAACGGTCATCAGCAGATCTCGAACTTGTTGGTTTAGTGATTCGATACGTTTATCGATGGAACTGTCAACCTTGCCATTGTCGCCTGAAGACTCTTCTTGTTCGACCTCGATGGCATTGAGGCCCATTTCAAGATAATCCATCTGGTTGTTCAGCAGCTCTCCTGGCTTCATTCCTGGCACGCCAAATGGAGGGTCGTAATAATCCTCGTTCTTGGAAGGGTTGAAGCGAACGATCGCATCCCGCAATGAGCCGTTCAGATTCTCCAGTCGAGCCTCCATCTCTGTTATCGACGTAACCAAAGAATCAGACTGGCCCTTGAGATGCAAATTTTCATCCTTGATCTTTTCCATCTCATCTTTCAGCTGGCTGTGCTGTTCTCGAATTGGTGATTTGAGTGGTATCTCGATAGGCTGTTGGCGAGGAGGTCCCCTGGTAGACATTCCATTCGCTTGGTCAAAGTGGTTATCATCGTGAAAGAAGTGCTCGTCGCCGGCGCGGTCCATACTGTTGCGCGTATAAGTATATAGGCTCTCTGGGCTTCCAGGCATACCATTCAATGGATGAAGTGTAGGGGTCATATCCTTCTTCTTGTTTGATGCTTTGTGGGTGAGCTGAAGGATACCAGCAGTGTGTTCCAGTAGGCGTCGTTGAGGCTCCATAAGCCGTTTCTCGAGATTAAAGAGCTCCGCTGCCAACTCCTCACATTTCCTTTCGCTCGCCTGCCTCTCCGTCTCAGCTTCCTTTGCGCGAGCGTGGTCGCCACTGTTGCGACCCAGAAGACTCCTTCGCTTGCCATCCAGCTTCCCGGGGTTGTATAATCTCGCCATTGAAATTGCTGCATCTCGGTATTTGGACTGTATTGTCAGGTTCTGTCGAGTCGACTCAACGCGTTGAGACAAAGACTGGCACTGCTTCTTAAGATCGTCGACTTCTTCCTGTGACAAAATCTCATATTCTTTACTGTCAGAAAGAGCGGTTTCGGTGAGGAGATGCACTTGGATCGGATCTCTGAGGTCGACGAGCGCGGAACTTTGTGGTCGTTCAGGATTCATCTATGCCAATGGTTAGAAGCTGTAAGTAAAAAACTCCACAATTTTAACTATACCGGGTTGTAAAGCCCATGATCCTTTTCAAAACCGTTTATTATATCGCTGCGATAGCCTTCAACGAAGGTTTTCCCACGAGGACTTGCAGCCGTTGGTGACATCCTGGAAGAGTCGAACCCATACGGGCTGCCCTCTCGCGCGTATGCACTCATAGTTTGGACGAGTTTATGCTTGTTTCGTGTTGATTATCAGAACATGGAGTGAGCCTCGAATGAGAATTGACGGTCAAGATAACACAACAGAAGCCATAAAGAGCGATGGCTGGTCAGTATCGGAAAGTCTGACAGGTGGTTGACCGTTTGCTAGGTCGTGCAACAAAGGGGCGTCGCGTCCAGGAACGGTTGAGGCTGGGGTATCGCAGAACGTCGAGAGCAATCCTGCGAGAGGCGCTGAACTGCTACCGCCAAAGAGTCGGTGCAGAAGCCTTGAGGTTATTCCAAATGCTGGGGAGAGAAAAGGAGAGGTCGGTGTCGACTAAGAAGAAAAGGAGACCCATCGACAACCCAAAAGGTCGAATACGGCGGTTGATTAATTACCTTAAGCTATCCAGTGGGACCCTTGTGAAGAACTCCACTGCAAGTTGAATTACAGCGGCGGAGCTGATGAGTCTAACCGAGTCAGGTAGACAGGTACGTACCGGCTCGGGGCAGATCTACCACTCAGGCCACTGGAATTCGGTCTTCTAGGGGTTTTGCGGCGGTTGGAGCAAGGCACAGGAGGGGCGCACCCGCATTGCTCAGGCATGGGTCCTTCCACTAGTCTTTATCGAGTTGCTAGCTCTTTAACAAATGAGCCAGTAGGAATGAGCCTCCGTTTCGAGAATGGTCTTGTATGAGAAATGGAAAGAGAAAGAGAAAGAGAAAGAGAACAGAATAAAGTTAGGCACGGCGTTTCTTCTTCTGGTTTATCTATGTGATTGCGACCTGCATCATCACCACAGCATCTTAGAGGCTGAGTTGGTATCATTGGGATCCCGCTCCCTTATTTATTATTTATAACATTAATGCTCCCTTTATAGTGGCTTTCGCTGACGTTGCTGTCATTACCTCCAGCTGTGTCCGCTGATCCCGCACTAATGCTGACAGTCAATGGGTTTTGCTGACAACGCCATGGACAAATCCCGATTGCTCAGATTGACATCCTCCTTCCATAAAAGAAGCGCTCAGCCCGCCTTGACACGTCAGAGGTGCATCTGTGGTTGCTACATCAGGTTCGTTCCTCCGCCAGACAATACTCGAGCACTTATTGGTATCTCATATGTATGTACGATGAGTTGAGACAAGCTCAACCAGGAATGTACTGCAAGACTCGCATGTCTCGCATTCATTCGGAGCATGCTTCGTGTCGCTGAATCAAATGCAATGGGTGACTGGCCGACATCTTTGTCATGTCGACTGCACTAAAGTACTTCTCGTACTTGATCCATGATCTGTTGTCCCATGGTTCTTCGACGCTCGGCTTGTCCCTGAGCCTGTCCCTGCGCTCCTGTTGTTACTGCCGCCGTCGAATTCTCATCTTCAAGGCGACGACGGAGACCTTCAAACTCAGCACTCCGCCTCTGCGAGCTTAATCCCACTACCCAACCCGGCACTCGCCAACGTACAAGGACAGCTGGAAGGAGCCCTTCGCGCCACGAATATCCAATAACCCAACCAGTGATTGCACCTAGAACCGAACCCGGCCATTGTAATAGCGCGAGATGTAGGGCGATGGCGTATTTGTAAGACTTATCAGAGAAAGTAAGTCCCACGAATGGCCGGTCTGTTGGTGGTGCCTCGGACGTTGCAACTCGATACTTGTACATGTGCGGAACCATAGCATGATACTGAGCAAGGATGGCGAAAATGACAGGAGTAGGACCGGCTGGGATGTAATTTAGATATCCGGCAGTGAGAGGTCGCAGCACGATCGACACGACTGGTGGAATTATGGACGTGATGAAATAAGTGACAGCCAGGAAAGACTGGAAAGAAACTGTCAGTAACGTTGACGAGAATCTGCCATTGAACAACTTACAGCGAACTTGCGAGAACCCCACATGCGCTCAACGATTCGGAGGTTATACAAGGACATAGCAGCAAAGAGGACCTCGGTTGAGTTGACATAACACAGCTGGTAGGCCAGAAGCCTCCAGAATTGCCGGTAACGCCATATGTGAGTATCGATCAGGATGTAAAAGTAGTGCTTGACGTCGAGGACACTGGCTAGAATAGAGCCGGCCACAAGACCGACCACACCAAGCCGAGTCACAGGTGTATTGGTAAAAGACATGATGCGATGGGCTGGGATATGCTTGCGGTGTTTATGGTATCATAGTTCGAGGCAACTTTCGAGATATCTTCTCGTGTACAATCGTATTCGTGTTATATAGAGCCGTAATGTAATCAACTTCAAGTTTAACACGAATGGAGCTTCAGGAGCTAGGTATCACGAAAGGTGGCATTTCGATATCACGTGCGGGCTCGGGTAATTATGGAGCCTGCTGCATCTCCATTTTTGACCCCGCTGACGTCGCTCTAATCAAACGCTGTTACAATGAATATTTCGGTTAAGACGATGCACTATTACAGAATTCCAGGAGAAGCTTTGCTTTTGTATTGTGTGATGATAAGGTTCTTCTTCGTGCCCTACATTTTGATCACAAAGCTGTGCGTACAGCGAAGTGTTAGACTTCGGTCTTCGACTTTAAAATCACAACCGAAACCTTCAATTACAGAACTACAGGGTAAAGAGTCAACTATAGTCAAGATGGGGATTAATAGTTACCTACTAACTACTATGCATACCAAGCTATAGCTCGGCACGGTATGATTGTCTAGTTCTTAGTAGAATGCATTATGAATAAGGTACGGAAGGTGAGACAAAGATTACCGAGGATCAGATCAAGTTTGATCGAGATAAGATGGTTCACAGTAATTTAGCAGTGGTTCACAGGATAATCGTGCAGGATCTCACGATATGAACCAACAAGATCAGAAGATCAAACTTTGACAAGCAGTATACAACACAGAAATGCCAACCAGTCCAGTAATGCACCTCGATCTGTCTAACGGGAATAGATAGATCTTTTGAAGTCGTGCCCCTGTAACGTCACGCTACCAACCAACATGACTAGCTTAGCTTCTAACTTACAGTGGACTCAACACCAGTTGGGTAGGTAATCAAATGCCAAGCATGCAAAGCCCATCATTTCCAGACATTAGGATGGAGATTCGATTCAATTTCTAGCTCAAATAATCGTTAATCAATTAATAAAAAGTTAATGTGTTTTTGAGTTAAACTCTCAAGTGGGCGCTTTGTAATCGCAGAAGCACCAACTCTAACAGATAATTCATACTCCATCATCAATCATCACATCAACCTCTCTTTCCCACTTCTTTCATACCTTGAATCAACCTCACCCTCGCACCCAACTCAACCATCCACAAGCGGCTCACGCGGCTCCGAATAAAGTCACTTGTCAACCTGACTTTGGTACTGATCAGCCGCCAAAACAAGAAACTCTTCACTCTCACTCCCTCTTTTGTCGTTCCCTCCTCCCCTTGGCCCCTCCCTACCTTATGCCCCCAGGAACAAGGGCATTGATTTAGACTAAATCTCGCCTCCTCCTCCGTCTTCAACTCCGATCATGCCGCTCGCTAACTTCGGCACTCTCATTCTCCACCATCTCGTCTTTGTCGCTCACCTGGTCTACTTCCACATTGCTTTCACTCACATGGAACCTAGCGCTCTCGCGGTTATCTACTGTGTCTCTAAGCTTCTCGCCCGCCGCGCCGACGACATTGGTGGCCCTCCTCCGGAATGGCCCCCTCCGGCTATCCAGTGGTAGCCGGTTTTCCATCCCCGTCTCCGGCTTCGGCTTCGGCCTCCGGTCTGACTGGTCTAACTACAGGTTATGAGTCTCCGTCAGAAGAGCATCCGCCTTTCTTTTCGGCCGTAGCGTCGGCACCTGCCGCCCCTGACGGAAAGGCAAATCCAAATCCAAATCCAAGACGTCTTGCTGTCCCGCGGCCACCACTAACTCAACGACCGTCGTATATCGCCGCCATTTCTCCCGAGGATGCCAATGGCAACAACCAAAGTCGTCCTCGGCTCGTTAATCAAAGTTCCACAATTACCTCTCACAGCTTAAATCATGTTATGGCCACGGTGGAAAAGACATCTCAAAGCCGAAGGGTCGGTCTAAGGGATCGCATTGCCTGTTATCAATGGACTTACTTTACTTTGGTACGTGTTTCTGAGACTCAATCATGGCCTGACTGACATCTCCTAGACAATGTCGACCGGCGGCATTGCCAATATTATTCATTCATGTAGACATGCCTTCTTCCAACTTCAAGGGGACGTGACTGACCTTAACAGTAAAATGGACAGCTCCCTGGCTGCGCGGCATTGGTCTCTTCTTTTTCTTCCTCAACATTGTCTTATTTATAATGAACTGTGTTCTTATATGTACAAGATTTTATCTTCGTCCGGGGAGCTTCATAAACTCTTTCACCGATCAGATGGAGTCGCTATTTATCTCAGCCTCTGTAGGTTTCCTATCATTCATCATACAACACCGGCACTGACAAAATTCCAGTTGGTTTCGTGAGCGATGCTTATCCGCAATTTACTTTCGAGTAGCTCTGACAGTTCTAGTGTTGCTGTAATATTAATCAATACCTGCCAATATGGTATCCCTTACACAGGCCCATGGCTTCTTAATGCCATGGAGTGGGTGTTCTGGGTATATGCCGCCGTCAGCGTCTCTGTCAGCGCATTCTTATATCTTATTTTATGGTCTACGCTGTGAGATCTCCTAGCTCATACCCTTCAAACACCTTCAATACTAACAATTCGTTCCCAGGATCTTCCCCGTTCACACAATGACACCCACATGGGTCTTTCCCGCATACCCTCTCCTTCTCAATGCACCGTTCGCAGCAAATCTTATCGCTGCAGCGGACTCTTCTGGTCATGAACTGACGGTAAATACCGTGGCTATGGCGCTTGGAGCTACTGCCATTCAAGGAACCGGCTGTTTAATCGCCTTTATGATATCTTCCGCTTTTATCTATCGCTTAATGACTCAGAAGCTCCCACGGGATAACCAGAGACCTGGTATCGTAAGTTCTACGTTTTGCGCACATGTCTAATATGTTGACCTTTGTCAGTTCATGTCAATAGGTCCTTATGGCTTTACTGCTGCTGGTATAGGTACGTGATCATATTCGATTTCGCAGACTAGAGCAGAGCATCTAATAATCGCAGCCCAACTCGGTAGCCAAGCAGACCTACTCGTTCCTGAAAACTTTTTGGGCGCTCCTCATGTCGCAGACATTATCAAAGTCATAAGCATTCTTGTGAGTCTCTGGCTCTGGGGCCTTGCAATGTGGTTTTTCCTCGTTTGTGTCGGCGCATTGTGGAAATACACTACGCCGGGCCACCATATGCCCTTCCAGATGACCTGGTGGTCTTTTGTCTTTCCCAATACCGCTCTTGTGAGTACCCCCCCTCCAATGCAACTTGTCGTAGACCAAATCATATTCATTCTATCTACAGGTTACGGCCACTAGCGTTATGGGTAAGATCTTTGACAACAATGGCCTACACATCTTTGCATCTGTCATGACCGTTGCTATCATCATCGTTTGGATCATAATATTTGCAAGGATGTGCTGGAGTCTCAAAACGAGGAAGCTTCTCTGGCCCAGGGATGAAAGATAGATTGTTACACAGCCTCGTACGCTTGTTTCCCCTTCTTTTCTACACGTTTCTACCATTCATATTCATAGCGACTCCAACTTCAACGGCTGGTATGGAGTTTTCCTTCATTAATACATGGGGTTCAGCATTGTTTGGTGTTGGGCGGCTTTCTCGATTAGACTCAGGTTAGATGAATGCCATATCCAATTATTCCTGTCACTCGAGCTTTGGTACATGTATATAAGTTTGGGCTGATATGTGTCCGCTTTGTGGCAGGGGCTGCTTGAGCAGATTCTTGCATAGTCAAGATGTTTTGATGTATTTCCCTAGTGGGACTCTTGTAACCCCATCTACACTATTCCGCGCATATGGCCTCAAATGTTGTACTTCCAAACAATACAAGGGAAGAAAACGCATCACCATTCGCTTGCCGAGAACCTCCGAAACGCCTCCAAACTCCAGTGTACAAATGTTCTGGTTACGACACCCTGACACCCGAGCCTCAAGATACACCAAGAATTGTCACATACATAACTGTCTTACAGCTTCGCCTTGACGCCTTCACCGGCAGTGGCCTCGAGGTTGACGGTGATCTCACCTGTCTTCTCGCCATGGCCAAAAAAGATGACTTGCACAGTCAGATCATCGCTACACAGTTGTCAGTTACGGCGCACATGATGATGAGCAAGGTTCCTTACCGGTAACGTCGCGAGAAGGGAGAAGGCAGGGTGAGCAGAGCGCACACCTGCTCGTCATTGTTACCACCAAGAGCATTTCGGATGAGGTGTGTAGCGACGTTCTTGTCCTTCACTGTGAAGCGATCCTTGGCATCTGGATCGATACCCCACTGCTGAACGCGGATAGGGGTCTTATTGCCATCAGGTCCAGCAGTCTTGCTCTCCTCGACGGGCAAAGGTGTCTTTGACGATCCGAAGACCTTGTTCCAGGCAGCATCAAACTGAGAGTTGGTTCCGGACTGTCCTTCGGTCTCGATCCACTTGCCTACGAGGCCGACGACCTCCTCGTTAGTAAGCATCTCCCACAGACCATCAGTGGCCAAAACCAGGAAATCGCCATTCTCAGGGTTGACCTTAGTCGTCGTAACCACAGGCTCGGCTGTGACATACGGAGGGGTTTTTAGAAGAGGTGAGGGGCTGCGACCGAAGAAATTCTCACGCAGCTTGTATGCGACGTCTCTGCTCCACTTGTAGACAGCATCACCAAATGCACGGCTAGGTTCTAATCCACCAAGAACACGGCCATTGCGAATAACGTTCTCCTCTCCAGGGTGTTCCTTGCGCATACGATCAACCTCCAGAGGGTTGCTACCGGTTTGGTCGTCTGAGAGAGCAGTAGCAGTCCACTTTCCATTCGCGGCTCGACGACCCAGAACAGCGCGAGAATCACCTGTGCAGGCAACACGCAAGAGATTGCTGCGGCTGTCATAGAACGACAACAGAGCACACGATCCGGACAGAGCTGGCTGCAACAACTCAGCGGCGACGGTCTTGGAGCCACCCTTGAACACCTTCTCGACGCTCTTGTGAACGATCTCGTTATCCAGGTTGTTGAATCCAGTCTTGATAGCCAGAGTTACCGCATCTTCAGAAGGTAGCTCACCGGAAGCCTGCTTGTAGGTCGCGTTGAGTTCACGGGCAACATAGTTGATCAAGCTTTCCCTCAATGTCGCAGAAGTAGTCCATCCCCTGAAACGTGTAAGTAAGGCCCCCTAATATTGCTCTGCGCAAACTGTATCCTATGATGATTACTTACGAATGGCCATCGAAGACACCCCAGAACATCCAGTCGCTGTTGTCGGTCTCAGCAGAGGACCTGCTAGGTACCTGAACGATCTTCTCGGCGTGATCATCCTCAATTGGATCGTTGCTGGGCAGTTGGACCAAGTCGTAGCGAGTAACACCTTGGCCTCGACCGACAGAGTAAGACTGCTCGAGGCGACGTAGCTTTTGCGTAGCTTGATCGGGCGTCAGCATCTCGACAATGCGACGACCGTCGTCGCTGGTAGCCTTGGAGATAGGTCCCTCGCCAACAATAGTGCCCTGTCTGAGTTCATCAGCGCCCACTACAAGAACTGTACGAGTCGGCACCACATCAGCCGTCTGTGTGGATGTAAGGCTATTCTTAGTACTAAAGGCGGAAATGGGCGTGGAATCAGAGCTATTGTAGGAGTACCAAGCGCCGTATCCGACGATGATACTGGAAAGCAGGGCGGTGGGCAAGCGACGGAAGTACATAGAGGACCTTAGAGGGATGCTTTTTGTCGAGTTGCGATGAGCGTGTCTAGCGTGTGCGCCGGCCTTGGATCGGGATTGATGAGCAAGAACTGTGGAAGAGATGGAGAAGCCACGACGCGGGGTTCGAGCGAGGGTGCGGACGGTCGAAGGAGAGGTCGTCCGAAGGTTTTTAACGGCAGCTCGATTCATCGGGGGCGGGCAGGGGAGCTTGGAGCTAACCTGGCAGGGAGTGGTGGTTAATAGAATAGAGACGTTGAATGTCCGAGATTGTCAAGAAATGGCCGACAATAAAGGAAACAACGGCCGCAATTGCATGGAAGGGGAAAAAGGAAGGTTGAAGTACTGCACTGAAGCTAGGACCGTGATAGATTCTATACGTAGTGTAGTCTAGACCAGGGACTGAGTGGGTGGATAACAGAGGTTTGTGATGGTGGATGAATGCTGCTCTGGTGTGGGTCTGGAGAAGCATGACACTATCTTATCGCGACCTTTCCTTTCTGGGAATGCGACTAATGATAAGTCACTGCGAATACCGGAGTTAATTAGGTAGGTATTAAATGAGTTATGTTAATGAGAATTTATATCTTCTTTCACTCTCTCTTATTGAAACCCATTCTACTGCTTCTGGACTGCCTGAAGCGAATTATCCCGATATTTCTCACATTCTCATGGTCACGTCTTAGACCGTCTACCCCACGTGAGCCAGCGAAATAGCACCAGACCTGAGTTTAATCCTATCCGTCTAGAAACCAACTTCAACCGAGGTTCACATCTTGCTGCTGTTTCAGGCACTTTGGCCTACCTGATTGACCCAAAGTCCTGAACAGGCCAAGCTTTGCTAGCCCTGTGAGCTTTACCAACCCCGGGCTTGTTTTCTCACATGTTAGTACATAGTGAGATGAGCATCTTCTTGCACATGAACACAATGAAATTCCATATTCGTATCTGTTTTTGGATGTGAGGCTTACTGCGATCTAATAGATCTTGAAACTCTCCAATTGAAACTTCTCACGATGAACCAACAACAGTCCTCTCAATCTCTTTCGGGAGCTGATCGTATCAGGGCTCTCAAGGACGATGATGCCATATTCACTGCTTTCGATACATATCCATGGACCAAGGACAAAAGCTTCATGGTAAACATATCGCTCGTTTTTATTTCAGTATTTACTGACATCTCGTTAGTCAGGCCTTTACTCCATCCTTGGTGAACCTGGCCAGCAAAACCCCGAAGCCTCTCTCTCAGATATGGCCATCCACGCTCGCATCTTCTATTATGCGCAGCGCATTGGAGTCAACATCGACTTTGGTTCCTACAAGAACTGGCTAACTAGCAAAACAAATCATCAGCCCCCGGATGTCTTGCCAGAGGAATACCGTCAACGTGCAGAGGCCAATGCCACCTCAACCTCAACCTCGGCCTTGGACTGGCAGAAGGCTGCACCAAAGACTGACCTCTACATTGACAGAAAAGCCACTGCAGCTCAATCGGGCTCAGAGGACCAGCCCAATTATCCAATGGGGTTTGCCGAAATGATCAAACTCATCCAAGAGGGCAAGCCTGTGCCGGGAATTCGTCAAATACCAAACACCATCGTCAGGGATCCCGTAAGTTCAACTCTAGACAGCAACCTTTCTACTCATGTGTGTTTACTAAAAGATACCCAGAACGTGAAGCCTGTTGGAGCCAGAGCTGTCCCAAGAAAGCCGTGGGAGAAAGATGCTACCCCTGAAGCTTCCGCTCTTGCAGACCTACCAAAGGCGCTTGATACCGAGTTCCCACCCCTACACGATGACATGGTTGCTTCCTCTGCTGTCGATACTTCGTGAAAAGTAAAACAGGATCACTGTCTTGTCGTTTATATAGCATTGGTGGCGTTAGGGATCATGCAACCATGGGCATTCTTCATTATGAATTTAAGCAAGATAGATATATGACCGAAAAATGTGATATTGGTTACCTCACGCATCAATCACTGTCCACAATTGAGCTACTGGGAGTGATAAAAGCATCAATCGTTTATTAAAAGGAATTTAACGACTACCGTAACAACCCGTGTGCTATAGGAAGACGCCTGAACCCAGCATCCGCATAGAAAAACGACATACAACTTCATAAACTCACCCCGACCTCCAAGGGAGTCCTTCTAGACCACCATCATCCATACCCGTAGATTGACTGAAGAAGTATGGCCATGGCAACCCATAAGACATGGTTCCGCTCATCCTGTGAGAGTGGCAGCCCATTAAAGTTGTGATACAGAGGTCAGTTCTGCAAGGACTGCCGGTGGTTAGTATCTACCATCCTCTCCATATTGCAAAATCGATAACCATAATGTGTCCAATGCACCCGAGAAGGCAGTAGTCAGCTGGGCGTAGGATGTCGTGTGATTTGTAAATTACTTGCGTGGGAAGATGTTTCTTAAGAAAGGTCGACAAATTCTGGTTTGTTGCGTGATCTTGACGAGTGGAAGGATCAGTGATTCAGATAGGGGCTCCTCGACGCGGATGACAATGAAAGAACAGAAAACAAAAACTGCAGTGGGGAAAAGCCCTGCATCCTCTAGCAGAAAACTGTCTATGGCGATAAAAGAGATCGAGCGGCAAAGAATAAGAGAATTTAGCGGTAGCCGTTGCTGTAGCGTGGCCCAGGTCCCATGCGTCCACTCATTCCAGGACCAGCGCCAGGGCCGGGACGAGTTGCAACAGCATGGTTTGTGCAGAGCATACCGACACGGGAACCAAACTTGGAACCTCGCAAGGAGACCATGTGCTTTCGGATATGAGCGGCAACAATCTCGCGATGCTGAGGAGAGGCGTTGTTGAGGATCCATTGGATAAGGTAGTTGCCATACTGGTCACTCGCGATGTCGATGAGTGGGATGCGTGTACGGTCGCGACGACCCTCGCAGACTCGGTCCAGGTAGCGGCCGAGGAACTCTGCACCCCCGATCTTGAGACACTTCTCGACGACCTTGGAAGCGAACTGGTCGGTACTATACTCTGCGGCATAACGAATGACGTGGTCAATAGCCCGACTGCGGTCAGGAGGAGCACCATGTTCGCAGATGTGCTGAATACACCAATTACCAAATTGGCCATGAGCCACAATATCAATGTTGGCAAGAACCTCCTCGATACAAGGACGCTGTTAAGAAGAGTTAGTACAATAGCTTTGACAAGAACAACTGAACATACCTTATCCTCTTCAAGACAGTTCTCAAAGATGTTTTGCACAACAAGACTGCCAGTTTCCCCAAGAGCTACTTCATGCCACATTCCGCTCAGTGCCTCGTTGACATACTTCATGATCTGTGGGGGCGACTCGGTCCATCGAAGTTCGAAAAGCTTCTGCCAAACATGGCAGGCGTAACGATGGATGACCGTCTCTGGGATGCGTCGCAACAGTTCAGAAACCATGATGGCCTTGTATTTTTCCGGCACCGAGTCAAATGCCTTCTGAACAACATGGCAACCGAAAGGATCCATGGACAGACTCAAAGTGTTGCCTCGAATAGCTTCGGCGATGTGGATGACCTGGTCGGGTGTGCCATGCTCGAAGCATCGCTGCACCAAGAAGTTACCGAACCGGTTGATCATCAAGGGGTATGCCTGTGCTACGATCGCATCCACAATCTCAAACTTTTGTTCCGGAGTTCCAACCTTGAGCTTCTGTTGCAAAAAGATAGAGGCTTGCTGATCGTTGTTGCAGACGATCTTGTCGACAATGTACTTCCAGTTGCAGTTGACATTGCGATCTAAGAGACGACGATAGTTCAGTGGCTCAGTTGGAGGGAGATACGTCTGGTCCTCGGGCGACAGAACATCTCTTGGGTCCAGTCCCCTGCGTGGATACATTGCATGTGGTCCAACCTCGTTCTTCCATCCAGAACCAGTAGTGAACTCGGAAGCATGAGGTGAAAGAGGTGTCCCGGCAGGGGGTGGATAGGGAGGGTAGACGCCCATAGGTCCGAGTCCTTGGGGAGCATTAATAGGTGCTCCGGGAACAGGGCTGCCCATGTAGTCGGATTGGTTGGCAGGGCTATTGTAACCTCCTCCGTAGCCAGATCCAAACGGCTGGGGGGAGTTAAATCGACTCTCCATACGGTTACCGCGACGTCCGTAATTGGAGCGCATCATCTCTGCATCGGGAGTCATACGTTCGCTGCGGAAGCCATCCATGATGGGATAAGGGGCAACATTGGGTTCTGGGCATGGTGGGTTAAAACCGCGCCCCCCAAGCCATTTTCCAGGGGCTGGTTCAGGCACTGGCGCCT
>JAATNT010000070.1:0-390926 GCA_020137375.1 Fusarium chaquense
GCGGATATATATCCGCCACAGAGTACAAGTTCGATCCAAAACAGGCTGATGACATTCTTAGAACCGTCACCTACCACCGCAGGGACTTCCCTCTTTCTGTGATCTGGTTCTCACCTCCTGAACACGCCGATATCCGTTCATCAATAGCAACATCCTTCCAGCGGAAATCGCGTGCGGGACTTGGCTATCTCGATAAGTTGCCAACCGAACTCCTGGACGACATCTTATTCCGTCTCGATATGCAGTCTTTGTTCAGGTTTCGACAAACAAATCGCAAATCGAGGCAGGCTGTAGACTCTCTCAAAAACTATCAGACGATAGTCTCACATGGGCTGAACCTCTTGTGCGCCTTGCTACGGACACGACTTGCTACCAATGTTTCCCTACCCGACTTCCACAACGCACTATGCACCAAGCACTGTAGTTTGTGCGGCGACTTCGGCGGATTCATGTCCCTCCTGACCTGGAAGCGATGCTGTTTCCAATGCCTCAGAGATGCGCCGGAGATGCAGGTGGATACTCTTGACTACGTGGGAGAGCGATTCGGCCTCAGAGAATCCGAGTCGGCCCAACTGAGGTCATTCAGGACCTTGCCTGGGATGTATACGATGAGTGAATCTATGTTTGAGCTCCGCACTGTCGTCGCTTCTATTCACCAGGGTAGTAAAATTCGCGACCCCCAAGTCCCACCCGAATGCAGCTTGGTACGAAGTAGAAGATTCAATTACATGGGATCCTGCGCGCTTCCGTACTACGATGAAACAACTGGCAATGTCGAGCATGGAATATCGTGTGCTGGATGTCAACTTGCTCTCGAAAAACGCATCATCGGATCTAGGACCAGGCAGGCAGACGAAACTCGAAAGCTATATGCCAGGGATGGCTTTTTGGAACACTTTCGATGGTGTGAACAGGCTCAGTCACTGTGGGAAACGAGCGACCAAGGCAACAAGAGGCCGCCTAAATTGCCAGAAAGTGTTGAAAGAGGCGGCCGCTTCAGCAAACGGGAGTGACGAAGATATTGAATATGCTTGCTGATGCTCTGTAACTAGAGCATGTTTCCCAGCAAGGCTAGGGACCAGAGCCCCATTTCCTCTCGGGGCCTTGTCTTAGGTGCACCTGGGTAGTTCAGGACAACATCAGTCTCTTCTTGAAAGGTTATGTTAGGACTAGGATCGTTGGGCAGAGACATACTCACAAACAAAATGCATCATCTTCATTTCTAATCCCTGCCGCATTGTACAGCTCCACGATTCGCAAGCCGTGAGTTATCCTTCCTGGAGCTTCACGTTTTGGTCCGTGTATTTCACTCCCGCGTCTGGCTTGACCAGGTGACTAGGGCAATTGTTCGTCGCATTCTTGCCCAATTCTTTGACCAGTGGATGGCATTTGACGTTGGTTCCCTGTCGCGCCTCGCATTGTATGAACTCCTCCTCCTTTTTGCAACCACATGTGTACGTAATGTACTTCAGAGTGCACATTCCGAGGCCGCCGAGAAGGACTGGTTGGACCAAGGTTGCAAAGAGGCAGTTATCCTAGTACCTCGCCGTCTAGGTAGGTGATGGACCACGAGAACTGATAAATATCGATTGGGGTTTCTTATTAAGCAGAGTTCATTAGGCCAATAATGGCCGGGCGTTTTTGCTTTGTCACCCTCCTGTGAGAAGCAGGCCACTGCTACGCAGCTGCCAAGATTCAATGTACTTCGAGTAGGTCGGTAGCATTCACGGCAGGTACTTCCTGCGCCCCAGACCTGCAAAATATATCTTTTGCTCAACACACAGCTCCTACCTCAACATATCACCTTCATCAACAAAGAGTATCTTCGGCGGATGGTTCATCTCTTCGGCTGTTTACTGCCCAAATTGCGAGGTGAGTTGTCGAGGCGGCATCATGGCGGACATGACTAGCCAGCATATCTAATACTGTCTGATCCACTGACCACTATATATTTCAGTATCAGCTGTAAAGAGCCGTTAAGCAAAACAACTTCCCGAGTCATCAAACTCCCTCCCTACATTCGTCACTTGTATTCACAAGTCGTGCTCAAGTGCAAAGAGGGAAACAAAGTAAGGAGAATCTCAAAGCACAAATATAGTCTAGCTGACGATTCTAGAATTGTCCACTTTCGAAAATGCCCGACGATCAAACAGCAAACGCGGTGCCGAGGGAGCTGATCGTCTCATCCTTTGAACTTGGCGACGACGGCGCACCGACGACCTATTACCGACTCCTGATAGGAAGTCAAATCAAACAGATCGTCGTTTCTCCTGGAACATTTGACAGCGGAACGCTCAAATCCCCTCTTCAGTTTTTGCCCCGTCTTCCTGACAGCGAGAAGTGGACTGCTGCCACAATCTCAAGAGACAAAACAAGTGGCGATCTGACCATTTCTTTCTCGATCCAGAAAGTACCTGGCATCAGATATCAATGGCATGACGTTCTAGTTGACCATCGAGACCTGGAAACGGAGGAATGGCTGTATGAACGGACTTTTAAAGTCGTCTCACATTCAACAGTTCTTCCAAGAGGCAGCATGATTGCCAAAATAGCCCGTTCTGAGTCGGAGCTGCCTCTTACCAAGCGAGAAACAAGAGCTTATCAGCTACTTGAAGGTGAAGGACTCGCCCCATGCTTTCTTGCCCACATTCACAAGAATGGGCGCACCATTGGGTTTCTTCTAGAGAAGATTGAGGGACGACCTGCCACATCCGCTGATCGGGATATTTGCGAAGCAGCCCTTAGGAGACTCCACAAATTGGGACTTCGGCATGGGAATGTGAGCCGCTACAACTTTCTGATCACGGAACAGGGAGTAAAACTACACAACTTTGAACTTTCTGAGGAAAACGCTAGCTTCAGGTAAAGGTGTGATGAATTAGGATGTTTGTCGGACGAATTCGCTGACGGATAGGGACGGGGTGGCGGTTGCATTTTCATGACAACAGAAACTCATATGGTTTCGACGATGCGGAATGGGAGGGACATGAACTTTGTTTGTTGCCACGAAATAGTACACGACTTCTAGCCTTGTATGGAGCGGCAACAAATCACTGGCACCTGAGCCAAGAAATAATAAGGAATGAAAGCAAAATGTTTTTCCAGACTTTTATTCACCGAGCTTTACCTGATAAGATAAAGATTGCGGGAGGATCGTCAGCTATCTAGGTAGTCAAGTTGGCAGCAAAGTATATCGTTCTATACATCTTGGGAATGAATATGACATATCACCGCCAATGGATCTTATGCTTCAGTTTCATGTCTTATATCTATTGTATTTCTATTGTAGTTACGTACTGCGCTTACTCTTGGTCTCGTCATATCATTGAAACTGGGCTGATGACAAACCTATGTAAGCAGTGCAGTAAGCTTGTCTAATCATCCATCAGCACAAGCAGTCCTTGACAAGGTGCGAGTGACGAGAGGGTTAATACGAGGAGTACGTGACACTCCGTGTAATAAGTATAAATATAGAGACTAATCTTATGCTTCTCTTGCAGTGATATGCCCCATTAACCTACTGTTATTTCAAAACTATTACAAACAACGATTTTACGTCTCCACTCAGTAGATCTAACAATGTCATCACACTCAACCCCTTCCGAAACCGAAGAGTATCGATCTCTTTACCAGAAATACCTCGAACGCTGCAACGCACACGACTTTGAAGGCATGAAATCCCTCTACACGTCTCCTCTCTATGTCATGGACAAACCACTAGACCCAGATGACGTTGTCGCTCAGTTCAAACCTTTGGTGGTGGCTTTTCCTGACTGGAAATGAGAATTGAGACGTCTAGTCATCGAAGGTGACTATCTTTCGCTACATTTTAGAATCACAGGAACTCACAAGGGCGAATTTCGAGGATATCAGCCTACTGGACGCAAGGTAGAAATTACCGAGTTTACTCTTTATCATGTTGTTGATGGCAAGTTCGCAGAAGTTTGGGATTTGATTGACTTTGAGGCATTGGTTGAGCAGATCAAATGAGTGTTAGACAAACTCAGGGCTCTGAGAACAAATCTTGCATTCCACAATGAATGGTCATTTATATCTGCCAATAGTCAAATCTCGTGTGACATGCTACTACCTTGTATCTGCCCCATCACTGATATTTATCTCTAATCCATTCTTCAAGGAACCATGATGGAGCAATGACCAAGTTTTCGACATGTACCAGTGGTCTGTCCCAAAAGTAAACACCTTCCCAGTCACGCAGCCAACTAAATTGCTCACGATCTTGCACATCCGCAATCGCCCAATCACGATTACCTATCGCATTTTCTACCAGAAAATGCATCATCTTAAGAGTAGACTTTTTCGACGGTTGAACATTGAGAGCGTGGCCACTCCTCTTCCAGCAGTCGGCAGGCGAAGTGACTATTTCCAAGTTGTCGGGCACGTCCGCCACGGTTCGCCCAGTGCATACTCGAAAGCCCTTATCGGAAACTGGCTGATTCTTATTGGCATACCACGTGAATGAATGATATTTGCGGCTGTACCTGGTCTCGAGTTGCGGCCAGATTTCGATTTCGACATGTTTCTTTTGCATGTATCCAAAGGGCCGCCATGATAAATTTGAGCTGGCTGAATCTTGGAGTTTCTGATCAAAGCGGCATCGAAGCAGGTCGGCTCTAGACACCCAATCATCCGGTTCTGCGTAAATAGTCTCTTTTTCGATATCCAAGAATGACTGTTTACATCCTGTCCATGCAGATACCATCGGATGTGGTGGTGATTGTGATCCGAATCCGTATTTCTCCTCTATCGTTACTGTATATCGTCGGATCCAATCAAGTATAGCCAGATCGCCAAGCATGAACAGAGCTACCCACCAGACGGCGATTCGAGGTCGACGAGAAAGAAAGACCTTTACCAGGACCTCGACTTGTTTGTTCTGGAGTAATGGGTCTAGCGTATCCAAAACTGACGCAAGCCACGGGCTTACCAGATTGCAATCAATACCTGGTTGCCAAAAGATACTCCATAGGATAGATCCAATCGAACGAGGAGATAAGCTGAGAGACATAAAATATCGCACGTCATCAAAGTACCCACGAATACTCTGCTCATCAGAACTGTCGAATGTGGAATTTCTCTGCCTAGTGAGATGTGGTGGAGGTAGACAGGGAACAAGCCGCATAAAGTCATAGAATGGGAGCATAAGCGTGGCCAAGAACGATGCTTTGTACGGCTGCAACGGCTCCAAGCCAGGGGCAACGTCTGTCATATCCGTTCCTAGGTTGAACAGCTGGCATAGTTCGATGAGAAGTTCCGTAGCTTCAGAGGAGTTTGGTGGCGATCGAATTTTTACAGCTGGAGTTGCTACCTCGATACAAATCTTGACTTCTATTGCGAAGCAAGTCGTCCATGTCGGTAATCCTCCTGTATCCCTGACTTTCCAACCAATTTTGGGGCTAAGGATCGCACAAAGCCACCTGATAAGTGAGGGTGACGCGCCTTCGAGATTGATAATATGTCCGTGTTGGCACTGGGATGTGCTGGGCCATAAACGGTCCATGCTGTATTGCACTCGACGACCTTGCATTTCGAGAAGTCGAACCGAGAGAATGTAGGACCAGCACATGACCAGTACTGCGAGGCTATTTGTTGTCTTCGAACCGACACCTAGGGCGAATGACGCTGCATCCGGGCAAATAGTGCAGCGGATTAGACACTCGTTCGACAATGAAAAGATAACTCGGTGACCGTGGACAAGAGACACAGTTCTATTAGTATCGCCTTCTTCAAACGTTGTTCCCCCAATATCGAGGGGCAGTTCCCAACAAGGCCTGCCGTATAGCACATCGCGGCGAGGTAGCCGTTCTGGCAGGCCGGGGACTTTTGCTAGAGTGGTGTACGGACTCAGTGCATCTGCTGGCCAAAGACCTGAGGGTATTTTGTTCGCCTTGTCCAAGAATTTCTCCCAGGTCGCTTTCCCGTCAAAAAAGGTACGATAAACGTCGGTAAGGCTTGGTATTAGCGTATCGTCACTGTCGTTGTTGAGAGGCCAGTCTTGGGTTGATTCGCTCGCGTTGGATGCTACAGACGATAAAGAGTCGCTACCCGCCATAATTAACTGCTGTTCGGCCAGCTGGCTTCTGGCACGTTTCGATTGAAAGTGTTTATTGAGTGTTTAATAGCATGACGGTGTAACTCCACAATCTTGGCTGGCAAACTACTGCAAGGGAGGGAATAATTAGTAGGCAGCATAGTGCACCTGCAGTCGTGTAAGTCACGGTGGGCCTTATCGATAAGCACCCGGCCGCTCACCGAGGCCCACCGAAGCTCACCTCAAATTATCGAAATCGGCCCACCATCGACTTCCACAATGCCTCAATTGACTCAGACATAGCTTTGCACTCGCCGTCATGGTACTCCCTCTCGCCCGCCGCGCTTCATTGCGCCATGGGGCTTGTATAAGACCTTTAACCCTCCTGCGCACGCGACAATGCCTCCCCCGAAGCTTTACCCAAAGCTCAATTGTCGCAGCTCCAGCACGAAACGACATCCTCAGCGCCTGGGATAAGTGTATGTTCCCTCGGCTGTAGTCGATCACCTTGCTGACATGCGTAGACAGCAACTCCGAAATTCCTCTTGATCTCGACAACAGCGACAAATGCGTTGGCTTCCTAAGCAAGCGAAGAACAATCCACAAGCAGCTCGCATTCGCAGACCTTACCACACCCTCGGGCGAGACCATCCAAATATGCTCCGACGCAAAGAAAGACGCCAATGCGCACGCCCTCTTCACACAAATCCCTCCATACAGTCCCGTCGTTGTCAGTGTCAGCGGTCAAGCCGACGAACCAGCCGACAAGACATCCAAAACCACAGTCTACCTTAGAGACATTCGAGCTCTAAACACAGTCCCTCAAAACCTCATCGTCACACCCGAAGTCCAATTCCCTCCCAAGAAGCGCCACTACCAAATCCGATTCCACCAAGAGTTGCAAGAGAGACTCAAGTTTAGGTCATGGCTTAAGGGAGAGTTGACCAAGGGTTTGCAAGAGAAGGGATTCACGGATATCGAGACACCAACGCTGTTCAAGTCGACACCTGAAGGCGCAAGGGAATTCTTGGTGCCGACTCGTCAGCGCGGAAAGGCCTATGCACTTAACCAGAGTCCTCAGCAGTATAAGCAGACACTCATGGCCAGTGGCATTTCGAAGTACATGCAGTGGGCGCGATGCTTCCGTGATGAGGATAGTCGCGCGGATCGTCAGCCAGAGTTTACACAGCTTGATATGGAGTGGTCATTTGCTGGTGCGTCAAAAGTGAGACAAGATGTGGATGACATTATTCTGTCTGCTCTAGAGGCGCTACGTCCAGCGCATAGCTATCAGGAGATTCGTGGAGAGCGCATTCCTGTGTTGTCCGAGATCCCTCAAGGCGCTCGTCCAGCAGATGAGCCTGTAGCGCATACATTCACAACACTTAAATTCCAAGACTGCATATCTTCATACGGAAGCGACAAGCCAGATTTGCGCATCCCTAACAAGGTATGTTTCCAATAAGCTTCCAGTCCTACAGCTAACAATGTCCAGGTCCACGCACTCCCAGACCTCGAACCATACAAACAATTCGTCAGCATGATCACCCATCTGGAAGATCCCTTAATAGAGGCCTTCACATTCCCCATTTCCACAGAAGATCCCAACGAAGCGCGCAAGCTGGTTACCAAGTTTATGGACGATCTACCAAGCTCATTAGCCGACAACCCCGATGGAAAGCCCCAAATCCTCGTGTGCGACAGGAAAGCACCTCTTCAAGGCTTCTCGTCGCTAGGTTTCGAGTTCCAGGACGTTATCGATCTTGTAACAGAAAATGAGGGCGTCGAACAAGGTGACCTTGTCATCTTCCAAGCACGAGAGAAGCCCAAGGGCCAATATTGCTCTGGGTCCACAAAGATAGGCGATGTTCGAAATGCGCTCTGGAAATTCCTCGTCGAAGAAGGACAAATGGAGAAGCCTCGTCTCGGCGATCCAGGATCGTTGCATTTCGTCTGGGTGACAGATTTCCCCATGTTCAAGCCTACCGAGAAAGGCGAGCCAGGCCAAGAAGGCGCCGCAGGTATCGCAGCATCACACCACCCCTTCACAGCACCTCTCTCAAAAACCGATCTTGAACTTCTCTTCACCGACCCTCTCCAAGCCAAGAGCGCAGCCTATGACCTCGTCCTCAACGGCGTGGAAGTTGGAGGCGGCAGCGAGCGTATTCACATTGCGGCAGTGCAAAAGTTCATCATGAGTGACGTTCTACAAATGACGGACAAGCGGATTGCTGACTTTGCACATTTGTTCGAAGCGTTGGAATCTGGATGTCCACCACATGCTGGGTTTGCGTTAGGCTTTGATCGACTGGTGGCTTTGTTGACGGACACGGCGACGGTTAGGGATGTGATTGCGTTTCCCAAGACTATGAAGGGAGAAGATCCGTTTGTCAAATCGCCTAGTCGATTGACTGATGAGCAACTTGAGCCTTATGGCCTGCAATTGAGGAAAGCGTGAGCGATGTAGCTCGCCTTTGGTAGATTTCTTGGATACCAAGCACAAGTATCATGACTGTATTATAGAAACATTCACCATGTACAACATACAAGCATATCAACATTATATCAATGTTTCACGTTCAATGCTTCACGTTCACATTATCACATCGAGAGAGTTCAAATATTGTTATGAGTTTCATTGTAATGTCCTAGCTGATCCTTCAACGTCATTATCCCTTCCCCGAGCCAGGTTTGCACACTCTATGTGATACCATTCTATGCCCTAGGGTCCCAAACTCCGATTTGCTTGAAAGAAGTGTACATGCTGCGTAAGGTATCTCTGTGCGATAATCGAAAAGAAGCAGGATAAAAAGGCGCTTATGCGAGGAAGAAGCCAAAGGCGGTAACACCAATAGCAGCCATCATGGCGATAACACCAGACTGGCCGCTAAGACTAGCAGCAGCGTTGTCGTCGTCGTTGGCAGCAGCAGAGGCGCTGGCGGAAGCACCGCTAATGGCAGCCTCGATCTTGGTGCTGGCGGCGTCGGCCTTGGTCTCAACGTAGCTCTTGGCGTCGCTGTAGTTGTCCTGGACCCAGGTCTTTGCGTCACCGCCCTCCTCGGAAGCCCACTGCTGGACCTTGTCGGCGTTGGTCTTGGCCCACTCCTCGACGTTGGTGACCTTCTCTCCAGCCTTGGTCTCAGCCCAGTTCTTGAGGTCGTCGCCGAGGTCACGGCGGAGGACAGCGGGTTGGGTGATTTGGGGGGCAGCCTCAGAGGCGACGAGGCCGGCAGCGGCGAGAATAGCGACCTTGGTGAAGAGCATGATGAAGGTTGTTTGTTTGGTTGGTTGTTAAAGGTTAAAGGTTGAAGGTGTTGTTGTTATTGAGTAGATGGATGAAGGATGTGAGATTGTTTGTGATGAATGATGAAAAGAAGACACTGAGAGAGAGCAGGTCCTCCCCTTGATATAGGTTTCTGTAATTTCTTCTTGTACGCCCAAGCTCAGGCTAAGACCGCTGTGGCTGCCAGCAAGGTTGGGGACTAAGTCAGGGCCCTGCATGAAAATGCCATGGCTGAGCTGCGTCATGTTCTACCTAAAATCCACTGTTTCTGTTTTCTTTTGAGCCAATCAGACACTATAATCTTGAGCCCCTGTGCAGATCTAAGCCTGTTCCAAGGTCTGCGCCTCTAGTATGTCATCACCAGCACCCTTTTAGTGTCGCCCCCCAGTTCCACCATTTCCTCATTCTTCGTTTCAGCCGACATTTTGGTGGTCATGTCATTCCAGTCCCAGTTTCCTGTTCCTGGCTAATAAAGAGCCTAAAGTAGGCTGGTGGGCTATTTAGAGTAACACGTCGTGCCAGCCACAGACTAACACGCATCGTCAGTCGTATGTCAGCCAAGCCTCTTTGACGTTTCGTTCCTGCCGATACCCGTGTCTTGTCCATCGCCAATGCCAACTTTTACTCTCTGCGGGCAGGTGCTCCCCGTTGCTTTCGCTGACTCAGACGTTTAATTTAAAAACACTTTACCCCATACCCGTTGACCCATCGGGAAGTAGCAACTAAAAACCAAGCTTAATTGTTGGAGGTAAACTGGCCACACTAGGACTAGGGTAGGAGGCCGCCAGCTTTTGGGGTCGATGTGCTTCCTCCGCCATGACGATCCGAGGCAAACATTGCAACATCTAAGCCACAGTAAAACAATGACGCCGGACATTTTCGGGTTGTTTGCGAATATCGCCGCATGTTTGCGTGGCACAGTAACACTTGTTGCGTAGTCCATGGCTCATAAATGAGCCATGATACGAAAGGACCAATATGCGTCTATAACTAACTACCTACAAGATGCAGTGAAGCCAAAAAAAGATATCTAACTTACCTATATAACCCCGTTGAGCTGACAACCTCAAAATAACTATCTCGATCCTTTTCGCCAGTCCAATTTCACCATCATTCCCTCTTAAGCTACACGTGAGAATGGGCTGCCCAACACAGTGGGTGTACTGCGGACGCTCAGATCCGGATGTTTTCTTGTCTTGTGTCGTTTCATGTTGAATGTGCTTGCAAAAAGTCTCCCGCATATTTCGCACGGAACTTTTTGTCTAGATCAACAGTTAACCATCGAGTCAAACACTAAATGGTATAGGGTAAGACTCACGATGAAGAAACAAGGCTCTCAGCTTTGGTGACAGACTCGTGAATCAATTGACAGAAATTCAAGAAGACTTGGCTACATGGTAACAGCTCCTGGTAAATAGTTAGCTACTGTTAGTTCACTCACAATTTGGGATAACGCGATCCGGGAAGCTGTAGGTGTACCTTTCCGATTAACAAGAGGTAATCTCGTATCTCTCTTACGCTTTGCAAATAGCCAAGATCAATGAATCTTTCCACAATAGACATGATTCCTCGAACAGTTGGGTCCCTCGAACAGCTATCATCCTGTAAAAGTTGCATGTACAAGCATCTGACGCGACATTCATCTTCAGGCTTGTCTGGCTTGCAAATGCCGATAGGGTGCCACTCATTTGCCGCCACTACAGGACCAGAGAGGATAAGTGGAAGTTCTCCACATTGTTCCAGGAAGTGGGCAAAGTTGACGACGATTGGCGAACCCTGTAAGCTCTGTAGATCTGGAACTTGGGTATAAGTGATAGGCTGCGTGCCCCCGCTGACATTATGTCTGGTTTGTTCATCTTGGCTGAGAGTGTCATTTATTGTATCGCCAAGGTCAGCTGAGTCCAGAGCCTCATCATAAATGCCATTGTTGAACTGTGATACAGAGAGGGTATCTATCAAAGCGTCGAAATAAGGCTTTATACAGGCTGCATTGACCAGATCATAGCGTTGCTCCAAAGATCAAAATCGCAGAAGGGATTGAAGAGGACATAGTCGCCGATGCTGAATGAATAACACGAGGTGACATGCGACATCGCACACAGCGCAACAACACCCCCCAAAGTAGTTGGAGGCCGGTCCAATAAAGTGTTGTGAAATCCACTGACAGCAACCTCGCAGAAGGATATGGGATTGTCAAGCGAGTCGAGGGTTCTGTCAGGATGTGTAAGTCTAATGGTGCGTTTTGCGCATACCAGCCGTAGACGGATTGTTTCCAATTCAAAGTGGACTTGTTGGAGAACCTCCCATTGTTTGGAAGTCTGGAAAAATGTGGTGTTTGCGTTCAAGTCTTGGCCGGCGAGTGAGCCAATGTGGATGAACCCTGCAAGGAGGCCCTTGGCTCTGGACAGCGTACACGCTGTAGAGTTTGGGCTTGCTGTCTCCATGAGTAGGCCTGTAGTGGTAGATAAAGTTTGGGCAGCATTATCAACATGAGCATGTATGTGAGAAGAGCGGTATATATGCTATTTCAGACGGCTTAGAGCAAAGAGGATGTAATCTGGTCCTGTTCTGAATCTGTGACCCAAAAACTACCTGTCAGTATCCAGAAATTGCACTGTTCGAAAACTGTACTGATTACCTAGGTTGTGCATCAGGCAGCCTAACCCAATCCAACCGGCAGGAATAACCTAGGTTTGCAGTAACGGGAGCTACTACCTGACCACCATAAACTCTATCCGCACATCTGGATATAGAGTTTATGGTTGTCACAAAAAAAACGAGATCCGCCTCCACCAAAATTCGCTGAGAAACACCATTGGTGCACGTCTCATGTTTTCTGCCCCGGCTTTGCATTGCATAGTACATAGCAATGGATCTTTCTGCGCTGGGACGGTGGTGTTGAGACCAACTCGCACTGTGGTAGCAGCGAGGCCAACCTAGCTGAGGTTGATGATGTACATCAAAGTGCAAAGTAGGTAGCGTGCTCACCGCGCTCGGCCAATAAGCAACTCGGGGTACGAAGTAAAGGGGTGAAAATGGAGTACATTCTCATGGCTCCTGGAGCTCAACTGACTCCAAGTAGCCTCCGAGAGTGAGCGAGTCTAGACTGAAGTAACTGGAGAGCTTTGATACAAAGATGTATAAAATGAGACAGACAGTAGATTTTGTAGAGAATGTTTGAACATATTTGAACCACATCTCACATCATTTAGTAGGATTCGTGCCGATACGTCAACATGCCAACAGAAGAGCAACTTAGAAAGAATCAGGTAGCAGATGAAAGCGAACGTACAAACAGCATAAACCCGCTATCTGGTACATGCACTGACAATAAATAGAGCCTGCGATGCTGCAAATATGGTTGAGCGAGCCCAGCACTACTGCCTCCGCTTCGGATGTCTGGTCATCTGAACGAGCCATCACCAAGCCAAGGCCCAATACAAATGACACCAAATCACAACAAAAAGGAGCTAAAGTCAACGATGCAGCAAAGGCGGCGTGATGTTTATCTGCATTTGGAGGATATGCGAGTAGGGCGAGGCATCATGTTCGGAGGGAGGACTCTAAGATGTCCTGTGTTGACTACCTCTAATGCAAAGAGCCAATAACCCGATCCAAATTCAGTTGAGCGTGGATGGAAATACGTCAATCAGGCTCTCGCCGAGATTGGGCATATGGAAAAGATGACAAATTGTGACCGTCAAATTTGTTTTATTATTTATTTAGCCCATAAAACCATGTACAATCCGAATAGTACACTGCCCAACAGTTGTATAAAGACTTGTCGATCTTACAAGCCGCGGAATTTTCAGTTCTTTCGAGATTTTGTACTCTTGCGTTTGCTTTTCTTGCTATTAACATGCAGTAGATTGATGTGTCTCCTCAGATTGGCGGATCGATTGCTTCTGTACCCGCACTGGACGCATAAGAAGGGTTTCCTGGAAGTTTATTAGTAAATTCGTTTGGGGATGACATGAACAAGTGGAAAACAAACTCGGCATCATAATCCAGTGTCTCAGGTACAGACGGCGACGGCGAGCTTTGACGAAAGCCGTGGATCCAATCGCGAAACTCTCGATAGGACGCTTGATCATTGAACAATATCTAGAAGCAGTTAGTCAAGCATAACTTTTGGTCTCGCTTTTGCGTACACTTCCTGCCAGTAACGTGTAACATTCGATATCCTCCAGATCCTGCAGCAATCCTCGCTCAACAAAGGCTTCGGCGATAGTGATTATGCCGCAGGATACCAAATCTCGCTGATCCTTCTCTGAAGATAGTGGGCGAATAAAAGAGTTCTGTATCTCTAGCTTTTGTGACAGTTTCTCTTGGCTCCAAGCAAGACACGCCCGAAAGTCTTTTGATACTAGTCCGCGACCAGCAAGATTGGACCAGAAGCCAGCGTTCTCTTGGATACACTGCACCACAGCTTTAAATACAGAGGTTTGCTGAAGCTGGCTTGGTGTGTCCAGGTTGCTTGATGTTATTGAGCACGATGAATCATTTTGTTCGTCGTGTGGTGATGGTCTTGGCGTGTGGTACGTGGCAGGTAATTGTGTCGAGGTCCATGAACTCATAAAAGGGTATGATAGATCTTGACTGAAATTTTGCCAATCAGGCGATAGTGGCCCCATATCGGGGCTCGAAGTGTCCAAAAGATCAAGAGAAAAGTTGAAGCCTTGCTGTGAACAAGCGAAATTCTGAGCATTGGTTGTAGACATCTCTGCTGGTTGTAAGCTGACAAGAGAAGGGGTTATAGTATCAGACTGGAAAGGGGGTGCCGAGTCCATGGAGTGCAGATGGTGTTGAGCTTCAGGCCAAAGATGTTGGACGAGGATCTTAAAGGCCGCCTGCTCTTCTTCCGTCTCTAGAGCTTGCAGCCATAGATGAACACCAGCAAGGATATCACCTTGGGCTAGCCTGTTTCTGGCATACAATAGATGGGAAACAACATAAGACAAGCAGCAAAAAGCAAAAATCTTGCGAAGATCTGTAGGAATCGGCCCGCTAAAGATGTTTCGGAGAGCAATGGCACCTGTGTGCCGGAGTCCTTTGGCGCCTTGGTAGTCGGCAAGAATGCTGTTGATGGCGACGTTTTCCACATTGGCCGCGACGTTGGCGAAATGGCCCCAGAGGGTCTCCATTCCGTCGCGAATAGCACGGATAGAAGACCAAGCGATTTCGCGGGCGCGGGTTTGGGAGTCGCTGTGCATGTTGCAATGCTGTACACCTGCTATCTCGCTAGTGAGAGCCTCTTCATCGTACAAGGCTTGTAGGTCCCTTGAAAGACCATTTTGAGGGCCGCTTCCGCCAATGGTTGGACATATGGTCTTGGATTCTGTTGTGTCAATGTAAACGAAGCCAGCAAAGAGTCCGTCCACCTTTGCTAAAGTCTTCTCGAGCTGTCCTTGCGCCCTAGAACCCCTGGTGCTAGCACGTGTAGCGGCATCACTGACTGAGAGAGAGTTATTATAGGTAGAAAGGGATTCCATGCTGTGTGCATACGAAAAAAAGTGTTGCCTTGTTAACTGCCGAATAGAAAAGGCAACTGACATGTATCAGCACATTGTCGGGGTTCGCCAAATGGCTGATGGATTTATGCTAGATCTCTTTGAGGCTCCGGCCCCCAGACTCGTTGATTGATTTTACTAACTTGCTCTTAGAGACTCGAGTAATCCATGCCTGGGTGCTCGCGAGCAACGTGGTCTGGGTCTGCCTTGCTCGCAGCTTTGTGAGCTCATGTCAAGGCTCGATTGGTGGTTGATGCAAGGGATATCTCGGTGTATCGCTTTACTAACCTCAACAAGGATGATCGGCAAGGTGAACCTTGCCAACCGTGAATTTTGTGAGTTTTGTTCCCAGGAAAAAACATTATAGCAACTGCTCGGAAGCCGGATACGAACCAGGATACTTGCTCATGAGCAGGGAAGATTGTTGCTCATGAGCAACGTTAGGCGTGGTGTGAGCAATGAACAAGAGCATTTAAACATGACTCTGTTTGAAAAATACATTACATCGCTCAAGAAAGAATTCGGGTCCAGCAACAAGGCGGCTCTTGAGTACAGACATGCTGCGACATACAACGCAAACCGAAAAGCACAACTTAACCCAAGGCAGTTTTCACACTACAGGTCAGTCAGTACATCCGAGGTGACCTAACTAGTTGGCTGACAGGACACATCAAGTTGTTCCATCAAACATGCTTCAGAGCTGGTTGGAAACGCCGAGTCACCTCGAGTTCTGGTCATCTGAACGGGCGATTTCACGCCCGAGGGGAACAGGAGACGGCGGCACGAATCAAGCCCCTAAGCTATGACGCACAGTATCCATCTATTGATGCATCAAAAAATAAATGGCGGTTTTCGTACAGAGACAGTGAAGCCAAACTGGAATAACACGCGTGAGCTTGGCGGTGGCGGACGATTGCTAGGTACTTGATTCGTCCTTTAGTACAAGGGCAGTAAGATTTATCCCTGTTCGGAGATTTGACGCTGCCTCCAAGGTGGATATGCTATCATCGGCTGCGCAAGGCTTTTCTTCCGCGGACAAAACATATCAATGGATTAAAATGGGTTACTTCTTTGAGGCTCAAGCTGTTGTTTGATGGCAGGCTGTATACACACCTCTGTGCCTATACTATGTGCATAATCACACAACAAGAGGACAGCAAGTTGTCTCTCTGTTTGGATCCGCAAATGAAGCTTACCACATGTTAAATAGTTGAATAGAAAGTTTGTTCTTTTGCTCATACAGTCTCTATCAATTGGATCTAACAAGTTCCCATTTAGTTCACCATCCGTCTCAATGGATGAGCCTCCGTGTTAAACACCCACTCATCCAAACTGATCACCTCCTCATCCGCAAAAATAAGATAAAAATACTTCAACGTCTCAGCCATCCAAAAGCTCTCCATAGAATCTTTATGCTTAATTTTCTCACCCGCATTGACATCCTCCACAGCTGCAAACGCCTCGTCTGTTTCGGCAGCAGCCCGGACCGCGATCCACATATCCCATGCAATATCGCGAAACTCCTCCTTTCCGGTGATGCGGTAGAGATAAAAGATGCTCTCAATGGTCTCGGGTCGAAGCAGATAACCTGAGTCTCTGGCGCGGAATCCGAGTGGTTCCTTGTTGGAGTTTGGGTTGAACTCGCAGGGCTCTAAAGTTGGACATCGCTCGACGTGGACGATTTCGGGCATGAGGCCTGTTGGATAGGCAGAGTATGCTTTTGCGCAGCCACGAGCTAGTTTTTCGCCGACGATAACGTGGTCATCTCGTCCGAGGGCTCGTCCTCCGAGGGCATACATGCCTCCTGCGAAACAAGTGAGATGCTCAACATCCGTCCTCAATCGGATCTCTTTCGTCCGAGGTGCAATTGATGCTTCACCTAGCATAAGCACGTCCTCCTTCTCAGGCAACATCGGTCGGAACATCAAATGTTCAATAGCAGCATCAGCAGCCTTGAGATACATCTTTTCGTAATTCGGTTCGAGACCCTGCAGAAGGACATACTCCTTGATGAGGTACTCATAAAGCGAATCGCCATTGGCACCCAACCCGAACGTATCGTCGTTAACCTGGAATCCATCCTGCGCATTAATCTGAATAGGCCAGAGTCCAGGGATGGCAGTTTCGTTTTGGGTCCTCTCAAAGGCTTTGGTGATAAAGTCAATTGCGTCGTAATATTTGGGATTACCCGTCTGTTGCGAAAGACGGGTAAACTCCATGCTCATACTTCCCAGACTAGCCGTGCTCTGTCGCGGCTCCGGACGGCCTTTTCCATCTTTGAGGTCTCGGAAATGGATAGTATGCGGTGGCATGTGTTCTTCATTGTCGAAAGTGGCATACAGTAAATCCCCCAGCTCAATCGCCTTGGCCAGCAAGGCGCTCTCACCACTGAGCTCATAAGCCGAGAGTAAACCGCCAAGATGTCTGATGGTGGTTTCGAAAACGTTGAAACCGGTGCTTGTAGGAAGATCCCAGTCCATGCGGGAAACGTAGTCGACGGCCTTGTAAAATTCTCGCTTCATACCCATGAGCCATAGCGTGTCGAGGTTGTCGCAGATGGTAGCGGCCCACCCGCCAAAAGGATCACTACCTTCCAAGCTCAACGGTTTCAGTTCGTCACGTCCCCAAGCATACTTTTCGTAGGAAGTCCATGTCTTTTTGAAAGCTTGCTTGATTTCCTTTCGTCGTTGATCGGCTGTTGCGAGTTCTCGTTTTCTCAATTCGGGGTTGGAAAAGTCGTGCTGAATTCGAGGGAGGTCGACAGGCGAGCCACGGGGAGGTTTGACCATGCTACTCAATTCCAAGGGATGCTGTAAAGTATGTCTACTCCAATCGTAGCTGCTTGGAATAAAGTTGATCCTGGGGGACCGGTATTGACTCGGTATTTGGTGGAAAAGACAATAAAATACAATGCCTGCGATGACGAGTGAAAGTATCGCCCTTGACGCAGTAAAGGGTAAAGCTACACCCATGGTTACGATACAGAAGAATTGATAGGAAATACACAAAGAAGAAAAAAAGGAGTGAAATATAGTTCAATTGAGGTCCATTAAGACCTTTGACAGACTCAATGCTGACAACGTGAAAGGGGAAGCCTGATCTTATACGATGAAAGCGACCGTAAACAAGGATCCTAAGACAAGGAGTAAAACAGTTATTGATTGTCGCTCTCCACTCTGACACGCAAGCTTTCTAAGAATAACTAGACGATTAACATGAGATCCGCAGGCACTATGACATATCGAGTGCAGGGAGATCAATACGCGAAGCACGGTTGTGTTACTATTACTTTAAAACAAAGAGACTCTACAAGCGAGATTTAATCTAGATGAATCTAGACGAGCTCTTGATCATCGCCGACCTTGGTAACCAGATACAGACAGATATACAGAGCAGATGAACAGCAATGGCTGGGATGAGTGCTCGTATTCTCCAGCTGTAGATCACCAAGTCAGCACTTGCATTGGGTTTCAGGGGTGCATTAGCGGTCGCGTGCCTTGGAAACTCAAAAGCCAGAGTCAGGCTGACAAGCTGAAACCCCTGGACAAGCCACTTAATCAAGGGAAGCTTGCAGCTCACGAATGCGACAAGGAACTAAGATGAGCAAAAAGCTTGATCTTATTTCACAGTCAACCCAAGAATTAACCTTATGTTTTTAAGCTTGGCTTATCCGTGTTTAATCGGCGGAAATGAATCTAGCTTCCGGTGGTTGCTATGTTTAACTCAACATCAATTGTGACTGTGGGTCTGGACATATCTTATCTTATCACCGATAAGAAAAAGTTCTGCCGCTTCTTCCCAGACATCCATTAATTCTTCGCGACGCCATTCTCGACAGACTCAACACCACTATCCAAAATGTCGTCTATGCGAAATGCTGTCGCCAGGCGACCTCACCGTGAGCGAGCTCAGCCATTAGAGCGTCGTCGTCTCGGTCTTCTTGAGAAGCACAAGGTTTGTTCCAATATCTCCCACCATCTTGACCACCTTCTCATCTCTCCAGGACTACTCCCTTCGAGCCAAGGACTTCAACAAGAAGAAGGCGACTCTCAAGAACCTTCGCGACAAGGCCGCCGAGCGAAACGAGGATGAGTTTTACTTTGGTATGATGTCCCGCAAGGGACCCGGCTCCAAACTCCAGGATGGAAAGAAATGGTCCGGAACGGTGCAGGGCGATCGAGGAAACAAGGTCATGGATGTCGAAACCGTACGACTCCTCAAGACGCAGGATCTGGGATACGTTCGAACGATGCGACAGGTTGTTGCAAAGGAGGTTGCCAAGCTGGAGGAGCAGGTAGTCCTCACCCGAGGATTCGACAAGCTCGACGAGGACGAAGAGGAGGACGACCAAGACAGCGACTCGGAATTCGACTTTGCTACCGCCCCTTCAAAACCCAAAGCGCCTAGAAAGATTGTCTTTATGGATAATGAAGAGCAGCGCGAGGAAACACTACAAGACCATCTAGACCTTGAAGACGAGGATGAAGACGATAAAGAGGAGCCAAAGGAGGGAGACGAAGAATTTGAGCGCGCCAAGGCCCTACGCCGTCTCCGCCGCCAACTCGAAAACGCCCGCAAGAAGCTCAAAGTCCTCACAGATGCCGAAGGCGAACTCGAGATCCAGCGCGCAAAAATGGCAAAGACGGCGACATCGGGAGGAACCACACGCAAGGGAAAGAAGATTATGGTGCGGACAAGAAAGCGATAAACGGACGGATAAAGCAGCGAAATTTCATTTGCAAGGTTTTCTTTTTTAAATCGTCATGTCCTTCATGTTTTATTCGTTACGGCTCGCTTTACACATTGCAAAAAGCCAATAGATACCCCCATTCGAAAAAGAACGCCGTGGGTGTATGATATGATACAAAAAATATGAAAATACGTCTGAATACCGAATGCTAGCGCTCGGCCGAAGAGAAGAAAAAGTCAAAATGCGCCCGATTGAAATAGTCCGTCTCGTCATGATCTTCCATTAATACTTTGACCCGACGCATTTATAACACCCCTTGAAAGCGAATCCAACACACCGGAAACTTATCGTCAACAACCAGATAAAACACGCAAAGAGACCCTTTACAATCTTGACAATCACCCGAATGAGGAAAGGTAGCTTGTCCTCTTTCTCTTTCGACTTGCCCTTGCCGAGACTCTCGTCTTGGCTTTCGACGTCAATCTCAAAGGCCTCCATGTTGCGCTTCTTGCTCTTTTTCTCTTCACGCTTGCCCATTTTGCTCAAACGCTTTTCTTGTTTGGATGTCAGGATCAAAGGCGGTGGAGGCTCAAAGGCTTCCATGATGGGGTTGTTCTTCTCGTCGCCTTGTGCAACAAGGAGAAGCGCTGTGACGGCTACGTCGACGATAAAGTACGACTCTATCTTTGAGGCAATGCCTGTGTCAATCTCTAGCCAGCCGCTGCCGGTGCCATCGCGGGTGAGCTTGGCGAGATGCTGGGGTGATTCATTGTGTTCTAGAGTGTACTCGACACGGGACCATGAGGGGGATCGCTCGATGGTGACGCAAAAGGGTGTTGCGAGGGCGGGGTGGACAAGGAAGTGATGCGAGCTATCCTCGTCCCACACTAGTCGCGCGCATTCTCTCTCTGCTAGCATGACAGACGCAGGATCTTGTGATCTCTCGATAGCCATTTTGGTAGCCGGCGTGGGCATAAGAAGTGCAACGAGACCATCATTTGGAGGATGTCTCCGCGTCTCTTCTTCCAGAGTCGTAGTAAGAGCTTCTTGCCAGTGCTTCGTGTCGGTGACTTTACTACCTGAGCTGTTGTTATGACCGACAACGCCACTAATGATGCTACTCGCTGAAGAACTTGCTTCGGGCTTGGGTGCTTTGTAAGGCTTGTTGGGGTCGTGTCTCGTAAGAGTTACATATGCTGATGCCGAGGTTGGATCCAGGCGCAGGTTATAAAAGGGCTGTGTCGCAGACGAAAGACTGTAGACTGGTGCATCCTTCTCCTGTGTCAACTTCATGCAGTACACCCTCCCCTCTGACGCTGAAGCCTGCCATCCATTGGCAACCTTCCAGTAGTTCTTGAGAAGTTCATTCGAACTAACTGTTGGAATCAGAGGCGGCTCCTGTTGCTGGACAGCACGATGGGGCCATGAAGACTGCGCAGATTGGATGCTCATGGGACTGATGACAGGGCTTCGAACCGGCGGGTTTCTTGGAGCGGCTCCAGCTGGTGTTTCATGGTATGTCTGCCGACTAATGACTGCTCGTGGGATCTCGGCTGGTCGAGTCTCGGTGGGAACATAGTTTTGCTGGTTGAGCGGCAGGTCTGGGTTGTATGCTGGAAAGATGGACCGGAGCGGTTGTGCCGTGGTTTCACCACCCAGAGGAGGTTTCGCTATGGAACTTCGTGATCGGTCACTGCTGCTGCGGACGAGTGTAGGACCTTGGATGTTGCCGGTATCAGCACGGCCTGGAATTTGTACGGTTGGTCTTGGTCTTTGGACTTTGACAGGTTTAGGCTCAGGCTGCTGTTGTCGAATAGGGTCAAACTCGATTGGGGCGCGAGATCTATCTTGAGGTGTCTGCGATCTACTCTGTGGTGTCTGAGATCTATCCTGAGGCGTCTGAGATTTATTCTGTGGTGTCTGGGACATGTTCTGCGGCGTCTGTGATCTGTTCTGTGGTGTTTGCGATCTATTCTGCGGCGTCTGTCGTCCATTTCTCGGCGGCGAAGCAGGCTCAGATATTTCGGGCGCCATTGCCTGCGGCGTAGTAGAGCGAAGATCTCGCTCACGAGATTCAGAGCGACGAGGTCTCGGGGTCTGATTGCGTGAAGTAGGTGGTGGTTTGGAAGCGTTTGGGCTCGGGAACAGCGAGAACCCTCCTGGGGTTGGAGTTGACATTTTGCTGTATCAAACAGTTTATCTCGCGATATTTGAGTGCGATACTTCTTTTCAAAAGAAGAGGTATGAAACCTGGGTATCAAAGATTGGGTGAATAATTATTGATGTTGCTGCTACCGCTTCATGATTAATTGAGAACAAAATCCACAAATGTTGGTGTTTCAAAAAACAAACAAAACAGAACAGCAGCAAACAATAGAAAAAAACCAAGAAACAAAATAACCGAAAAAAGAATACTGATCAATATTATATTCCCCTTCTCCCCATGAATTCTTTTTCAGTTTGTTCTTTCTCGTTAAGCGCTCCGACTAACACTGCGACAAGGGGGTCACGAAAATAGCATCCCCCTCCACACCCCCTGTCAACCAATCGGCGGGACAATCACACTGCAGCAGTCATGCTAAGCGCTCTGGAGACGCGCTGGAGTGAGGGGAAGAGAGGGTGTAATTGGCTGCGGGCATAAATGACTTGGGTTGGACGGGGATGGATTTTACTGGTCTTGGGGAAGAGGATGGGCGGGTGATTTGATGTGATGGGAAATGCAGTAAGACAATCTGAGTTTGTACGAGCTGAAGAAGGGTTAGTTGTAGTTAATGGGTTGGTAGAGGATGTAGAATATAGCATCTTTTCTTTTGTCATTATTGTATTTGGTCAAGAAAAAAGACTTCATTAGATCTGGTTGAAAAGACTTTTTATTCCTGTGATGGTTACTGAGTCCAGATGCTGAAACGATTGTTGACCGCTTGATGCATGTAACCCCATCGTCGCATACATGAACCATCATATCAACCACTAAAAAGACTATAGACCTAAAAATCTAGACCAAGTGCTATAGATAATCAAGAGAGGCTGGGCGGTAATTCACTCGTCACAATTTGTTTCTTACCCTCTTGAGAAAGTCTCCACGATGATCTCGGGGTATTGAGGCAAGCAGTTTGTTTCAATGCTAGGTGATAATAGTACTGGCTGCATGCTCTTGACTCGATCTGTCATGTCTCTTTGACCAGTCTTGACAACGTCGTCGCTGTAGTTGACTTGACTTGGCTATATTGTACAATTCTTGGTACATCCACCTCTCGCCTTTAATATTCTTACAATACTCTCCCCATCATAGAGCAGCGTACATGTCTCGTAAACTCCCCAAACGCCACAGATGCTAACCACTCTTTCCTTTTTTTCATATCATCGTCATCAATCCCTTGGTCGATCCTTTGCTGCAAGTCCATGTATCCTCTCTCCCCTCTGCTCCATTTCCTTCTGTCTCGATAACCTCACGTGCTCAGGCAACCCCCACCACTCGCGCATAAAGTCTTCTTGAGCCTGGGCAACTCTAGCTTTCTTCTCCCTCTCCTTCTGTCGCTCTATCCTCAAGGCGAACCACTCCTCTCGTGCTTCGTCGTGGACTGTTTGTGTGGCGTGGATCTTCATGCAATTGTTCATGACGCGGTGTTCGGCTCGGCAGGCAAAGGATACTGTGAATGTTCGACCTAGAGCGCATGCTGCGAATGCTGAGAAGTATTAGTAATTGATGATTGTAGATAGTATGCGTGATGTGCTGCTGCTGCCGCTGCCGCCCACTGTGGAAAAACACACCCTTAATCTCATCGGCGCATTCTTTTCGGACTTTTTGGTAAAAGATATCTCGGACTTGTGCTTCTTGCGACGCAGATAGTGGTAGAGGGTTTCGAGATGGTACGCCGAGCTTCTCTTGAGGCATTGGGGGGTTCTGAGTGGCCATTGTGGCCTGGGTTCGTATCGGGAGGAAGATGGAAGAGGCGTTCGAGCAATGTATTATTAATTGTCGAGATGGTCGTGGTACATTCGTTGTCGACTGGAGCTATATCAGGCGAGGAGCTGAGCTTGCGGACTGCCGAGATGGTGAGGTGAGCCCATGATTGAATGGAATTTGACCGTCCTGACCGCCTTCCTATTTCGGGATTGTTCAAAGTTCAATTCTACTGTCGTGGTTGACAGAATCATTATCGTCTTCTAGATTCATAATGTGTTTCTCCTTATTCTGGATTTTCTTAAGCCTTTTACAGGCATTGCTAGGCAGAAATGATCCTTTGGTGGTGCTGTCTCGGAGCGACCACAGTCAGTCAGCATCGGGCTACTCTACCAAGGCATCAGGGTGTCAGAAAAGTTGGCCACTAGAAGCACAAGAGATGAATTCGGTAGGTTAGCTTATGCTATTTAGACTGGGCTTTGTAGGCTGTTTATTTTTGTACCCTAAAGCTCAGTGGCCAACGTTTCTGGTACCCACTAACACGGGTGCCTGAATCAACAAGGGACTGTTCATAAGCTGCTTATCATCGTGAATATGATAAATCTCACCAAGCCATAGACTTGCCGTTAATTATGTGCAACTGATGGAACATTGACCCCTGGAGGCTTGTCTATAAAATACCATCATGCCCCGCCTCCAAGCATCAATTCTTTCACCTACAACATATCGCCAAACTGTCTTTTACTAGCTATGGAATCTCTCGCAATCACCTCTCCTCAACCCAGTAAAGCACCGTCCTCGGTCGAAGATCTTTTAGAAACTGTATCATCTGCACTGGCTAAACGCGCAGGCAAGGACATATTTGCCATCGGAGGCCATATTCGAGACACAACTTCATCTACTGGCAACTCCAAGCTCACCATTAGATGGGATGACAAGGCCAAAGGATATGCCCGGGTTCTAAGACTACCTTTGACCGAAGATGCCCAGGACTCGTTCGATTTATTGCTGAATGCCTGCCAGCCCGCCACGTTTGGCTTTGGAAGTCAAGAGATCCTCGATGAGGAGTACAGAAAAGCCGGCAAGTTGGATACCAACGACTTTTGCACTGACTTTAACCCTTACGAACACGGTATTCTCGATGCCATCAGCCAGGTCTTATCCCAGGGCAGTCATTCAAGAGGGTTTGGGGTCAAGGCTGAGCTGTATAAGCTGAATGTGGGCTCATCTTAGTTCATAACTTTCGTCTTTATAATTAATTAATCACATATGGTGCAGGTATACTCTGCCCCGTCGGGCAAATTTAAACCCCATGTTGATACGCCACGATCAGATCGTCAGATGGGCTCACTCGTAGTGTGTCTACCTGTCGCACACAAGGGTAAATTGCAGATCTATCCATGTCTACCTGAGCTTGTGCTAACACTCACAAGGGGGGCAACTTGAGGTCCGTCATGGCGGTCGTCAAGTTGAGTTTGACTGGTCGTCTTTACACCCAAACACAATCCAATGGGCCGCCTTTTTCTCTGACTGCGAACATGAAGTTCTGCAGGTTACTGAAGGTCATAGGGTGACGTTGACTTACAATCTCTTCTGGACAAATTATGGCCCTGCTTTATCGGCAGACCACATGCACCTCTTCGACCAGGAATCACTTCACTTCTATACTGTCCTTGAGACACTTCTCGAAAAGATCAATTGCGCTGGAAAAGGTACTCAGTCTTGGTCATCTGTTAAAAGTTAAACTGACACGTTATACTAGAGACTATTATCGGTTTTACATGCACCCACGCATATCCCCATTCTTCCGCTTCATCTATCAAGAACCTCCATCATATGCTCAAAGGTCTCGACATGGTTGTCTACCAAGCCCTTAAGCGAATCCTGGGTGATGCCAGTATTGCAACGGTGCTCGACGACTCAAAGTACGTTGAAGAACAACGCGAGAAAAGAGAGTGGGAGCGGGAGTACCAAGCAGGACAAAAGGCCCAGAATCCAGAATCGACAGCGCCTGTAGAACCATTTTACACTTTTGACAAGAGCGCCCTGGAAAACACTGTTTGTATAACTGAAGCACTACCGTCTGCATTTCCGCATGGCCCGTACGACTGGGACTACGGCCTTCTGGACCCGACCACTATGGATGGATATTACAGCTCGTATAGCCGTGAAAAGGTGAACTGGCTTAACCACCCTCCTGGTGCGTATACCTCGAAGGAACTTGCTGTCGTTTTTGCCACGGTGAGTCTATTCAAGCGACCATTACTGATGAAAGTCTAACATTTAATTTTATAGTATGGGAATGAACCTGGTACTGAGGCTTATTATTCTTCTGCTGTCATTCTTGCGAGGGTGAAAGGAGACTCGGGTAAGAGCGACAAAGAAGGGATTGAGAGTGGAAGTGGAAGCGACGAGGATGAAGTTGAGATAGTTGGACCGGGACTTTGATCTGATTACGGGATAACTGGTCACGTAAAAATAGAGATAAAGGTAGTTTAGTTGCATTTCCTAATATGTATCATTGGTATCAAAAGTCAAACGAAAGACTAAAACTCCACCACGCTTTCACCTTCATCTCATCAATCCATTATTTCCTTCTCTCATTTTCATTTACTGCTGGGGATAGCCCTGGGCAGGATAAGACTGTTGCTGAGGTGGTGGTGAGGACGTAGTAGCAGGGGCTTCATGGTATTGGTGAGGAGGAGGCGATGTAGTACCAGGAGCTTCATGGTACTGCTGAGGAGGATACTGTCCGTAATTCTGTTGACCCTGGAACTGCTGCTGGCCCTGTTGAGGATCGTAGGGAGATACAGGAGGAGGAGGGTAAGCGCCTTGTTGCTGGTATGGGCTCTGGGCTGGTTGGTATGGGGAGGGAGTTGTTTGAGGGGGGTATTGCTGTTGTTGCTGGGGAGGGTACTGCTGTTCTTGAGGAGGGTATTGTTGTTGCTGTTGGGGAGGGTATTGCTGCTGCTGCTGCTGCTGCTGTTGAGGTGCGACTGGGACAGGTTGAGGCTGGACATTAACCTGGGCTTCAGTCTTGGGCTCCATTTGGTAGTTGTTGGTAGAGCCTGAGAGATCAACTTGGAAACGGCCCTGCTTACGTCCCCGAAGGAACATGACAAGACTCCAAACAAAGGTAACAATGAACAGAACCCTAAAAAGTCTCAATTAGTAGAGGTCATAAAACAAAACTTGAGATGTAACTTACCAGACCAAGGCGCCCAGACCTGCAATGGCAGCCAAGATAGCCAAACCAGTCTTGAAAAGAATGACATTCTCTCCATCACGCTTGTAGTAAACACTACAGTTCTTACTATCGATGAGACTGCCATCACTGTAGCAGTTACCCACGGTCACAGGCACAACATACTTGGCTCGTCGAGAGGCAGTGGCAGCCCAGGCGGCGAGCCAGAGAACGAGCATCAAAGCGTCGAGGCAGAGGACGGCGATGATGTGGTATAGGCTTCGAATGGCGGGAATCTTTTCTGTAAAGACGGTGTAGACGACTACTATCCAGGTGATGACGGCCTGTGAGATGTTAGTGTCTTGTATGAGAGTGAAGGTGTGTGCTGACTTACAATAGCGATGCAGAGAGAGTTTTCTGGGAGTCCTGCATCATGGATCATCCAACCGCAGAGACCGACAATGATGAGAGAGATGAGGAATTGAAAGCCGCGGATAATAACAATCCATAGTGGCGTTTGGAGAACATGATCCGTCTCAACTTGTGGTTGTTGAGTCATCTTGTAAGTCACTGGTGTATAAACAACGATATAAAGTGATAATGACGGCTCAAATCTTGGAGCAGAATGATAACAGCTCAAAGCTTGAAGCAAGGAGATTCGCACAACGAGAGGGCGCCTTGGCAGCCTTATACCCCCATTCAAACTCTTGACTCACTCCATTTCACTACCTCTTAGACAAACCAGCCCAAGGCAGATTCAAGTTCAAGGACCCCTGGCGGGTGGCTTGCGTTAGCGTCCTTCAGCCGCACCTCAGCTGTCCATTGAACAAGATTGACCAGCGCCGTTGGGCGTACAAGTGTGGTGGATCAGGAAGAAGGCGTTTAAAGAGGAGATTAATTAAATGCTTTTTGTGCCTGGAAGGGCTCAGAAATTCCACCATGGGTTATATATTCCCTTGCATATAGAAATATATTGTCTTGGTCTGTTATAACTCTTGAAGTACTGTAGATTGGAGTTTGTCGTGTTGTGCTGTTCACCACTGACACTCATGTTTGAGACTAAACAAGCTCAATGGCACCCTGTTTCTCAACCCTGTACAAGGCTGGCAACGGAAGACAAATGCCGTGAGTGCATACATGGTCTACAAGCGCGGGTGGCGCTTGGAATCGATAGTTAAAGTGATTGGGCTGTGCGACAAAGGAATCTCAAGCCATTACCAACTACGACATATTGACGAGGCGTTTTCGTTTAGAAACCAGTCGTGTTTCTAGCTTGTATCCTATTTAAAACTAACTCTTTTGAAGAAAAAGGATAGTTGTGTAAGTGGGCTGATTCAAGTCAGGGAATGTGAATAGGTCCAAAAGAGCATGCTTCGCGAGTTGGTCCATGGTGATTGGTTCCACAAAGTTTTGAGATGTATGCATGAAGGATTCAAGACCCATGTCGTGTCGATCATTTTTTGTCAAGGGACTATCTTTCTCCCTTAATGAGATGTTTGTACAGTACTATAGTGATTGAATGGCCCCGAGCTTGATGAGCTGCCATTAAAAGAGCTATCTGGTATACTCTTTCTTACTACAAAAGTATCATCGTCTCGTTGAGAAGAAAGGAAACGAGACGTGGGAGCTGAAGTGGATGTTTCGGCTGTGCTGGTCAGCCGTTTGAACTAGTGTGTGTGGGCGGAACAAGACAGGCAGAGTGCGGAATTAAATAGATGAATGAGGCTATTCGTAAGTTGACATGGATGACCAGCATGATCCTTCCCTTGCATTCTGCTAAACTAGGCAAAGCTCGGGGCTCATTTAGGTAGTGATCATTACATGAATACAGAATACAGTCAAGTTTATAGGCGCAGATAAGAGCCCGAGGCAATCATGGTTCTGGTCTTCGACTTAGAATTCGCAACCGAAACCTTCAACAACCATGGTTCATTAAGTGCATGTCCATTTATGCTATGATATTACGTCTATTCAGACACAAGACTCTGTATAATGACAATTCAAACGCCCATCATCACCCATACCAGATAATCTCCAACCAGTATTTTCGTAGTCATTCATTCATCGCTCGTCATCCCTCGCTCAGCATGCCCCCAGCATCTACTGCTCATTAGGTCCCTTGATGAGAACCTTGATCGCCTCGCCCTCTTTAACCTTCTTAAAAGCCTCCTCGGCCTGCTTAAAGTCCACGATACCAGTGATGAGCTTCTTGACATCCACCTTGCCGGTAGCAACCAGCTCAACAGCAAGAGGGTAATCGCCAGCGCCATATCGGAATGATCCACTCGCGGTAGCCTCCTTGATGCAGAAAGCCATGATGGGAAAGGTAATGTCGGCCTTGCCCATACCGCCCTGCACATAGCTTCCACCGTTCTTGAGAACATGGATGGAAGCTTGGATTGAAGGCTCAGCACCGCTCGCGTCAATGACCACGTCGGCGCCGTCGGGTAGACCAGCCAGATCACAAATGTTCTTGGCGTTCTCCTCAGGCGCAATGCGCTGCGAAGCATACACGTGTGTGGAAGCAAAGTCCTTGGCAAAGTCGAGCTTGCTCTGGACAATATCGACGCTGACAATCTTGGAAGCGCCGTAGGCCTTTGCGACAGCGGCGCAGAGAAGACCAACAGGACCAGCGCCCATGACGACAACAGAGTCACCAGGCTTGACGCGCGCCTGCTTGACGATGTGGACAGCGACAGCGAGGGGCTCAATCAGAGCTCCCTCTTGAAGAGAGACATTGTCGGGAAGCTTGAAGCAAAAGTCGGCGGGGGCAGACCAGAAGCCGGTCAAGGTACCGTGGTAAGGTGGTGTAGCGGCAAAGACCATGTCAGGGCAGAGGTTGTACTTGCCGGCGAGGCAGTTCTGGCAGCGACGGCATGGGTATCCGGGCTCGAGAGCGACGCGATCGCCGGCCTTGAGGTTCTTGACCTTGTCGCCGACTTCCACGACAGTTCCGGCGGACTCGTGGCCTAGAACCATAGGGTCCTCTACGACGAACTTGCCGATGGAACCGTGGACCCAGTAATGGACGTCGGAACCGCAGATACCGGTGTAATTGATGGCGACGAGGACATCGTGAGGGCTCGCGAGGGATGGCTTGGGACGTTCCTCGAAGGAGACATCGCCTGGTTTGTTAAGGATGAAGGAGAGGTTCTATGAGGGGTCAGCCTGTAACATTCGACGTCATGAGGGGGCATGACATGATGGCGGGGTATTGAAGGAAGGAAGTGAAACGTACGCTGGACATTGTTGTTGTAATTTGTGAGGTTTATGGAAAGAGGAAAAAGATGAGGAGAGGAGAGAATATGTTGTAGGGATGATAAAGTAGAGTAGAGTCGTCAATCGCAAGTCAATGTGGGTGGGAGTGTCCCTCTCTCTTATATGGACCCCAGTGTCGAGTGACAGTGTCAGTGTCAGTGTCACAATGTGGAGTTATGATAGCAGTTGTCGCCGCAAGCCAAGTTTGACAGGGAGAGTAAAAAACAAACAATTAGAATAGCCTGAAGTTGTTGACAATCATGAGTTGATTAATCTTGAGAAATAAAATCTGATGATTAAGAGGAGACATGTACAGTTCATATACCCATGAATGAACAGACCTCATCACATGGCCATTCTCATTTTTTTTTGCTCCTCTTCAATTGATCATGTCCCATTGCTATCGATGCCTACACTTCTTACTGTATCATGCCGTGGGGGTGCGACTAGATCAGAGCTACGATGTAAAATAATTGACAACCTCAGCTTCACTTTTAGCCTCACCAATCAACAAGCCATGATATTCTCAACTTGACACGCTAGAGATTGGATGAAATGGGCCTAGAATAGAATAGCTTGTCATGACGGGAGCGCTTGACACTTTCATTTTTTCTCAGAGGTTCGATTTAGCCAGAGTCGAAGGATTACATTTAACCGCGCCAGTTAAAACGACATGTTTTGGTGGAGCGGGATCCATCGGGGAGAAATAGACCGGGAGAAGCTCCAAGTATGAGGAGAGTTGAGAGTAGACGGTTGAATAGAGTCAAGGGAGAGATAGACTGTACTTGTCTCTTTGTGATGGTAATTATTCAATGTCGGGTATCAATGGTCGGAGCTTACCACATATCATTAATTCTCCAATTGATAACCGTGAGAATATTCTCAGATCATATCAAACTCATTCATCCGGTACCCGCCCAATTCAACAGACCTCCATGTCCAGTGTCTTCCGGCTGGTATCCGGGACCCAGGAGTGGTCACTTGATCATCTCATCTGACATATCCTGTCGGAAGAAAGCACCTAGAACTAGAGTCTGGTTTAGTCTAGTCTATACAAGCATCAGAATTATGTTTCGGTTCCTGCATCAGGTCTCGAATGAGTTAGCGGTGCATCACCGGTGCTGGCTCCGTGCGGAGCTGCCATATCGAGAATAGCGCCCGGTCGATGGATCCGGGGCGGAGCGGAACGGCCGGAGAGTGCTTTTAGGTATGAATATTGAAGAAACTTATCAGTACATCAATCTCACACTTATTCACGTTCGTTAAAATTGACATAAATATAATTAACCCTTAATCGCTAGCCTGATCGATACTCAATTGCTGAAACGCCATCTATACATGACTCTGGTTAAGGAAATGCTCCTCCTGATGACTGACAGAAGAATGTCTCCTTGTCGAACTATCATGAGGATAATCGTGCTCAATAATAGGCTCGCCGAGATACTTTTTAAAAGTAGAAGGAGGTGCACGAGCCGCATCAATCGGGGTGTGAGAAGAAGTGTTGCGGTGCATGTCGTTTTGAGACGTGCCGTGGCGCATATCATTTTGGCGTAAAGGTGTATCACTACCAAGCGTTAAAAGTCATTCTATATGTAAGAAATGGAATCTAACTTACAATGTAGGCTTGTTCTGAGTAGAAGATGAAACTCCAGGAACGTTTTCTACTAGCGAGTTGACTCGGTCGCCGGTTCGGACACCTTCATTTTGGGTACTGGTTGACTCCAGTGCAGCATTATTGGAGCTGAGCTCACGCTGTTGGGTTTTGTTCTCTGTCACAGAGTCGTACAGGCCATGATTGGCATTAGAGTTGGAGTGAGAAGACTCGTTGTAGCTGGGGGGCTCATTGTAGGAGCTCGAGTTAGCGCTGTAACCCTCATTGCTGGAGGGAACAACAGTCTCCTTAATCTTTTCAATAATAGATGCCATTTTAAAGAGTATTGAGTTATGAGTGCGACTGAGGTGAGTAATGTAGTGCTGGTCTTGTATCTGGAGGATCCGGGCTCCCTTATATACTCTACCAACCCACTATCCACAGGCCACAGGCCACTTACATCATTCTTCTCTAATTCTGAACTACATCTCTCGCCATCATAACCTCATTCTTCCCTCGGAACAAATGCGTCATGAGAAATAGGCCATGACGTCGAGAGATCGACGGCTTGCGATAAGCATATTTTAAACACTAAATTAGTGGCTCGGGCTATTTCTTGGCGCAGTAGTCCTGGTTCCTGGGCCGGTAATGATATAAGAACTCCGAGGCTAAGCTTTGCGTGATTAAAGAAAATGTACCGGTACCCTGGTTTATAAGACATCATCGAGTGGTATGCCAAGAAGATAAGACACGGCCGATGGTAGAGTCAAGTTGGGACTTCCGCGGATCGTTATACTGCGGGACATATTTTGGTATAATAGATGGCCCAAATTTGGTTACACATTAGCTGAATAGAGTAAACCATCTTGTACTACGTAAGACTTTGACTCAAAACTTGGTTGGGGGCTTCGTGGCTTTGGGTGCAGTTGTGTAACATGCCATGTGCACTTGCAACCACCACATCAACTAACTAACAAACACAATTTCAACGACATGTCTAGATTAATAAACATCCATCACCGTCTAGTCATCATCCAAAGCCCAACTCCAACAACAGAAACTGCCCCAGCCCAAGGCAAAACCACCATAACAGCCGCCCCAATATTCCTCTTTATCTTTGCCGTAATAACCCTCTTCAACTCTGCCGCCTCATTGACCCAGGGAAACTCCTTCTCCGGCACCGGTTTTCCCAAGAACTCACAAACAGGTCCCCATCCCTGCCCCATGCGGTACTCGAGCAATTGTCCCTCGGGCACCATCTCTCTAATCACGCGATGGTGTCTCTCCCACGTCTCTCGCGCGTTTGCGCGTGCTTCTTCGACCGTCTGCGCTTGGAACAGGCCCAGCATTTGCTTCCGCGCCGAACGGCCGGCTACAGAACCGAGGATAGGTTCAACGACGTTTATGCTAAACTTTGCGATTGGATTCCAGAGGTTCTGTAAAACGCTTTGGTCAACGCTCTTGAACCATGGCTCAAAGTCGCGTATGGCTAGGATGACTTTTGCATTGGGGTACGTCTTTATGAGCTGTGGTGCAAAGATGGATGCTACATCTGTAGTGGCTTCGGAGTGACCCCATAGCTCATCCCACTCTTCACGGGAAAACGGTCGACCCGTATAAGAGGGCAAGTTGGGGAATGATGCGTCGCATGCGCGTTCTAGAATTGCCCAGTCTGCTGGACTGTCGATGGCTTGTGTGGCGTGGTAAACGTCTTTGTAGCCTAGTATGGTGAGAGCTTCCGCCATTGAGGCAGAACCTGTGCGGGGAAGGCCCAAGGATAGGACCTTCATCTCCCTCTTTGGTTTAGTAGTCGAGTCTGACATTTTGATGATGGATAGTTGAAGAGCAAGTGATAAGATGTCGCCGAGTCGTTGAGATATAGTTCTTGAACCGTAAGCCCTAGCTCCTATAGACCATGTCGGTGTCGATCTTATGGAGATTCGCTGTCAGCACGGACATGGATGTGGCCTCTTATCAGGAACATAATCAGATCATCACACCTGCTCAGACTTCATCGGGGATGCGGTTAAATGAACTCAGTGTCCGAAATTCATTAGGCAATTGGGTCAATCAAAACAATTTAAAATGAACCACCATTCACATCAATCCAGCAATCTGAACATCCAAGACACAACCAGCCCAAGACCTCACTCAAAGCGAACTTGCATGTTATAACATTTAACTTCATTATTAGGAACTACTCCTATTATGCTAGTAGATAAAATAACGGGAACTGGTATATCCATCCATTCGTCATCCTCATTAACGGCCAACGCTGTCTCCTTAGAAAGGTTGGGCAAATTTTGGGTCCTCCTCTGGTAGAGAACTCACGTTCCAGTGAGCTCAAGTTCATTTCTCCTTCTCTTCCACCTTTTGGTATCGGAACCCTTCCACTTTGTTTTCTCCCGTTGACACCTTGCGTTTCAGCAAAGTATCCTTTACGCGGCCGTTAAGCTGCTTCGTCCCCTTTTCATCTACAGAGCGTTGTAGTGTAGGCTTCCTTTCATTAAGTCGTTCAAGCCTTCTTCTCGTTGTTGGAGTTTTGGCGCTGGGCAGCACCAGCGTTAACCTTCTCAGAGTCGTGGCGAACGCTAGCCTCGCTAGAGTCAGGAGTGAGGTACTCGCCAAAGGTACGCTGCTCAAGGTCCATGTCCTTCCAGTCAGTGCCTTGGGACTTGGCGGCTTGGTGTCGGAAGTAGACACGCTTGGCAAACTTCCAAGCCTCAATACCGCCAAAGAAGAGAGCTGCGGCGATAAAGACGATGCCCCACTCCCAGGTGATACCCTTGTGCTTGAAAACAGTGTCGCTGATAACAGGAATGTACTGGATAGGGAAGAGAGTGACGACACCGAGGATAATTGCCCAGAAGAGGAACTGGTTGCGCCAGATGTCGTGCATCCACTGGGTAAGGTAGAGCTTGGAGCCAGGCTGCATGCGGAAGAAAGATCGTCGCTTGTCAATCATCTCCCAGGCAAGGAAGAGAGAGAACCAGGTAAGACAGGCGAAAGTGGTAGCACGAGCCTTGAAGACGGTCTCACAGCTGTCACTGTATTTGTCGTTGCAGTCCTCACCAAGCTCACCGTCACCAAAGGCGTACATGCGGAGGACGAAAGAGCTGAGACAGAGAGCAGCGATCCAGACACCGTAGACGGTCATGTCGATGATAAACTCGAGAGAGAAAACACCAGTCTTGAGGGAGATGGGGGGTCGCTCCATAATACCAGCGACGGCACGCTCGAAACCGAGACCCATGTCGGGAAGACCAGAGGTAGCCATGATAATCCACATGATCTGGACGGGGGCGATAGGGAAGACAGAGAGACCGGTGTTGTCCTTGAAGACGAGACCGACAAGCAACACAATAGCCTGGGCGACGTTGGTGGCGAGGACGTGGAGAATGAACTTTTGGATGTTGTCAAAGATACGGCGACCTTCCTCGATGGCAGCGACAATAGAAGCAAAGTTGTCATCACTAAGAACAATATCGGAGGCGTCCTTGGCGACATCAGAACCGGCTTGACCCATGGCAATACCAACATCAGCACGGCGGAGTGAGGGAGAATCGTTAACACCATCACCAGTCTGTTCACAGGTTAGTCTTGCACCGAAAAGAGTAAGAGTTGAAACATACCATAGCACAGAACTTGTCACGTCGGTGGAGGGCTTCAATCATGCGGACCTTTGTCTGGGGAGCACATCGGGCAATGACAAGAGGGAGGAAAGGAAGCTGGTCAACCTCGTCGTCGGTAAGACCATCAAAGGTAGTAGCAGTCATAACCATGGTGTTGACAGTATCCTCGGCAACCATGTCCATGCGAGTGGGTAGGATACCGACTTCAATAGCAATAGCCTTGGCAGTCTCGGGGTGGTCACCAGTAAGCATATGGACAGAGATACCAGCCTGGTGACAGGCACGGACAGCAGGGGCAGACTCGAGACGAGGAGGATCGTAAAGACCAACGAGACCACGGAAGACGAGGTCACACTCAACAGTAGTACGGTCAATCTCGTCACCCTTCTTCATGTCGACGTTGTAGGGCTTGGAGGCAAGAGCAAGGACACGGAGACCCATACCGGCGAAAGACTCCATGTTGCGGAGGATTTGCTCACGGAACTCTTCAGTCATGGGGACCTGCTCATCAGTATCTTCGGGGCAGTAAGTAGCACAAGCACCGATGACACGCTCAACAGCACCCTTGGTGTAGGCATACAGCTGGCTGGATCGGTTATCCTTCATAATGACAGACATGCGCTTGACATCAGAGTCGAAAGGAAGCTCGGCAATCTCACTGAACTGGTTGGAAGAGTCGTGGCTGGTGAGCTTGAGGCGGTTCCAGTCGAAACGAGAGGCAAGGACCTGGATAGCAATCTCGGTAGGGTCACCACGGGCGTGCCACTCGCCGTTCTTCTCGTTGACGGTGGCAAGGTTGGCAAGAGAAGCAACTTCGAGGAATTTGGTCAAGGAGTACTTGCTCTGGGAGAGAAGATCGGTGGTAGTAGCAACGGCACCACACTCATCACCGCCAGTCTTGAGGGGAAGCTCATGAGGCTGCTTGCGAGACCAGCGGAGTTCACCAATGGTAGGGTTGTTGGCTTCGGTAGCGTTCTCAATAAGGTAGGTTCCCTTTCCAGGAGTCCAGGCACCACGGGCAACCATCTTACCCTGGGTAAGAGTACCAGTCTTGTCGGAGCAAATATCGGTAACAGCACCAAGAGCTTCGAGAGCCTTGAGGTTTCGAACAATGACGTTACGCTCAACCATGCGCTTAGTACCGGCGGCCATGGTGATTGTCAAGACGACAACCAAACTGGCGGGAATCATAGACAAACCAGTAGCGACGGCGTAGATGATAACCTGTTGGGAGGCATTAAACTCGTTGGCAGCAAGGACGATGATAGCGCAGACGACAGCAGTACCAAAGAGGTAGATTGCCAGTCGGGACAGCTTCTTCTGGAGAGGAGTGCCGACGTTAACACCGAGGAAACGACCAACAGCATCGGTAAGAGTAAGAGTGTAGGCTTCGAGGTATCGGTGAGGCTTGGCAGAACCATCAGGCTTACGCTTCACAGGTCGGACCTTGCTGTCCTTCTTTCGGAGAGCAGCAGCGATAGCACCAATCTCGGTGGATGTAGCAGTAGCAAAGACAATACCCTTGGCGCGACCCTTGGTAACAGTGGAGGAGCTGTAGGCAACATTGATACGGTCACCAGGTCCGCAGTTGTCTTCGAAAACCTCATCCTCGTTCTTTCGAACGGGGAGAGACTCACCAGTCAGCATAGCCTCATCGGTCTCAAAGTTGACAGCCTCAATCAGTCTAGCAGGTATTAGTAATGAATCAATTAGGCGTCAATTTAAACTCACCGAATATCAGCAGGGATCGTGTCGCCGGTCTTGATTTCCACAAGATCACCGGGAACGACCTCAACAGAGGGGATAACCTTGGCGTCTCCATCACGGACGACGCTAGCAGTGGGAGAAGACATGTTTCGGAGCGAATCCATAGTCTTCTCCGCAGAGTATTCCTGAAAGAAACCGACAGTGACATTGAGACCAATAATGAAGGCGACGACACCACCCTCAATCCATGACTTGATACCGAAAGAAACGGCCATAGCAAGAATAAGCACCTTGGCAGACGTCAGTACATGATAGTGCAGGGGTGATGGTTAGAGTAATCATGGGAACGACGGGCTGCCCAATCCGGTAATTTGGGTGTGTATGGGCGGGTAACAAAATATGGTTCAGCCATTGGAGATATGCTTAACCAATGTGTGTGGGGGCGCCTATGCAGCTTTGGACGTAGGTGGAAATGTAAAAACTTACCAGTGTCATAGCGTTGGCGACCTGTGCGATAATGATCTTGAGAGGCTGAACACCATCGGCGTCACCAAGATCGTTGTTGCCAAACTTTTCATGTCGTGATTTGGCTTCAGTACTGCTAAGACCGTGCATAGCATCTGTCTGAAGCTCCTGGATGACTTGATCAAAAGTCAAGGCGTGAGCTGGGCGGCTCATGGGCTCGTTGCTCTGGCCCGAGACATGGTTGTCCACAGAATCGTCCTGCTTAGCCATGATAAAGGTCGAAGCTAGCGGGCGCCAGCTTGAAGGTGTTTTGTTTTCGTAAAAGGGAGATCGGGTCGGGGTTGAACTAGGTAGTTGAGTCCATACGCCTATGTCTGGGGTTTTCCTGTAAGGATGTATTGCAGGAAGGCCTTTCGTTTGGCGTAGGGTTGAAGATCAGAAGAGAGATCTTTGAGGAGAGAGTTCCAAAGAATAAGAATATCATGGCGGGGAGATGGGGAAGTCTTATAGAAGTCTATCTCAATCTCGAGCACCGGCGCAATGCTTATCTCGTGTTCTCAAAGTCTTGGCTCAAGTCACCATCGGGGTTGAGGGAGTGTAAGTTCCATCGCTGATACTCCATTAAACTCCACATGGCCAAGACGTTTCCATATTTTCCTTCTCTGCTTCCTTAAAGGCGGGGTCTGAACTGAGAGCGAGGGTCTTGGCTTTGAGGCGAAACCTTGGTTGTTGTTGTTGGGAAACCACCCCAAATTCCTCCAAGCAACTAACAACCACCGAGCGGACCTCCACCGGGGTCGCGCGGCCAAGCCCGGTCCCATTTTTTGCCAAAGGGGGTGAGATGAACGCTGATTGGACATGATGAAAATCGTACAGAACGGTGCAATACTTTGTTTGGAGAGCTGGGCAGTCGGGGTTCTTGGGCGGGGAGCCTGGGTCGTTCGCACGTCATTGGGGACTGGGCAGCAAGTGTGACGCGGCGTGGCGGGCTCGGCCTCAATTGAGTTTCCTGACTGGACAATGTAAGGCTTGGCTGAGGCTTGGTATTCTTGGGAGACCAGGATGAAGAGTTCACCAGAGTCATTGCTTGCTCTAGGAACCACCGAACCCGAACTCGAGCCTTGGAAGAGGGACCAAAACCAGATGAGCGGTCATGAGAGAATATCGTCAGTGCATTCTGGGGTTTGGGGTTTGGTTTGGGGACAAGGCCAAAGCCTTGCTTAAAGCCTTGCTCAGCGTCACTTGGTGAGGCTCTCATGAGGCTCAAGGCTGTCCCTGGTGGAGTATGTCTCTGCAACCGAGTTCAGTTCTGCGCATTGGCCCATAAAATGAACCGACGTTAGACGAGACTGTTGGTATGCTGATATGGGAGACAACCACACCCCTCCCCATCTACTACCCAAGACACACCATAATTTGCGTCTCTACCTTTTCGGTAATTTTTCTTGTCGACGGAAGACTAGCAAGATTGGCATGTCTGGGCATACATAATTTCTGTTTTCCAGGTTGTCACGTCATTGGGTCTGTATCGTCCGTCAGGGTTGGTCATTTCTGTTTGTCGCTTGCTTTGTTCTCAACCATGCTTGCCATGCCATGGCACGAGGCTTGTTTTCTGCAGGTTGAAGGTTGCTATGTCGTAGTGATAATCTAGCGTAGGCATCAATGAAACGATTCTGAGGCAAACTTATCAGAAACACTCGCACCAAAGAACAGGGCCGCAGAAGAGCCGTCTTATTATTGGGATGCATTATCAGAGAATGGTCAATAATCGCAGAGGTCTAACGCCGACATCACTGCCGATACAGACGTGGAGAGTCGTCTCTATCCTTGGTCGCTCCGCCCGGTTGATTGTTACTGGTCTCTATACTCCCAGACCGGGGAGATCTTGGGGTCGCGATCAGATCTCGAGATACGTTTGGCTGAAAGGATTTTGGCGCGTTAGGCTCGTCTCGTCGAATGTTATTGCGAGTGTTTGCCAAGGACGAGGTGCAGGCACTGCCACGCTTGGCAAGACTTGATGCTGTTAGTCACAGAGTCTTATCTTTGCCCAGAGTTTGGAGGAAGCCTTAGCTGGAAGGATGTACCTGGCCGTTAGCGCCTTCCGTCTCACAGGGGTTCACAGAGAAGCCGAGTGCGTGGGAAGATAGTGCACTAACGGTAGTGCAAGAGCTTTGGTGGCAATTTCCACCGCGCTTACCCAGCTGGTGTCATCTCACTAGCAGTCACGTGAATAGATTCCACTGCTTCTAGAAGCCGTCCAAGCATGAAAGGTACTTGGTACGTAATCTCTCCTCCACCAGATCATCTGGGATCTCCTTGAACGTGACAATAAGCTTAAATCGTCGGCTTTTTTCTCACAATGGCCCACAATATTGATAATGCTTTTCGAGTCTCTGCGCTACCCCCTTTAGCCGCATATCAGGCTTGAGAAATGACGAATCACGCAACTCACAATCCCCGGTTCACATTACCATTACACAACTTCTCGAAAGATGCGAGTTTCTACGACTCGCGCACATACACGCGCTAACCTTGATCGTCTCCGTTTGGGTTACTAATGTGAAATGCCGTTCACCATAAAACAAATGCTGATCCTTTCCTCACCCAGAACCGCAGATCAAAACAGACGCCGGACGCGGAGACGCTGACACCAAACTACTGTGAACTACCAAGGCAAAGAGTAAGAGAAGCGCCGTATGCCGCAGCAACAAGCAGCAAAAGGATTCGCCCGACCCACTCAAACGGCACTTTGTCCTCATAGAAACGGGGCGCTTATGGCTACCACCAGGATGCTGTCCTCTTACAGGCCATGGACTGGGCTTTCCCAGACGCATGTGAGGCTTTCACGGGGAAAATAACGGGTCTTCATCTCCTGCTATTGGATCCGCCCTCCGGATGCTGTCTCGGGGCGGACACAGCGGAGACTGTCTCCCCACGGAGGTGCCCCGGTCTCCAGAAAGAGGCTCCAATGCGAGCCTTTAACAGCGGAGATGTTCTCTTTGTTATGGGGATAAACCCGGATCTGTCGGCGTTGCGACCGTAATCACAGCATTTCGCTACGGATGTGAGACAACGCGTGGGGGCTTTGCTTTTGCAAAAACACAGCACCACGGATGGACACCATCTGCCCATCTCCTGAGAGCGAAGAAAAAAAGAATTTTCGCCTGCATGTCCCAGGACTGTGCCGTACTCGAACATGCTCAGTCGCAGCCGCATTGATGCCACCAAAGTTTGGGTGCCGTTGTTGCCGTAGAACAAAGACTACAATCGTGATCTTGCAACAGTGACAACATCTCAGTATAAAGATTCTCGGCACCAAGATTGTGATGTTCGGCCTCCCTGTTACGGAACGGCGGTCAAAGCCAGCAAAATGAGGCCCGGGAACGGAGTGGTATCGGGAAGTCACAAGGGTCCAACGACTCAGGCACGGACTGATTATAGGCCGGGGAGTTTAAACACCAACGGAAGAAACTAATGACACACGGCATATGGTACGCTCGGGCTTCGGTGATCAGACGGGTCTTTGCTCTTCAACATTTCGGACTATACTCATGCTCCGGATATCAGTCCTCAGAAGCAGTAAGCCGAGCGTCCCAGGTGGACCAGCTGAGTACTCCATGATTCCCAAAGTGATCGTATCCTGGTTTCGCTATCAACTGCAGGATGTTCAAGCACGAAATATGCTTTAGCGACCAAGAACTTGGCGATATGGAACTTGGCCGAAAAGCTCTCAATCCGAGGTTGGTATCTGGACTCATCGTACCATAATTTCAAGGACAGGTCTTGGCTTTCAGAGCCCTGGCATAAGCGTCAGATTTCCCCAGGCTTCGACGCCGGCTGCATTCAACAAAATCCTGGGGTGAAAGATCACAGCTTCAGCCATATTGACGCAGCCAAGACCCCTTGCTATTGCAGCGCGGTCTAGGCCTCGAATTACCAAAAGGCCTCAAGCTTTGAGAGGCGCTCTCAAGCCTTTTTCCAAGGACGATCCCTGTGGGGTCCGCAGGTGTTGTTGGCTGTGATGGGGAATGTGTATCACGATAACTGGGCGGATACTAGTTGAGGTATTGTTCGGGCCTTTTCGGTTGTTATCTAACAAATACTGCAGACTGAGATCCTTAGATCTGTGTAGCCACGACGGCAGACACATCTATATCCGAACTCCTACATCTTCGCCCATGTCTTTCGTTGACCTTGGGGAAACGACTACAGGGTGGACAGAATCCCAAGAGGGTCCATCCAATTCTGCCACTATCTTTGCTTCACTTGGCGATGGAAGCCAAGACCATCAAGATGCAATCAATTACATAATAGTGAATCCCAAAATGTTGGTGCGACACAACTCGTTATTACAACCATCCATGGTTTATCTGTGACAATATTGCTGCAAGAAAACGACGAGGCATCTGCACCTGTGCGATAGCCATAAGGAAACAACTGCAACGAAACGGCAGCGGAAACGGAAACGCTCAACATTGGTTCTTTGGCGGAACGGTGGGCGGCCCCACAAGTGTCCCATTGCCAAGACAGGCGGGTGTCTTAGGCTTACGAGTGTAACGCAAGGATAAAGACAGACCCCAGCAGCGGAGTGGACACGGCGGAGCCACTCGCAGGAGAGAGAGAAAAGAGAAGGACACGTGCCCTCCGCTGACGAACCCGACCACGGAGCGGAGAGGATCATGCCTCAGGATGCATCGAATGAAGAAGGTTGGGAGCATGCTGCACGGGTGTTGATAGTCCAGCATAGACATGTCACTGCGCACATATCCTCACCCGCTGCTTTTTGCCAAGGGTATCTTGAGTCGAAGAAGCATTTGACAAGACCTTGGCTTGAGACATTATGGTCACCGTCGCCGGCGGGGAATCTGGTGCACTTCGCTAAACGAATGAAGATGATCTAGGAATATCGCAATCATTGACACGCATGCGTTATCAAGAGGCGAGATTATTTCTGGAGTTTCTGGTCATAGGCAGTCGACTTGAATTGGTATCAAGAATAAGCGAGAAACGACGTCACCAGACTGTTCTCAATACTGCTCCAAGTGCTCGTAGGAAAATCTCAGCCAAACAATAGTTGACCATCACACACAAAGGATTGTTATGCGGTCAACAAGCGATCATTGATGACCTCGGACCACAGATGCATCGACCGGATAGAAGGGACTATTGAGGGGGCAGGTCTGGCGACACCAACAAACGCTCATTATGACCGAAAAACGCCAAGAATATTTTTTCGAGACACGCCCAGGTCAGATTCCCCGATGGTTTCTTGTTCTCGATGAGGCACATCTCTTGTGTTGGGGAGGCGAAAACGCCCAGGCCGCCAAGAGAAAAGAAGACGACCTAAAAGTAAACGTCCCAAATAAGAGACCGAACTCTACTCGATCCTTGCTTGTGTGCTTGGAACGGTCCAACATTAGGCACAGATGGTCGTCTGTCAGTCGCTTAATGGTTCAAATCTTCAGCCGTTTCTTCTGATCGGCAGCAAATGACAACCACCAAAGCTACAGATCACGGATCATCAATCACCAGGCGTGGGGGGAAAGACACACAAACGACGCACGCGACCATATACAGAAAACAGACAACGCAGTTTTCTTCTCGACGATGCACGAAATAAAGGGCCCCTCCCCCTCGTTTAGAGCCTGTGGGAACTCCTCATTTCGAAGCTTGGCACGAAACTCTGTCTCCCGCTACGGATGCATTCAAGAGGCGTTCCCGCGGGTAAGGGTTGGTCGCAGTCGTTGCATTATCTATCAACAAACAAGGGTTTGTTGTTTTGCCAGAAAAAAGATCAAGTGAGCGACTATTGACAATTAGAAACTCGGACCATTGCTTTATCTGCAGGACTATGGAGCAGAGGCTGAAGTCGAGTCTCTTGGCGACTTTGCTAGAACAGGTTCGCTTAGGCTGAATGCTGACCTGACGGAGAGATAGTTGACGGTTGGGAAAAGCATAGTAGGTTTCTTATCTGATACGTTAACGTCGTTTATTAACAGGCTAGAAGAATACATTCTCTGCCAGAACAAAAAAAAAGCCCAATTCGCCAATTACCCAAACACCCAAAGCACCTCGAATTCGTTATACCCGTCAGTCCATCACCTATTAGATCTTTGCCATGTGGTGAAGGCAGCACTTCCAATCTCCTCCAGGTCCCTGTCTAAAGACACTATGGCACCATGCGTCAGTCGCCATCATCTCGCCGTTCTGCAGCTTCCAGCAGGTGACGCGGTAGTTGAGGGCCGAAGCCATGAGGTCGATCTCGACAAACTCGGGCTCGTCGTGGATCTTGTATGCGGTCCAGGGCTCGTACTGCTCCTCGAGATACTCTTCGAGGGCGGGTTCGCTTCGCGGCGAGTAGACCTTTTGGTCGGGCTCGCATAGGACGGCGTCCTTGGTGATGTACTTCCACATGACCTCTGGCTTCTCCGAGGTGAGTGCTCGCCAGAGGAGGGCTGAGGCGTCGAGAGTTCCCTCCTTGTTGCGGTGCTTGATTGTTCCCTTTTTGATTTCGCCCATTGTGACGGTTTGTGATGATTTGTATGTGTTGTTGGTGTTGGTTGTTTAGCTTGCGATAGTGGTTGGTTGAAGTGAGATAAAGATTAACGGATTGAAAGAAAAGGCATATGATATCCCCTCTTCATCATGAATACCTGACGTAGACATTGGGGAATTCTGCCTCCATTTCTTGCATTTCCATCTTCAAAACCTGGCATCAGTCTCATCTTGATGAATCCCTGCTTGGCCTGACGTCAGCGCTGCGCAACCACTTCAAAAGCAGGATATTAATGATGGCTGTCCAATTAGTTGCAAGAGAAAGCTACAATTTATTAACAACGGGTTACAATTACAATATTCGCATCTATTCGTTCTTGCGATACTGCAAAAAAGACTTGTTTTTTTCTGTTAAAGATTACATCGTCACGGACCATGTTTCTTGGCGTTGTATGTGACCGAGCGTATTCGAACAGTTTGTCAACGCAACTAAGATGCACACCACCACGTTGCTCTTCAATTCGCTATCGTTTTTAGAACTCATGTACTATCCTCATACAGGAAGGTAGTGTAGGTTAATTTTAGTTTCGCGATAGAACAATTGCCAAGTCTTGCTATAGAAAGAGCTAGACTTTTTTCACTCTTGGTGGAGAGACGAGTTTCGGAATATCAGTGGATGTGACGTCAAACCAGGGTCCAAAGAAATGTCTAAAGATGTATGTTGATTGGGAATTGCAAAAAGATAATCTGTCTTCATCATCATGGTCTCGTTATATTATCTCGTCAAAGACTACACTGATATAAAAGGGTTGTTGGATGAATGTCCAGCCACTCAACAGACTCTGTACTGAAACCAAATACCCTATCCTGCCCTGTCTCCATTTTCCGCTATCTACGCCTTCATCAAATAAGTAAAAAAAATTGCGTCGTGCAAATATCTCATAACAAAATGACACAAGAAAAAGAAATAATAGTCAAGTTGGAGAGCCAAAAACTCAATGGAAGCGTTCCTTGATGTACACCATGGCTGCGAATCCCGCACAGCACTTGGTGCTCATTTCGTGCCTACACCAAGGACACTTGACAGTCATGCTGACACTGCCTGCAAAGTCTGTCGAACCGGCGCTCAATACGCCATCTGGGTTGGACATGGCTTCGTAGAGCTTGCTCGGCATGTCGTGGTAGCGGCTGCAAGCGCAGCACTCGACAAACATCTTGGCGCTGGGTTCGCCGTGGTGTTGGTGATGTTCCAGATTAGACTGTCGGCGGAGTGTTTTGACTGCTGTGTCTGAGAAATGGCTCTGAACAGGTGATGGGAGATGGCCTCTGCTGTGCTTGAGAGTGTGCGTTGGTGTTGACGCGAAGCTTCGTTCGTCTGAAAGAGGGGTTGGTCTGTGTGGGGTATTGGCCCTGGAAAATACTTCCATGACTCTGTTGGCTGCTTCTTGGATAGGGTCAATTTCTGGGTCGGTGGACTCCAAGTTATCGCTGGGGGCAAGTCGAGGTGAGTTTGCGTAGGACCAGTACGCGCCAGAGTTTGCGGGCTTCCCAGGTACCATTCTGGGAGAGTGGCCCATCTCGGATTGAGGAGGGGTTGAGCGTGGTGTGCTGAGAGGCGATACAGATTGATTCGCATCCGAGTATGATGATTCGGAGGAACTCGTCATGGGCCTGCGACCTGTTGGGGAGCAAGACGTTGGCGGGGAAAGATGTTTAGATGGGATATGGACGTGCTGAGTACGAATAGGTGCAGCATTTGCAGTGCTCAACCCATGCGCGTCATTCTTTGGAGGCACAGGAGGTCCCACGGTAGACGAGCTTGCTGTCGAAGAAACAGATCCCTGGACAGAATGTCCTCGGCCGAACGCACTCCTGGCAGCCTCCTTAAGGTTCCATTTCGTGGTCGCGGCGGGTTCAGGGTCTGCGGTGATGGGTTTGGGACGCGCACCGGGCATGGTCTGCTCGTAACGGATGCTCGGCGGGTTTTGCCTGAATAGCTTCTCTTTTGACGATTTACCCCCCACGGGAGCGCTCTTGGCGGTTGATGGTTCATCTGGGCCAGGCTGGGCGTGGTTGAGTCGGGTTAACAAGGTGAGAGATCCTCGTCTCTTTGAACTTCTTCTAGGAGGTGTAGGAGGGATGGAGAGACCAGAAGCGGCGGATGATCTCCTGGGTGGATGTTGTATTGCGGATACTATCGGCGGTTTTGACACTGTGATTGTATCCTGCTTGGGAGTGTTGTCGGAATCTTTGGGGATGTTGACTGGCGGGCTTTGCTTCAGACTCTGCTTTGAAGTACGCGGTGTGGGTGTTACATGCTTCTCGATATTCTTGGGCTTGTCCTTGTCCTCTGTGTCATCCTTTGGAGAGCTCGACTTGTCCCCTTCATTCTGGTCCTTCTTGACATAGACACCACCTCTTCGGTTTAGACCTTGAGCCTTGTGGTAAAGAATCTCGCTATCGGGCGTGTGCACCTTGTTCTGATCACCCTCGTCTTCGGTGTCATCAGCAACAGCACAATCATCACTGACCGAGCCCCGTCTTGCACGAGCGCTCCACAGATAAATATTCACAGAGCCCCTCCTCCCCGGGGATTTCTGCGGTTTCACCGACTGTCCCCTTGCGCCGGATGTATTGATCGAGATGGGTGGGTATGCTCTCTTCTGCGCATCTGCCTCCTTGTTGGTGGTGACCTTGAGGGGTGTAAAGGAGCCATGGCCCAGAAAGGTCTTTCGCATAGCTGGGTGAACCTTGCTGTCCCCTTTGGCCTGGTCTTGGAGCACTTTCTTGTGGAAATCTTCCTTTTTCTTCTCAAGCTTGACTCCCCCGAGGAAACCGGTGGGACTCGTTTCATCAAATGATGCCCTCTTGATTTCAAAGGGCTTGCGGAATAAGGATGAGAGGGAGCTGGAGCGGCTGCTTGGTTTCGGTTCTTCGGGATCATCATTGTTTCTACCAATGGAGAAACCTAATAAACTGGACGAGCGCGATCTTCGCTTCTGTGTGGTTGGCTGGACTGGCTCGGCCACGCTGCGGCCTTGGGCAGCGAGCACAGATGGTGAAGGCGGAGGAGGCTTGCTGAGCTTTCTTCCACGCGGTTTTGGGGCATTCTTCCAGGCCTCCTCGAGCGCCTGATCCATAGTCTGGATTCTTTCTTTCTCTTTTTCTCTTCGCTTCTCTTCCTCCCTCTTTTCGAGTTCTTTTCGTTTCTCTTCCTTCCTCTCCTTCTTTTGACGATTGTACGCCTCCCAAGTGGGAGACTGACATACCGCGCGCTTCTCCTCAACATCGGGAGGAAATACAAAGGCCACCGTCTTTTGAGCCAGCTTATCTGACGGAGATTCCTTGAGCTGTTCCGTCGAGGCTGGTCGAGACAGGTCTTGCCCAACAGGTTTTCGAGGAATCATGTTTGGCGACTCTGACCGCACAGGATCTGAATGTGCTGAGAAGAGCGGCGGAGGAATAGCGGAATAGTTTCGAACTGGTGGAGGGACTTTTTTGTCCTTTGGCACCAACTCGAATCGTCGGGGAGTATGGGCGGGACTTGGAGGAATAGAGGTATCAGTGCATGCCGGAGATGGGGGCACAGAGCCTTGATGTGTGCGCTGGAACTGCAAGATAAAGTCAGATTTGTTTTTTCCTCTGGGGCGTTTGTATGCTTACATTGAGCTTCTTTTCCAAATCGAGCATTTGCTGCAAGCTATTTGAGCGAGAACGCCCTTGAGGCTGGGTAGGTGCCTGAGGAGTCTGCAACATGGTGAATACTTTTCGGTCGACCTAGGATTGGCGACTATGCTGAGGCACTTTAGAACATGCGAGATGTGAGACAAAATGTCGGGAGAGAGAAAAGGCGAATATAAGTTGTGTCAGTGTCGGACAGAGCTGAACACAAGTCGGTGGGGTGATGGGTTTGCTGCAGGTAAGCGGGAGTGATAATAAAGCTGAGAAGAGTTTCTCTTGTCTTTCGGGTTTTCGCGTCGGTCTGTAGCTGAAATAAGACGTTTTGGCCGAATGCGCTCAGAACGAAACTTGTTTTATTGCTGCGTTCGGTACAAGAAGTCAAGGTCAAAGTGGGTGTTGTTTGATGATGTCTCGGGTGATGTCTTGTTATTGCGGATGGAATTGGAAATTGTTCATTCCAATTGCGTTTCAACCCTTCTTTTCCTTCTCTCGTCAATTGAAAGGAAATAACGAAAGCGGATGATTTTTTTTGTCAAGACGGTTGCGGTTTGTGGTGTAGATGAGGTGGTTACAAAGGCGGTGGGCAAAAGATGCAAGTATCTCGTGATGAGTTGAGACGAGATTAGACGAGCGAACCAAAGAAACCTTTGACAGTTCTTTTTACCAATATTGTACAAGTGGAAAAGAACAAGATAAAAAAGAAAGAAATAGTATGGTGACACGAAAAAAGGTCAGAGGAACGAAAGCGTAATCGGATGGTAGTAAGTAGTTGTATCCTGACTCAACGTTGGGCTCGAGTAGCATGTATCAATTTACATGGATGCATGGATATATGTAAGAGAAGAAGGAGGGGAAGATAAGATGAAGGGTGTAACAGGAGGGAGGGAGGGAATCTAATTGTAAGAGGAAGAATCAGTGGAAATGGGAAATTCCAGACAATTCTTTTTTCTTTTCTTTTACTTGTCTTTGTCTCTGATGAAAAGAAACAAGATTGCCAAGCTTCAAGCAGTGTCAGGCAATCATCAACAAGCTTGGAAACAAGCAAGATGCCGATAGCTTGAGTCAACTCAATTCATGCAATTGGGTAGCTTCTATTTTTCTGGGCTTGAACTAGCTGCAGTAGACCAACCCAAAACCAGCTGAGTTGCGGGACGAAAGTGATAATCACATCCATCATCATGGCTGGCATGGTTTATTCTAGTCAACTAACTAGGTAGACAGACTAGCATGGGCCACGGATCATGATAGAATGGATCATGTCCGTTATGCGTGATTGCGGGATGGCGGCATCACTCAATGACTGGGGTTGAGCCATGACCCAGCAATTTGTTCAGCCGTCTTGTCCTGTTCTGTTCTGTCCATCTGCTGGATTTAATGTGATCAATGCTACGACAGTGCCGTTTAAACATGGTTACTTGATATTACCCGGTGCATATGCCTCTGCAACCCTCCTTCACAACTCAGAGTCTTTCTGCCAACTGCACCTAGACTCAAACTCAGCTCGTAAGGTTATCAAGCTGTATTTTCTTCCAGTGGGTTCTTGGGAATACGAACTGTTGAGGTGGGCACCACCCAAAAAAAGACGTGCGTGGCTTGAGGTGTCATCCGTCAATCGGGGGAACCCATTGGCTCGCTCCGGCAGATGCGGGAGTGATCCACGGACAGGGCCTCCATCACCTTACAGAGACATCTTTTTCTCCTCCAGTCCAGCCCAATCCTTTTTTAGGGTGACAGCGGGGAGACCAAAAATAGCATAAAACATTCTATCTACTGCCATTGTACCATAGAAACAAAAGATACGCGAATAGAATCACGGCTACCCGCCCGAAAAGGTTCCATCAGTGTTTGTCTCAGTCTGGAAGGATACGAACTCTTCTACCTCTCTGGGATTTAGTGGTCTGCACGGAAGCTCGTTTAGTCTTGGGTCTCTTTTTGATCGACGAGAGAAAAAGAAACAAAGAAAGCAATATCGTAGTGGCTGACGGATGCGCTTGAACCGCAACCTTATGCACCATGGGAGGCTGGACGGTACAATGACCGCTAATGAGGAGGTTGACATAGGCAAACTTTGTTGATACTCTAGCACAGAGGGCTTAATTGAAGTGTATTGTAGTACAGCATGAGAAGCCACACATTCCCCTGATTCTTTTACTTGTAGTGGTGCCCCAGCCTTTTGCTCATCATTCAAGTACAGTCACAAAAGAATCTCATGGCATTTCCAACCTCTTGACCAAAAGATAGCTAAAAGTATATCTAGTCCGAACTAAACCAACTTTGAACTTGCTTTAGTTAAACGCACAGTGATGTGATTTTATCTGTGAGGGGTATCGTATGGTACGTGCTGTTTCTGCAAGCAAGATTGTGTGCGATAATAGAATCTGGGACAATGGGTCTGTGCATTTTGGGGCTTGATTTAGACGGTGTAGACGGTAGACTACCGGATATAAACAGACGGGACAGCTGATGCGATTGAGGCAAATCAATACGATGGCCTCAAAGGAATTAATATTTTACACTCCGATTAATTGTTTTACATTTTCAGAACTGAGTGAGTCCGTCTTTCCCTCTTGGAAAAAGTACCAGGACTTGCAATCCACAAGAGCGCAAATACAACAACTCTATAGTCTTTGAGCCCTGCGATATAAATACATTCAAGACATGGCGGGGTTCACAGTCCCCAGCTGTCCCTTGTCGCCATAGTCTCATCTTGATCTCGTATTTTCGCATCAGTAAAAGTCCATGGTGGCCAGACCCTGCAAGTACCTGGGTCTCAATGTAAATATAGCAAAACGCCCACTCTACACGATGCAAGACATTTGAGCAGCTTCAGAGTGATAGAAATAGCTACTGAACAACCCATGAATATATATAAAGTGTTGGGCTTCTGGAAGAAGCGAGTATAAGAAATAGTGGAGAGTATCGGGTGGGGTTGTAGATGGAGTCACTCTCGCGAAGCTTACCCTACATTGCGCATGAAAAGATCAATTATTTCATTAATTACGTTGCCAAAGCCTCTCAAATAAGTCTGATATAACTTGGAACATTAAACTAACCATAAATCTTCAAGAAGTTCTGAATTAATGCTGAGTAGGCTTATGCATAACCGGTTTCTGTGTGTTAGTTGAGATCTAAGTCGAAGTATAAATCATCACCAATACAAACGTTGTCATTGTGCCAAGAAACATCGACCTATAGCTGGTTCGTGAATCCAAATCGGATATTCCAAAAAGTACTAAATTAATTGAAACCAGAGTGATCGTCATCCAATGAACAAACACCAACTTCCAGGTTAAAGTACGTTCAGTAAGAGTGCAGCTGCTTGTAAGACGCCCAAACACGGGATCATCTTGTACCTGCATCGCCGAATAGAGCGATGTAACGGCTCTATCTACTCTATCAAGGTTGAATAGCAGTCAGATGCGATTAAAACTACATGCAAGCTGTATAAAGAAACACTACCATGTATTGGGCTGTTCCTCCAACACGCCAAAGTGATATCCCTCCAGAGTAGATAGTTCACAAATGACGTCACCCAGCTACTTCCAGTCTCAATCGAATGACTGCTCTCTTGAGAAACAGACGCAGAATCGATCATAAGAAATACCCTAACCCATCAATTCCAACATTTATATCCAACTATCAACTCCAAAACTTGCTACTCCAGCATCATGAGATCTCCGGATGATCAGCTCCACCTTACATAATCACCGGGACCCAGTTATTCCGAGGGCATCAGTTCACGTGAGCTGTTTTTGCCCACACTTCTGCCATTTGCCAAATTCCCCCAATTCTTACCGCGCAGCCGTCGACTCACCATCCACATCACCAAGCAAATCATTCACCATGGGTAAAGTTCACGGATCTCTCGCCCGTGCCGGTATGTTGCTCTCGCCCAAAGCGTCATCGCTTTATTTTCCCTTTCGTGATCGCTAACTTTTATTGCAGGCAAGGTCAAGTCTCAGACTCCTAAGGTACGACGACTCCTCGATTAAAAAAACCCAACCACAAAAAACCATCGATATCTTCGACGAACAAACGATCACTAACCATCGCGACAACAGGTCGAGAAGCAAGAGAAGACCAAGGTCCCCAAGGGCCGTGCTCTCAAGCGCCTCAAGTACACCCGTCGATTCGTCAACGTTACCCTCACTGGTGGCAAGAGAAAGGTGAGCAGTCTCGACAATACACAAAACCAGGAACGGCCGACTGACGATGCGGACACAGATGAACCCCAACCCCGGCTCTTAAACGATTGGTTAAAAACGACAAGATTTGCGGAATCGGGAATGTTGGCTTGCGGACCACAACAATGGTTGACTTCACTCAGTAATGGGATGATGGATTGGGTCGGGTCGCATGGATAGGCTGAGCCCCCCTTATGAAATGAAAAAGGAAATGGCAAAGAAAGCGCTACGACCCTACTCGGCGTCCGGTGTCAGTTGTCACAATGCAACAAACATTTGTTCGCACCAGATATTTGTGTTGCGACTGTGAATGTCGGTTTTCTGTTCTTGGTGATATTCCGAGTCGGACGTGCTTGATGGTCTTGGGACATATCGTAGATGCTGGATTCCTGGGGGGCAATTTCGGCGAGTGACTCACGCTGATGGATGACATCTTCGATTCTGGCGTGCCTCAGGATCGCCTCCCGAGTCAAACCTTGTTCAAATGACACTACATGATTCCACGTAAAAGCTGCATCTAAATCTAGGATTCCTGAAACATAGCTTCCAACAGCAAATGCAGCATCTCCAATAGAAAGTCTGTCAGATGCAGTATGAATTGTCTTGTTCAAATGCATGTGTCACGTGATATGAATTCCATACTGAACTCTGCCAAGTAGCTTCCATCACCAAAGCATCAGCTTTACACTCACCAATCTCCCCAATTAATTACTCTTGCACCAAATAAGACAGTCAAAATGGCCGACGTGGAAATGGACGTCGATGTCGATGTCGAGGCGGGCTCTCCCCCTCCCCCCGCGCGCAACGAATCCGACATGCAAACACATACAAAGGCCACGGCCGTCCGCTCCATCGAAGGCTGGATCATCATCGTTACAAACGTTCACGAAGAAGCCGACGAGGAGGCCCTACAAGATCTCTTTGGAGAATACGGCGAGATCAAGAACATGCACCTGAACCTCGACCGACGAAGCGGTTACGTCAAGGTAAGCCAACGCGAAAAAGCAGAACGGAGGAACAATTGCTGATCAGCTTTCTAGGGATACGCCCTTATCGAATACACAACGCTGGAGGAGGCCCGAGCTGCCATCGACGGCGCGCACAACCAGAAGCTCCTCGAGCAGACCATCTCTGTAGATTTTGCTTTCGTGCGACCCCCACCTGGTAAGCCTGGACGTGGAAGAGGCGCCGGTGGACGAAACCGAGGACGAAGCAGGAGTCGCAGCCCCGAGGCTAAGGATGAAGGCGAAGAGCGGGATTGAGAGAAATAAAACACACAAGAAATTCAAGATCAAGCCACGACCATCAACAGCGGATGATAAGGCATGCAGAATCGCCGACGTGCAAACGTTGAGAGCACGTTGGCAGTGTAATGTTTATACATGAGGTATGTCTGACCGCTTGTTTTGTGCCCTGTAGTTCTTTAGTCTAACGTGTACTCAAGATCAACCAGAATGAAATGCGACAATTGGTCATTCCGAGGCATTGTATATATCGGAACGAAATTAGAATGTCGCCCTACGTGATATGCTGACATGATTCCGTAAGACAGCTGGCAAGCTTTGGTGTTGTTACGATGACTTGACAAGTTACAGATTATATACAAGCAATAGCAAACATGCACGCCATATTCCAACGCGCTGAAATGGAATGATATCTGATAATATCTAGCCTCTATCGAGCCGAACACGTTTCTCGAATTGCTTAGAATACCCAAGTAAACGACTCCTTCACACTGAACCTCGTCGATCGTCTGCACCGATTAGCATTTGTTCTTCATCGACACCAGAAAACTTACCTTATATCCGTACTTGACGCTCCAATCAATACCTGAAAAACTCCCTCTTCGGCAATCCATCCTGGAATGGTCTCGTCGTAGTATCCAACAGCATACTTGTCTAGTTTGATGCTGATGTGTCTCGTCTCATCAGCTTCGAGGTACACCTTTTCAAACGCCACGAGCTCCTTCTCAGGTCTTGGCAATCGACTCTTCTCGTCGTGGACGTAGAGCTGGACGATTTCTGAGCCGGCGCGCGATCCTGTATTGGAGACGGCGAGGGTGATTTTGATCTCGCCGTTGGGGGTGAGAGTCCTCGTTGAGATCTCGGGCCGGCCGTACTCGAACGTTGTGTAGGAGAGGCCATGGCCGAAAGGGAAAAGAGGCTCGATCTTGGCGTGGTCGTAGTGCTTGTATCCTATGTAGAGCCCCTCGCCGTATAGAACTTTGTGGTTTTCGCCAGGCCAGGTGTGCCATGCTGGAGTATGCTCGATGCGCTTTGGGAACGTACTCTGGTTTGTAATTAGTCGACTATTGCACCATCAAATAGGATAATACTTACTGGGAGCTTGCCGCTGGGGTTCTCGATGCCGAACAGGACATCGGCCAAAGCATTACCTGCCTCTTGACCTTGGTACCACCCCTGGAGAATGACTGGTACACGATCGACCCAGGGCATATGCACCGGACTACCAGACTGGTTAACGACGACTGTGCGTGGATTAGCCTTGACCACAGCCTCGATAAGTCTGTCTTGGTTTCCATCAGCAGGAAGATCCATCGTCTGACGATCGTATCCCTCCGACTCCCACTCAGCATCTACACCAACGATGACAACCGCAACATCTGCATCGCGAGCTGTCTCGACGGCCTGCTGGATATAATCCACCTTGTCTTGCTCTTTGAACCCAATGCGACACCCGCCGTACTTGTGCGTGATGCCGAACTGCTTCTGCTTGGATACGGGACGTAGTTCGTTGGTCATCTCCACGCGAAGCTCAACAGCCTTGTCAGCTTCCATGTCGACGTCAACGAGGTAGTCGATCGACCCGTCAAACATGGCCTCGCCTTCTTCCGTCCAATCCCACAGATCGAGAACCTTGTTTCCGTCGACAAAGAGTCTTCCTGGACCCACGCTCATGAAGCTGATGGTGTGCTTTCCCGTCGTCTTGGGCGTCAGATACGTAGTCGCCACAGCAGACCACTCAGGCCCGACCTGGTTCAGAGGCGCCGAGTCCCAGAGGAAGAGGTCTGTGTTTGTCCGACGCTGCTTCACCACGGGACTGCCCTCGAATTTGTCGCCTGCGAACCAGTCTATGTGAACACCTGGCTTGCCTGACTTTTCCGTGCAGTACTCGGACGCGACGGGGAGCCATTTGTGGATGTGACAGCCTTGGGCAAACGATACTTTCTGCTGCGAGACTTTTCGTATGCTGTCGAGTGGAATGGTGTTGTAGTACGGGTTCAAGCTCGCACTTCCACCACCACCAGCGATGTGACGATTCGCATTCGGTCCGATGACAGCGACTTTGTTAGTCTTGGGACAGAGCGGAAGGATGCCGTGGTCATTTTTGAGAAGGGTGAGGCCTTCATGACCGGCTGCTCGGATTAGTTGGCGTGTTTCTTCACGGTCATCTTCGCGCTCTGGCTGCTCCGGAGACATGTCGCCTCCCTTGAGTCGCTCTACCAGCGCGAGTACATTTTCTGCAGCTTGATCGATTGTCTCGGCGGAGATGCGCCCTTGGTTAACAGCTGCCACGAGCTTATCGAGACGCCATTTCGGCGAGTAGGGGAATTCAATATCGCAGCCTGCTTCTACAGAGTCGACTATTGAGTTTATACCGCCCCAGTCTGAAACTACGGTTCTGCAGCATGTTAGATGGTGGCGGATAGTGATTATGTGTGGATTGTTTTACCCTTCGTATCCCCATTCTCCGCGAAGGATATCCTTGAGAGTGTGCTTGTTCATGTCTGCGTGGACGCCGTTGATGAGGTTGTACGACGACATGACAGCCCAGGGATTGGCCTCCCGAACTGCAATCTCGAACGGCTTGAGATAAATCTCACGGAGGGGCCGCTCGGTGATGAGCGAATCTATCGTGAGTCTGTTGGTCTCTTGCTCGTTTCCAACGAAATCTGTCAACTTGTCAGCCATGTCTCCCACCCTGTGATCGAGTATGCAATACGCTTGATGGTAGCCGCGACACCTCTATCCTGAAGACCCTTGATGTACTGCGCTGCCAGCTTTCCAGTGAGGAGTGGGTCTTCCGAGAAGGACTCAAAGTTTCGACCGCCGAGGGGATGTCGATGCATGCAGACTGTCGGCGCTAGAAGCATCTCTGCTGATCGGGCGCGAGCTTCCTGCGCTAGATGCTGTCCGACTTGGTACAAGAGGTCTTTGTTCCATGTAGCTGCGAGGGAGATACCACAGGGGAACAGTGCGGCCTGCAATGTTTAGTTATGTTCATGGTGTCAAGAAGGGTTGAAGGACCTTTGTACCGCCGACAAAGATACCACCGCGTGCGCCATTAGGTCCGTCGGTTGTTTTGATGGAGGGGATGCCTTTTTCAGGAATGGCTTTTGTCCTCCAAAAGTCGGCCGCTGTGAGAAGTGAGACCTATAGGTGTTAGCCGATGTATGTATGCTGGATCGAGACATGTACCTTTTCCTCCAAGGTCAGCTGTGACAGCTTTTCCTTTGCCGCAGAGCGAGTATCTCGCAGATACTGAATCTTTTGCGGAGGACTACATGGTGGAGAGAACTCAGTGTCTGGAGTTGAAGGGGCGTTTGACTCGTTCATCGTATTGTGCTAGTGCTGATGCAAGAACTGCTTGTCCGATAGCCTAAATATACTCGAGATCCAGGCCTGTTATAAAGGAATAAATAGTAACGAAAGTGAAAAAAAGATGGCAAGTTGAAGCGAGGTCGAGGTTACAGTGCATGAAGAAAAGAAGAAGAGTGGAAAGAATTGTCAAACCTGGCTTCACTTATACGGGATAACGCAACCAGTAGGCACGCGGCACATAAAGTCATCTGCTAGATTCCATGACAACAACCGTACGAGAAGATAAGCATAGGGCTCGGGGAATAATGTACGACACCTAACTGTACAGTAGTGCAAATGCTCAAGATCGCAGGGAACAAGGATGGAGATTCGAGATAAGGGCATTTCTTCTTGGATAGTCAACAAATGAGGGTTTAGCTTTTTGTGCATTTAAACGGCCCGGCTGAAATAAGCCCAGTATAATGTAAGACAAGGTCCTTCTGTATCTTTGCGTGTTTGTTTCAGACAAGAGAGACAAGGTGCAGATGAGGAACCTGGTCGGTATATACGGACCGTGAGAGCGACGTGGATTAGATCAATTACACCGGGGCTCCCGGAGGGTTTTATGTTGGATTATTGAGATGGTGATGAATACTAACAAAAAATGGAATAAGTTATACGGTAATTCACTTGTCGTTGAATGAGAAGAACAGCTTGCTTTGTAGTTTTGACTTGCGGTTCCTAAACATGAATGACGGCTATAAGGAAGGATTCTTCCATCCAAGGGAAACAAACCCGACAGCCTGGGAAGCAAATATGACATGGATCAGAAGTAAGTGACAGAATCGGGAAATAAACCTGTTTCAGCGGCTATCCGGGCCGTTGATCCCAGTCTGTCGGCCGGAGCGTACCGGCGGAGCCAAGACGAGCGAGAGCCGTTGGAGAAGCGAAAAAGCCACTTTGACTAACTAAATTGTAAGGGATTTATCGTGGAAGTAGTAATACACAGAAGATAAGTGGTACTTTCGTTGCAGTTGCCAGATATGGAAAGCTCGGTAGATGAGTTCAAGGCTGAAAGAGGACGGACTTTTACTTGTGCTCGAATGTCCGATACTGAAAGGGGGAAATTCTAGAAATAAGTGCCGAGAAGTTGTGCATGCATATGTAGGCAGATCATTTAGATAGATGTTGCCCTGTTATTTAGATGTAAGTGCATGGAATGCCGTTAAAGTCAACCATTGAACTTATATCCTCTGTCTGTGTACTGTAATTAGAACCCAAAAGTTGAATCACAATGAGATGAGATATTCCTCATTAATCATTTAGTCACTAACTACTTATAAGCTGTCTCAGATCTCCGATGTATGGATCTCTTCTCCGCCGTCCCCGGCTAAGAGGGGCCGGCTCGGCGCTCGGAACCTCCGCTTGTACATGCCGATATCCGCACATGGTTAAACGCGATTGGCACTGCTCTGCATCAACTTCTCTCACTCAAAGCAAACAATCTCATAGAAAGACTTAGCTCTATAGGGATCAATTACACATATACCTCCTACTTACACAACCATGCTACGCCCCTCGAGCAATATAACCCGCTCAAACTCAGAATACTCACTTCAAGACCTCGGTAGACCACGCTCGCGTCTTCGCCATTCCCAGTCCTGTTCGCGAGACGAAAGCGACGCTGAAGATGAATCCCATCCCCGAAACAGCAACGGAGAAGGATCCGCCGTAGTACCGCAATTGGATGCCAGTGTACCCATCAAGACAAGGACGAGCTTGGGAAGATTCTGGAAAGACTATGTTAGCTGCGAGGTAGACCTCTCAGCGTCAAGAGATCATCTAGGTATGTTTGAGTCCGGAGGAATCTGAGATTGGAGGAAGAACTTGATCCACGTCGAAAAGGGGTCTCGTGATGTTGTATCCGTGGGGTTTCAATACGGATAAAAAGGAAAGATCCTGGCTAACACATGGTCACAGCAAACGAAAGGACCTTTCTAGGATATATGCGTACCTCGGTTATGATGTCCATGGTGGGAACAATGATAGCCCAGCTGTTCACGCTCAGTCACGAGGGCTATCACGCAAAGACCTTTGGATACTTTGTCACGGGGAGACCCCTAGCCATGACCTGCTACGCCTTCTCCATCGGGACGATTCTTTTAGGCGCTGTTCGGACGTGGAGGCATCAGAGGATCATGATGAGTGGGAAGGCGCTGGTAGGAGGGTTTGAGATTCATGTTTTGGGTATATGCAGTATGGCGGTATGTTATAACCCCCTTGAGGGTTGAGGTATGTGACTAACGTGTGAAAGCTGCTTTTGGTGTTTTTCTCTCTTTTACTTAGTATCGATGTTGTCAAGGACCGTGAACCTATGACTTCAACGACTCTTTGAAGTCGTGCGACACTATTTGAATCGAGAAATGGCGATGAAGGATTTATAAAACGAAAAGATACCGATATAGTAATGACACATACAAACAGAATAACCTGGTAACTACCCTCTCTTTTGCTCATTTGTCGTCCGCTTTCCTCTTCTCTCCTCTGCGCCTCGGTCCCTTTAGACCTTTATAAACGCGAGGTCTCTTGGGAGTCTTTGAACCGACATTCCTATACTTGTTAGTATCATACTGAATAAAGTAACAGAAACCCATACTGGTATCGCTTAGAAGCAGCTTTGTATTCGGAAACAGCCTCTTTGTATGTCTCCGTGTCGTCACTCAGAGATTGTGAGTCAACAGACAACGCGAGCTCCGACATATCCGACCCCGACAAGGCCTTTTTGTGCCTTTTTGCGTGAGAAGACTTGTTTGATGAGATACCTGTTGACTTGGGACTGAGCGCAGGCTGTAGCACTGGGGTGTTTGGTATCTGTGCCGGGCTATCGATAAACTCCCAGCTACAAGTCTCTGCAGGTGATGCACCAAGCTTAGATGGACTGTCATGCTGCAAGGCTGTCCCACTGAGTCTCATTATTCTGGACTCGTGGCTCTCTTCGCATCGAAGATAGACATCCATCGGTGCAACGACCGAAGGAGACGATGCAAGACTGGGTGTAGGACGGGCGCTCTGAGACTGAAGACCATGTTCCCCTGGCTCTTCGAATAATTCAAGATCAACCGAAGACAAAGGCTTGACAGGCTCAGGAGTATGTCTGCACTACGTTAGTTCCCTCCACAAAAACAAGGCCCAAAACATACCTTTTATAAGCACCATCTTCAAGACTAATACTGCTATCCCTTCTAGGCAAACTCTCAACTCTTTCAGTCGAAGAGCAACAGGCTCCAATACCCGACAAGAGATGCATAATGTGTTGGTTGACAAGTAAGTCCTCGAGAAAACTGCTCTGGCCCAAGATCACATCATGGAAAGCGAGCTGACAGCTAGTTATAAGGCTTCCAATGGAAACAGGGGTTCCTCCACTCCCGCTACCGACACAAAGGAACCTGAACCGACCCGAGCATCTGGTTCCTAGTCCAAGGCAACCAAAAACTGGCTGACTGATTTAAAACGGCCACCACACCCACTCTGTCCCAGCAGTATGGGACCCATTATCTGCATCGGAATCACATCCGCCGTCCAGGGGGTCAGTTGTCTCTGAGCTCGGTCTTGCCGTTCATCCCGGGGTCTTGGTAAAGCTAGCAGAGGAAAGTATGTCTCATCTTGGACATTTGGGCATGTAAGCCCGCGTTCAAGTCAGACGGGCCTTTTATCCACGTTGAGATAGGTAGTCACAGTTGAAACCATACAGCTTGCTTCGAATACAAATTCTCCATTCCTGCAACTACCTTCCTCCCTCGGAAACTCCCATCCCAGCGAACGGGAAAAAAGATCCCAAGCGGTCGGTAAGAAAGGGGTGTGGACCAGCGATCGAAATCCCGCCAGCCTGGTAGGGCCTGTACCACGCTACATGGTATATTTTGACATGTAATTGGTTGGTGAGAGGGAAATAATTGTCTTGAACCAACAGCCAACACCGCCTGTTTCATTGATGCGGGTTTGGGTTTTGCAAAAGGACCTTGAAAATTGGTAATTTTTGCTTGCTTTTTATGACAGAAGAGAGTTTATGTGAGGAATTAGTCTCGGGTATATGGGATTCGGATTCAGATTGTTGATTTTGTGATTGTTGACAAGGCTGTGATGTGATTTTGGGTCTCGCCATACCATGTTGGTTCTCTATATACCAATGGATGAGATAGTTTACATCCACGTACGCTCAATAGACAACATAGAATCAATTCCCTTTGATCATTCCTCTCATTCTCCGTCTTCTACCCCATAACCCAAGAAATCTCCTTTTCCTCGCATCTGCACTTCCCCTTCCCAACCCACTCACACTCCCTCCATCACATTTCATCATCTCCAACCCCCGGGTCTTACATTAAGATCCCTGCTCCCATCATTTGGGGGCCTCAAAGTCTAAAACATTCCCTGTTCTCAGCCCTTTTGGCCCCCAATTCACACATGTCAATTGGACCCAAACATGTTTTTAGAAGAGGTTCAAGAAGAACAACATCGAGAGGTTGCAGTATAACTGGAGTCACGAGTTGAGATGAGTTACAGAAATGTAAATTAAGGGCTGAAATGATATGATTCTGCCTCGTTTTTCCCTTGTCTTTCATTCTCAAAGAGCAATGCTTGCGAGGATTATGAATGTCAATATCCCTTTGAGTTGGGATCTACAGGCCAATGACAATGACAACGTTTGAACTTCAACACACCGCCAGTTCACTCATATCCAGCATTACAGTAATAGAAACACTTCATGTATTCGCTGTATAATTGAACAGGCCAAAAGACCACATCTACCGGAAAAACGCCAAAGAAATGCCCGCAACTCCTCTACAGAGGATACAAACGCCAAGTGATGCCACTATCTCCAATTTGTTGTATTCATCGTATAGACAGTCAAAACAAAAGCAATCGCATGTGTACAGAAATAGAAGAGCTGTTCCAAATCTCATCACAGCTCATCCTTGTCAATATTGACATTGGGCAACCCAAACCTCCACGCTCGTGGACCAACGGGAAGACCGACCCAAACACGGAATAGACGTCGAGTTTCGTATTTAAAGATAGTCCATCTGCAATTGTTAGTAATCGTCTTTTTGTGCAAGACGAGTGTGAAACTTACAGTGTTCTTGGAGTGCGCATCCAGCCGTTGATAATAACACGCATGGCAGTCTTGAACTGGGCGTATTCATGCTGGAGGTGACCCAACATGGACTCCTCCTTGGGGCCTCTCGCGCGTAGCTCGATAAACTCCCTCATGGCGTCATCCATCTGGTCATTCTCCGCAGCCTCGGCTTCAAGCTTTGCACGTAGTCTATCCTTTTCCCTGACCTCTTCAAACTCTTTGTCGGCCTGTTCCGACGCAGCCTTGGCGCGCTCTTCCTCCTTCTTGCGAGCCTCGAGTTCTCCCGCGAGCTTCTCGTTCTCAGCCTTGGCTTCCATCATTTGACGGAACTGACCAATGTTGTGGAGAGAGCTGCTGATACGAGCGTACGTGTTGAAGAGAGCGACAATCTCAGTTCGCTGGAGATGAGGGACGTCCTCGTTGTTGTTGTCCAGCTCGAAAAGGATCTTGAGAGCTGTTCCGTAACCAGCGGTCTGGAGCTTGCCCCAGAGACGGCACTTGTCGCAGCCAACGCAGTCCATGAGACGGCTAACATTGCGGAAACGGTTGCGGAAATCCTCCTTTAAAGACGGACCCTCGCCGTTAACAAACATGAGGCTCTCATCGAAGATTTGGGGAACGCTCGCAGCTTTCTCGGTGACTTCAAGGACCTTTGCGCGGGTGGCAGCGTCCTCGGAGGGATCTCCTAAGCAAAACTTGTACTCCTCCTTTTGAAGGTACGGGCTGAGCTTGGCAATGGCGCGGGTCATGAGCGCGTAGTTAAAGTAGACGTTTCCAATGCGGTCGGGGAACTTGTGCAGACGGTGTTCGTAGCAGCTCAGGTTGGGGGACCACTCTCCGGTAGTCTGGTTGAGGAACTCCCAGCACAGATGGGTGCTGATACTGGCGTGCATTCCCGACATGACACGGTAGAATACACGCTTCTCCAGACACTCATCTTCAACCTCGAAGCCGGTGTTTGCGACAAAGGGTGTGTTGGGATTTTCCTGGCGACGCTCCTCAAGCTGGGCCTGGCGACCGGCTGCATCGAGAATCTGTTTAAAGTCTTGAGCAGCAGGACCGTGCTGCCATCCAGACTGACCCAGATCGGCAGACTTGGGGAAAGAACTCTTCTGGAAGCAGTTCTCCCGGTAGATGGCGTCCCAGACCTGCTTAGCGCCGTCGCCAGCGTATCCTGTGAATCGTTCGGGGTTTCGGACCAAGCTCACGTAATCGCCCTTTGAGCTGGCGCTCTCGTCCTCGGGAACACAGTAGTCTCGGTCGTCGCATTCATCATCGTACTCAAAGACACAGCTCTCACCAACGTTTTCGCCCAGGAGACCTCCGAGCGGTCGCTGGGGGTGCTGGCGCTGGGCCTTCTTTCCGGGGTGCTGAGCACGAGGGCCCTCGAGTTTGCCTAGAGCATGTGCGCGCCAGATCTCGGGGATGTCCTCTTCGTTATCCAGAGTCTCGACGGCGCACCCGATGTTGCCGCACATGCCATTCTCGTCATCCCAAAAGGGACATTTCTTATGGAAGAGGTTAACTCGGTAGTGTGAGAAGAAGTCGGTGTTTCGGGTGAGGTCGTCGACTGCGGGTTTGGTCAGGAGGTTTAGTTTGTCGAGAGTAGAATATGAAGCGCAGGCGTCGCCAACGATAGACTTTGGTGAGATCTAGGATTTGTCAGCGGTTGATTTGGGTGATGCTTTGCTGGTAGGGGAATAACGTACATGGCATTCATCATTTGAAGTTTCGCAAGAACCCGGTGCAGCCCATAGAGCAAACACGGACAGATAAAACAGTCTGCTCGCAGACTTCATTGTAACTTTGAGCGCCCAAGCGTAGTGGGAAGCAATGCGATGGAGATGTGAGACTGCAGTGTAACAATCTTGTCTATCGGAGAGGACAAAAGTGAATCGATCGCCAGCGAGTGAAAGGTGATCAACAAGTCGATGGATAAAAAAAGAGAAAAAAAGAAAACTAAAAAGAAGAAAACAAAGTCGCACTTCTTGTCGAGTTGACGTTTTTCCTTCTGTAGAAGAAGCGACGTATGAAGGTAAGATAAAGTGGGTTGACGGCTTCGGCGGACGGCGATGGAACTGTGACACTTTGCCTAGAAGGGGAAAGTGCCATGCCAATTTATCGAACGGTACCTTAATTTAGTGCTTCTTATTACTTTTCGCTGATGCATACATTAAAGACAATGGAAGCTAGAATAAAAGACAAGTTCATGCAAGGAAATTGAATCACAAGAGGTTAAGTGAGTATAAATAAATGAACTTGAACCTACATCGTATGAGGATTTTCTATGAAACTACCTATAGACGGGAATACAGAAGAAAAGAAGCACTAAAAAAGATGCCACGCTGGCTGTAACATTTGAGGCGAAGTAATGCATCTAGAACTGACCATCACATCAATTGCCACTTTTAGATGCTCCGTCAAAGATGACAGCTATTCAAATTGCACCGTCATCTGAGGCGCCATGCATCGAAGCACTAACCCACCTTTGGTACTAACATCAGACGATCTGATCTGCCGAGTTTTAATAGTTCAACTGCCCATCATGTCTAAGAATATCTGTATTAGCTGACTGCCGTAGGATAGCCTGTCTTTAACAACAAACACTGCCCAAGACAATCGCTCGTAAAACGACTTACAAATCATCCGATTCCAAGACATATGTCTAATCCAACCAAGACCCTCGTATGACATTCTCCTCTCTGTTCTAATTGTTTCATAATTGTGGCGCTTTGATTACAGCCACGACTTCAATGATGTATCAAAGCCACATGAGGCCATATTCACTCTGCATATAGACCATTGAATGCTAAATCAGTCAGTTTTCTTTCGACCCGTGACTCTCTGTCATCACCTTCCTTCCCACATGTAATCTTGTATCATTTCTTTTCTTGTGCCTGCATCTATCTGCTTGTTTGTAACTTGATGATACCAAGCCCCCTCATTAAGCCCATTTCATTGCCATTGCCATTGTTCCCCAATCATGCGCTTCTTCGTAGAAGGGTATCACTGTGCACTTCCCTCCACATTCCTTCCTTTCAATCATACGCGCCCAGATGCGATATACTCATCATCCTTTATCCCAGTGTAAGCGGATCCTCAGTTGTCTCCAAATTGGAGATATTGAAACAAACATGTTAGATAGAGCAGAAGGAAAAAAACACTTGTTGAAATGCCCAACCGAACCAAACACCGGCGCGACGCGTTTTCGGATCGTTCCAGATCCAAACTCCATATTAGAATGTACCCATGTCTTGGTTGTTGGGATATGCATGGGCGGATCCAACTTTGCGACTCAATCCATCAGTCTCGCAAGATCCCCTTCCACTCGCTGTCGCCCAAACAACCAAATTCACCGTCTATACGTCATACACTCGACATCGACTCAAGAGACTGCTAAGAGAGCCTCCCTTGACATCTCGGCAGGGGCAGCGTATTATGCATTGCATGGCAAGGGCAAGGCATACCATCGAGCACTGAGTGGGACGTTTGCGAGCGTATTGAACCAATAAAGTCTCTTTGTTTTTGCTTTCTCTGTTTATATCTCAACGTGTAGTGCAGACCGTAAAATCGCGAGACGATGAGCGAACTTGTGTCTAGGCTTTGAGTGTCGCACCGATATAAGGGGCTCCGTGCAATAAATATGTATGGTACATTGAAGGGGGGAAATCTGAGTCGTGGGGGATCTGGTCGATTACTGAGGTGGTTGGAAGTTGAGCGGTCGCCTAGAATGCATGTTAGCTATCAGAGACATGGCAGGTTGAATTCTGCTGATAAGAATCCCGCGGCAACGTACTTGAACAGGAGAATGTGTGGTTCTGGCTCGTGGACTTCGTAGTGTTCCCATCCTAGACTCTGCGCAATTGTTAGTCCCTGTTGCTTCCATTTTTGCTGCCTATTCATGACAGAGACACGGGTGTCGTACCTGAGTAATGCCAAGAGCTCGCCATTCCTCCTCCCACAAGAGCTTCAGGGTTCCCTTTGAAGCGTCATGGTAATCTTTGGGAATAGCCTTGAGCATGGCTTTGGGGAGCTGAACGTGACGGTACTCGTATTCACTGTCGGAGTATCTGGCGGAGTAGTGGATCGAGTCGATAAACTCTTCTACGCGGGCGCGTTCAGAGTCTGAAAGAGGTCGGGGCGCCTTATTCCGGCGGGTGGTGTCAATGTCGAAAGGCATTTTTGCTGTGTCGGCGTGTTTCTTTTTTGTTGTTTATTCAAGTTTTGAGGAGGGAGGGGGAGAGCAGAGCTCCAAATTGTCGAAGGTGCGGGGAGGGGCACAAGAGCTCGGCCGATCGATTGGTGAGGGCGGGTCAAAAACGGTTCCTTCGGTAAAAAGCGATTCCTTCCAATGTGTCGCGATACAACTGTGATTGCGTTGGTGAGAGATGCGATATGGCGACGACGAGACGAGACAATATGCGATGCGCGGATGTTGTTTTGAAAATGTCACGCGGGATCGGCAGAGTTCAAATCTTGCGCAGCGCGAGGTTGGGTTTGAGACTGGGTCTTCGGAGGCGGTCAAAGATTTCCCGGGGTAAGGAACTTTGATATGGAGACGAGGGGTCGTCTAGAAGCGGTTTGGCCTGGGATCGGTCGATCAGGGAGTTGTTGCCGAAGTAGACGAGTCGATGGAAAAAAGTCAAAGTAAAGAGTCTGTAGAAAAAGACAAGGTTGTATCTTGGATCAAGAGACGGCCAAGGTATAAATGTCCTTGTGGTAGATGGGGTAGGAGGGAAGATGGGGTGAAGGGAGAAAAAAGAAGAGAGGAGGAAGATGGGGGAAATAGAGATTTTGGTGATGGTGTTGAGGATGACTTTTGTTTTGCAAGGCAACCTGAAATGGAAGGCAAGGCAAGGCAAGATAAAGCAAAGCAATAAGATGGGATGCGATGAGATGATTGATGGTGCTAGCATCAACGAAACAGCGTTCACAGGGGAAGGAGCCGACTCAGACTGGGTCGAATCCCAAATTTGGTGAACGATTACTGGCCAGGAGACAATTTAGGTGGAGTATATTGGGTTTTGGAGGGGCAAGCCATGGAAAGTAAACAAAAGATTTCTATTGTATCACCTAAATTTACCTACCTCTGGCTTCCTAAGCAACGGCTCCCTTGAATTTATAAAGAAGCGCTAGAACACATGGATTTGGTGAGAAACTTGCCAACCCTTCTTTGGCTCGAGATTAAAGTCTAATAATACCTCCTCTGGCAACCCTAAACTACTCCCTTTAATCTCTTTCCCCAAATGTCTCTGATAAGCTACCCTTGAATAATACAACATTTTGAGGCTTTAGCTGTCCTTCCACTACCTCTACAGCAAGTCATAGCTCTTGTTTACTTTATATAAAACTCTCAAGCCCATTGTCTCTGGTTATCTATTACCCCTCCAATGCAATATTGATCGACAGCATGATTGCTCATTTTACCATGACAGTCACAGTGAAAGCGACAGTGACAAGGGTCTCATCTCCAGGGACCGTTTGATCTTCAAAACAACTTTGCCATAACCACCCGTTACCACTCCATTCCCAATACCCTTAATCAGCCCATTTTTATACAAACACATATTCAATGGCACTTATTTACAGTACTCGGTACGTTCATGAGGATAAAGCACAGAATAACAAATATCAGATAATCTCAACTGGCATTCTTTATTCTCCCTCATACCAAACCTTTCTTGTCTCATTGAACCAAGAGTCTAGAGATGTAAAGAGAAACGTTTAAGATTAAAGCACGTGGCTCCCATACTTGTCTTGTCATGATCGTCCCCTGTCTCTCTTATAGCCTCATTCGTCCCTGAGCTTTTCTTCCGTAGCGATAGATAGTCCCCAGAAATTGTCTTGTCTTGCATTCCGTGATGTTCAGCTGTTGTACCCTCTTCTCAGCTCTCGATTGCCTCTCTTTTCATCAAATTCCATGTCACGTCATATGATGTCACTGCAGTTTCTTTTAACATCCGAACAACCCGCTCTTTCGACTGGCGTTGCTTGTGATGTGGCTATGTTTACGTTTCTCCCACAAGTTCCGCTTCGTCCTGCTGCACCTTTTCTTCTCTCATTGGACCCAACAAGGTTTCAAATCTCGGAATGTTGCTTGTGACACAGCAATCCGCAAGTTTTATTGATCCCGATACTCTGGAACGATAGCCGTATCTAATCTCAGTCAAATTCGTCCGGCTTCCTCGGACAGTTCGGCAGCTAACTTTGTACTTTTACTATCGAGCCTTTCCAGTCCATGACGTAGAATAGACCCCCTAATATCATGACTTGAGAAATAATGTCGACTTTGACGGGGCGCCGCTTCGGCCAGTCTTGTTTAGCGCAATATGATTCACGACATTTCCAATCTTGACTTTAATCCCTGGCACATTGATCTCCCACCGCCGTATATCGTCAAACTTGGACTGTCTAAACAACCGCAGCGTCTTGAGGGACATTTCATCCCCTGGTAAATGAAACGTCCACCCAATGGAGACGTGGAAAGCGCCTCCGACCGGTTCATTTGGAGTTTTTGTATACAGCGTTGGCTGATTAAACTGTGTTGCTACCGAGTTGCTCCGCAGCAGTAGACTGGTCAGTTCTGTATTCAGAGACTTTGTGTCCTTGGTGTCGGGACCACTAGCGACGCGGAGGATGAGAAACGTCCGGTCCGAGTCTGGTGATCTAAACCATGCGAGGCCCTGGGGTTTGACGGCAAAGGGTGCGATGCCGCTGTTGTTGAAGGATTCTGTTATTTTATCTAGGAACTCGTCCTTGGTTCCTGTTGTGAGTGACAATGGACGGGATAAGCTGATGTGCAATGGTAGTGGTGATCCCAGATCGCTTGTTAAAAAATTGAAGAGCTTGATGTCACTCGACACCTGTTTCTCTATATCGGCGATAAGAGTCGTGAGAAGTTTGTGCTGTTCGGTAGATGGGTGCCCTATGATGAATGAATTAGCTACACGTTTGTAACTCAGGTACCACTACGACAACTCACACTCAGTGTAGACATGACTGGGCCAATTGCCGACTACATGGGGAATATGACGTTTCCGGCCCTGGTGTAAACTCGGGTCATCAACGACACTCTGTCGAACAGTGGAGGCATATAGATCATGAAAGGTATCAGGCAAGGGCGGCATAGAGGAACCACCCGCATCTGTACTATCTCCGTCTGTAGTCCGGGACGAGTGGGCCGCGATGCCGTCAACTCCTTTACGGCGTTTGGCAGGGTGAGTATTAGGTTCTGACTCGGACCCGGACTCGGATGAAGAGTAGTCGACAAGAGCCATTGAGGCCGTTATTCCGTAGAGACGGAAGAGCTGTACGTCATGTAGACGTAATTTCTAGTGATGGTTTATTGAAAGTCTAGTTTATTCTGACGGGTAAACGGCCCTTTGTTGTTTGCGCGTCTGAGTGCGCGTTTGGTCATTGTTCAAAGTGCGCGGCAATTAAACCCGTAGTGGGGTCATTGTCAGTAAAGACGGTAGTCGTCAAGCAAAGCGGCTGAAACTGTTGATGACGATTGGGTTCACGTTAGCTTCTTCACCAGTTGTCACGTCTAATGTCATTTGTTGATAAAAATATATGTCACTAGCCTTATGATACTTTTTAGTTTGAAAGGTTTGTAATGGCAAGATCCGATATCCGACTTTTATCTAGCTGTCGCTGATCAATTGGAATAGGGTAGCAATAGGACGTCATGGCTCATTCGTTGCGTCAGTTGCGGGCCACATAAGCAAGATTCCTTGGCTGTGGTGGTATCACAAGTGAGGTCAATCACAGAACAATGAAATAATACATATTGTTTGTTTCAATCTTTAAAGTCAATATTCATATCAAATAAAGATCAAGTGCATGAATGTTTCAATGGCGGTCTGTTGATAAATCCACTGTGCATTGATTCAAGTGGCCTAGGCTTTGGAGGGTCTGCCAGCTGTCATCCGTTTCTGGGGGGAAGCGAGCGTTACTGTATCCCAACGTTTAGTTTAGCCTTTGTGACGGAAACTCACTCGATTGGTGAACAACGCCATCGGACTAAAATGTCCAGGTCCAGGCCCGGTCTGGTCAGGCCAGGTCCCTACAAGCAGTAGCGAGAGAGCTTAGACCTTGGACCCTGTGCGTTGCTGCATTGAATGCTCAGCTGACCTGACTTTGACTAACTGACGAGGTCCTCCTTGTCACTGTAGTCCTTTTCTAATATTCTATTTCTTCATGCTATACCTTATCTGTCTGCTATACCTGCCAACTGTCTTTCCATTGCTGAGAGCTTAAATCTCGTGTTAGCTGATGTTGTCTGCTTCCGAGCCTGCCGCGATTGGAAGACAAGAGCAGAGAAAAGGGGATCGGCTCACAAAAAGGCGAGACATGGCTGATTGACGCGAATGACTGAGGGATTGACATGCGGGACCTAGACTAGTAACTACTAAATGTAGTGTCTGGTACTCTGTATGTCTTGGTGGATGTGACAACTACCACACCACACCAGAGCTACTCTGTACTGCAACGTTTTAGTACCGACTTCGGCACCCCCATTCAGATGATTTGGATTGACAGAGTTAACCCAAACGCCTGGAAAAGTCCCTGGCGTTGAAAAGAGGCGTCAATAGCGTCCGAACCAAAGACGGATGAAGCGGCCAGAATTAGAATCCGCATCACGGGAGCTTTGCCCACCCCGCTATGGGAGGATTGTGAATGGGCGCATGATGGGGATGGAGGGGGGACGAGACCGCTCCAAGATCTACATCCATACAACCCCAAGGACCACATGCCTTCTCTTACTTACTCGGTACCTGTGCCTTACGTATGTATGTACCTAGCTAGGTCGAGAAAATGGAGAGCTTCTCTTTTTTCCTTTTCATTCTCTTTTGGGGTCATGGTGGGTGCCATGCCGTGCCTTCCCTAAATAAAGAGGCTGCATGTCCTCCCATCCATCCCACCGTCTTATTTCCCGTTCTACTTCTCTCTCATCCTCTCCTGTCTGCTGTCTTATACCAAACAATAAAAGAGACAATTATCATTGTCGCATAACGAACTACAATCACGATATCGACGAATAGACATTGCACGATTGTTTCAAACACCCTAGAAAGAGACATCATCGCTTCTCTGTTCAGTATCGCATCGATCGCATTCCACGGCACCGCTTCACATTGCACCGCATCGCATCGTAACGACAATCGAATCACTTCACTCTGTCCGGAAATTCGACCCTTGATTATCGACAACCACTTTGTTTGCCCAGAATCCTCCGTCGCCACCATGACGGACACTCGTGACAAGCAATGGGTAAGTTTTGGACCCCTACCTGAGCTAAATTGATACCCTTTTTCTCCCACCATCATGGCCCATTCTTTTTCTCTTCCATCCGTTCCTTGGTTCAAGCGCCCCAGGGTCCGCTCCCTACCTAAAAATCAACGTCATCCCAATACTGTCCAGTGATGGAAAAAAGACGTCAGGGATCCAGTTGGAGCATCAGAAGAAAAAAGACCCTTATCGCTACGTACTGTACCTTACGTTGGTGCCCGGCTTTGCGTCAATGTCGATCACCAAGATTGGCGGTTGCTTGGCCGTTTCTTGATGCAAGCCAAGTAACCAACCATGCTTACTTGGGTCATACCACAGCCCAAAGTACACGCAAGCCCGATGACGTTCCTCAAAAAACATACCACTCTCTTTTACTCATTCATTTATTTAATCTTCACATCTAACATTCATTAATAGGCCAAGGCTTATTTACTTGATCCTTTAAACGAACCTGAACCAAACCAAGACACCGGCATCGGCAACCTTTCAGCTCAATTTCGCAGCTATTCTCTTGAGAGCTCCAGTTCTACTTCAAGCAAAGATCAGTCAGAGAGGAAGAACAAGCATCGATCAAGCCGTAAACATCATCACGGCAGCTATCCTACTCCACCCACATCTGCCAGTCCAACTCGCGACAGCTTTCACTCCTCCAACCCTTTCTCAGACGCCGCAGCTTCGCGACGTGAATCATCCGTCCCCTCGGTCTCAATCTCTCCCCCAAACTCTCCTCCTGGCCCGGCACAGTCTAGCAACAACCCGTTCACTATTTCTTCAGTCAATCGTTCAGCCAGCGCTCGAGTTCCTGCTCATCGCAGCCGACCTCAAGTCCAACACCACCGCAGCTTCAGCACCAGCAACTGCGGAGTCTCTCGTCAACGTTCATTGAGCCAAAGATACCCAGGCGACATGTCTCACCGTCCTCTCGATATCCTTAGAAAGGAGGCTCGCGCAGCTGATCGCGCTCCTCACTTGCGACGCAAGCAAATGCCCATGACTGATACCATTGACGCCCTCGATACCATTGGTGGAACCTATCATCATGGCGGTCCCTATGACGCCACTCTTGCAAGCCGCAATCGCGATAAGAAGTACTCGCCCGTCGCGGCGGTAGAGGAGTCTAATCGAGAAGCTCTCCGCGCGACCCCAAGAGAAAACATCCAGGACTCTCTCAACAAGAAGATGCCTCTCCAAGGCACTGCCGTTATTCCCAACGGCGAGCGGGACTTTAGTGGCAACACCATCAACTACGAGGAGGGTGCTGATCTTATGAGAGAGCCCGACGCCATGGGTGGTGCATATAAGCGCTGGGACGGTATTGTAAGTATTCCATGAGACATATCTGAGAACCTGCGCTAACTTCCACAGCAATACCATCCTGATGATCTCAAGGGCAAGGGTGAGCCTTCTTACACATACGAGAAGGACCTCAAGGAACACAAGCGCAACCGTCGAGGTGAACCCGCTGAATACGAGCTCTCTTCCAACATGGGAACCAAACAGCGCCCAGCCTTCACTCACAACCGAAGCTTCAGCGAGAACCCCCGAACAACCCCCGAATACTCAAACGGCACCGACATTCGTCGCAACAACTCAACAGGTCGTCATAAATTGAGTGACGGTCTGCGAAAGCGTTTCGGCAGCATTCGACGCAAGAAGGCCAGCGAGGTCCAGTAAACGACTCCAAAACAAAGTGTGAAACTACTATTTTCCTGTTTTATTAAGCTTGGGATCGGCGTTACGGATTGATGTATTGAGCGAAAGTTTTATACGCGCTGGGACTGGAATGATGACGTACGTGTATAAATTGGTCAAGACGACATGATGGATGGTTTAGGTGTTATATATATCGGATACAGACTACTGATATGACTTTTTTTTGGTAAAAAGGATTCGGGAAAAGAAAGAATGTTTTATGCAAGAATGTTTTATACCTGCTTGGTTTGAGATGCTGATAGACAGACATATTACGTCTAGAATACAGCCGAGTTGTTCTATTACTATATTTGGTGGTTCTATGTGATTTCCAGTGTCTGATGTTGAATTTGTCCCTTATTCTGTAGTTTTGAGTCATTCATGTTTTTACAGGGCAATTTCGCAAGTCTAAGATTGAAGCCAACATTTCTCTCGCTATACGTAGAAAGTCACACAACGTAGGGCACAAAGAGCAACCTTGTTCTCACACAACACGCAGCTTAGACTCTTAAGAGTCATAATATGTAAAGTTCAAAGAGACAATCTTATTCTAGGGAGAGTTTGGAATCATCTCACGTGACGGACAACAAAGTGTAGATAAATAGGTAAACAAGAACCCCAAAGCCAAACTCGAAACCTTTCCTCATCAGTGATGAAAAGCATAATAGTCCTCGATGATGATGCTTGATTCCCGTACAGGGATAAAAGGAACTGATTCCTTCAAGTTACTGAGAGATTCTGGCCAAGTGGTTCAACTGAACTATTATCTCTGGCAGACAAGTGTTTGCCGAGATATACCATTAGTTGATGGTCGCTCACAAGTTTGCTTATTATATTGTTCCCTGACTTTTTACAAAGTTCACGAGGTCGCGCGACTGTATACCGAGCGCAGACTACATGCCTTCCCATACCACCGCGAATCACAGTATTTGCAACAACCGGTAAGAAATAGGCGCTTCGAATTGCAGCGGGTTTCTATTGTCTTTTATACTAATATTACGGCAATCTATGTATGCTCTACTCACCCACCATTTAAACTAAAAGTACGACATACCGCCCCATCCCAACACACCCTCCAGTTCCTCTCTCAACTCCTCAACACCATCGTAACCACCCTTGCCTGCAATTTCAGCCCTCTTTGCTGCGCTCAACTCAGCCCACCTTGCCAGTACGGCGCCATCAACAATCGCTCTTCCGCCTGCTGCTTCAACGCCCACGGGTCGTGTGCCGTCGGGCAACCGGTGCGCTTTGGCGTTTAGACCGCCGTGCGGTGTCAGTGCGGGGAGGAGTTGGTTTGTCACAGAGAGAAGACGGCGGTATGCTGTCTCGGGGAGAGGGATCAGGCTTGCTAGATGGCCGGAGGAGGATGCGAGTAGAAGAACGTGTGGGGGGTCTTGAGGGGTGGGATGGCTGGGTGGTGTTGTACGTGGGAGGAGAAGGGTTGTTGATGGTGGATTGGGAGACACGGAGAAGGATGTGCGGTGGAGAAGGAGATGGCCTTGAAGAGATTTGGGGTCTGATTGTTTTGTTAGTAGGTATCTTTTATTATTGTAGGAGTAGACTTACGCTCGGGGTTGAACTCGAGGATGTGCAAATCACCATCTACATCCGCCGCGACAATGGCAAGGTCGTCACCGTCAGGGAGGAAATCCGCCACTACCACCGGCAAGCGGCCATGGCTTTTACCAAGGACCTTGAAAGTATATGGCTCCTCAGTGTAGCCGGCAAACCACACGCCCTTGAACGTATCAGCCATAAGGCAGAGACCAGTGCGGGAGAGTTCGCGCGCGCTCGAGACGTGACAGCTCATATCGAGGAAAGCAACTGGAAGAAGGGACCCGTCTTCCTTGAGACCTCTGACCATACACTTCTGGCCCTGAGCGACGAGCATGAGACCCTGGCTTCCGATCTCGGAAATGGCAGTGACGCCGCCCCGGGGAATGTCTTCGCGAGCGATGGCCTTGAGACGTCTGTTTGTTTCCGGCTTGCCAGGCTCGGGGATGACAGTCACAATGTCAAAGACGTGTACGCGGCCGCGGATGGGGAGATCTTCGCCCTTTGACACGGCTGTGCCGACAGCGACGAGGAAGCGACGCTCCTTTGTGTCTTCAGAGACTTCGAGGTGTAGTGTCTTCATGCACTCGATTGATTCGCAGGACTCGAGCTCGATTTCGTGGATGACGGTCCAGGTGATGGGACTGATGAGCTTCAAGACACCATGGGGCATGGTTGGAGGAAAAGTGAGTGTCTCCTTGGCCCACTCCTTGTGATAATCGTCGTCTCTGGGAAGTTCAAAAGGCTCACTTATCATGCAGCCTGCGATGTATGCACCGGTAGGCTGATGATATGCGATACCGCGGACATCAGATCCTAGAGGCACTTTCTTGACCGAGATGCCAAGTTCAGTAAAGTTGGTTTCAGACGGAAACTGAGTGACGCGTGCTATGCCCTTGTCGTCTGCGTAGATGAAGCCACGATCGCAGCCCTCCGTGTGGAATGAGCTCATACCACGGATACCAAGACCTTGAAGGCCTATGACACGGGGAATGCTCTTGCTGGACTTGAGGACGAAACTTGGCGATGAGCCGGGGAGGAAGACGGTACTGTAGCCGTTGATGTTTGCGCACCTACGCATGGGCATGAAACGGGGTTGCTCTACGTCGTCATCTTGCTGTGTTGCGACAGGTGTTGTAGCTAATGTTACGTTGGATATCTTTTTGAAGCTGAGGGCGGCGGATAGGTTGTTTTCGCCGCCTGGTCTAACGTGACGAATAGGTTCGTATATGGTGAGATCGTCGGTTTGGTTTCGGAGCTGGTCATGTTAGAATGGTTTGATGGGGATGTAGGAGACAACTCACGATGATATATGGGGATTGAGAAATGGTGTCACCGAGATCGGCTACCAAGATCTCGCGAAGAGTCTCCTTTGCTAAACCTCGTCGCAGCGTGTAATCGGCTGATAAATGAGGGGGGACGTAGGAGAGACCTTCAGCAACGTAGACAGGCTTTGAAAGATCAGGGAGAGCGTAAACCTGCCAAATTAGTAGCTGCAAATTCGAGGAAAGACGAACACTCACATGTAGTGCACCTGTAGAGCTGAGCAAGAACATCATAGTCTTTTCGGTCTCTGCACCTTTGTCGCTGGTATTAAGTTGGAAAGCTCCCTTGTTATCAGCGTACAAGCATCCGGCATGCCACTTTGTATTCTGTAATGTAGCATCCATCTTTTCCACCTCTTCGAGCTCATTGTTACTGTCGATTTGTGCCAGCATAAGACTGCTGTCGTCGCGGATGAGAAGCAGGTAGGGATCAACAATACTGGCACTTATGACTCTGGGTTCCGCGCCCGTTTCCTCGTCGAGCATCGGTAGAATCTGAGTCAGTCCAAGATCTGACATGGTTAGTATTTTTCATGGTCATCGACAAGACAACTTACCTCCATCGTAGGACCGAACCTCGGACTTGAGAACCTGAATAATCCTCATCTGCTTGCCCATTGTGCCAGCCTCGACAGTAAATCCAGCCGCAGGATCGAACTCGGTATCCTTTAGCGTTTCGAATCCTGCACCAGTAAGGGCATACACGTCTGAAGTCTCGTAACCGTCCAGATCGACCTTTGCCACAATCATATACTTATCGTGTTGTCCAAAGGCCTCGTACTCGTCGCCAACACCAGCACTTCCTCCAAGTGCTTTAGGTAATGGTTTATTGACAGACATGGTCCAGAATCCTCGAGCCTCTGGGAATTCGAACCGTCCAATGATCTTGGGTTGGATATTTCGGTTGAGAATAGCCAGCGAGCCAGCCTTTCCTCGCCCGACAATGCATGCAAGGTGAAGATCAGACACGACACCATCCGAGAGAGTCATCTCTTCGCTGTCGGGGAGAAATGATGCTTTTCCAGGAGTCAGATCCTTGATTGGTGCAATACTGAGCAGGGTATCGTGGATGCGGAAGCTCAATTCGCCCGATCTGCCTCCTCCGTTGAGTGCTTGAGCCGGTTTAGCAGCCGCAGACTCAGTGCCATAGAGGTCATCATCCTCCTCATCGTCATCTTCAAGATCCAGCTCATCCACGTCAAGCGCAATGTCTGCATCGATCAGACGAGGTTTCCGTCTCTTTTCTTGTCCCATTTTCCTTGTCCAACCTAGCACGACAGAATCGCCCATTTCACTACCGACAAAGAAAGTGTTCCTGCCGAGCTTGGATGCTGTCGAGGCTCGGCTCTTGAGGACACTGCCTCCGTTTTCTTCCGTAATCATCTTGACGCTGAGACCCGAGACTGTTCTACCGTCGATCAGGAACGAGACGATGCCAATCTGGCCGTCGTTGAGAACGAGTAATAGTTCTCCGTTTTCGATATGCAGTTGCTCAATAACACAGTGCTCTAATCGTAAGTTCAGATCCGCCTGATCTGTCAAGCTAAAAGATGTAATCTGTCGAGCCATTGGGTTTACAGCAACACCATTGGCTTTACCCGACTGATCGACATGGATCAATTCGTTCTCTCCGATAAGCAGAGCACCACCAACTGGCGCCGGCAAAGCGAGAATCTTGAACAAATCCCGAGGAAGATCGGTAACGGAGAGGATGGTTGTTGAAGCTCGTTGTTGCAGGTCTAGCGTAAACACCTTGTATGTAAGATGGTCTTTCTGGCCGAGAGAGTGCGCGCGTTCCTGGCTAGACGACAAAATACCAAATGTCGGTTCTCTATACTCATGCAGAAAGGCGAAGTGCACGGGATGAAGCAGACTGGGGTCAAGCAGCGGCAGACGGAGGACAAAAGACGGTGTATATGGTGGTTCTAATGTGTCGCTATCTCCATTGGCGACTGTAGTAGTCTCCTTGACAGGTCGTGGCCCGTCGAGATCCTCATCCCAATCATCCATCTCCAAGTCTTCTTCCGCCTGTCGGAATGGTAGGATCGCAATGTTTCGCGAGCCGAATTGAAAGGCAGCGCATCGACTGCCAGGATCAGCCTCGAGGTAGTTCGTATACTCGTCAAAAGAAACCTCCCATGGGGCACCGTGTAGCTCCTCTTTTTCGTAGTAGTGAATGGAGATGGTCTCCAAGGTACTCTTCTCGGGGTCCCATACAGCCATACACAGCTTGGCAGCCTTGTACGCTATCAAAAGAGCTTCACCTCCGCATTTCGAGTGCTTCGTCTTGACTTTGGCTAGACCTGTGACTGTACCGGCAAGTGGAAGCTCTGCAACAAGGACTAGCTTTGTGTTGTTTGTCCGATCGGTCTTGACAATCATTGACTCGCCGCCAAGAAAGGAAGATTCGAGGCCATCATCATCGTTTACGCGGTGGTCGTATTCAGGTTCAGGCTTAGCGGGTTGGGTAGGTTGGTTCTCGGGATCGAATTCTGCGGATATAGTCTTTGTTGTAAAGATTTGGAGTAGGGAGCCCTTTGCGACAACAAGATTGTTTGCTGTAGCTGAAGTAAGAGAGGCGGTTAAGGAGTGCGTGACAGCTGAGGGAGCCACGAGCTCTGTGTAGGCCTGCATTTCAGCGAGACCATTCTTTTGCGGCCGGGGGAAAAATAATTGGGTTGTTTGATCGTAGTTATGGTTGTCGCGATGGTTGTATTGAATTGACCTAAAAGAGTAGAGCTTAAACTGCAGAGCGGATTATCGGTGACCCGTTCTCCGGATTAGTCGCTGTACTAGATACCTACTTAGGTAGGCAGGTGCATAACATAAAAACCGGTACTGATTTAGTGGCTGATAAAAGTCTTAGACCAGTTTTAGTGGATATATAGCCTAAGAGAGTGCTAATATTTTCGTCTGGCTTTTATCAAGTCCCTATTTTTTTGCGACCCGCCTGGTAGGCTACAGATTATAGTGGAGGATCTCTAAAACAACAAGGAGCAAATCTGAAGCATCCCCACTTGAGCAACGCTAGCGTATACATTGCGTCACGAAACATCAACTGCTTAAGGTCGAGCTTTGAGCTAAACAATCGAGGCGATCGAATCTTGTTTTCTACGAAACTTGCTCTTCTCTGATTGAGTAGAACTAATCACGCTGTTACACCGATTCAACCCTTTTCTTTAGCGACGTCACCCTTGTTTTTGATAGATCTCCCTTTAAATCCCCGCCATCTGCCACCAACAATCCGCAACGGTCGCGACCTAGTCTAGCGGCTTCATTCTACATCTGCATTGTTGATCTTGGTTCATAAACAATCATCAACAGCGTCGCTACCAACTTCATCATGGCCCACGCAGGCCTCGTCCAGACCAGTTTGATCTGGGTCGCTTATGCCGTCGCCGTAGGCCTCTGCCTGATTGCAGCCATCATCACCACATTCACATGGCAGACTCCCCGTGAACGATCCGCCGTTGTCAGCATCGTCGCTATTGTCAGCTTGACTTCGCTACTCGCAACAGTCCTACTACTGCCCGTCGATATCGCCCTCGTTTCTGCCACCAGCTCTGCAGCGCTCGGTGCCAAGAAGGATTGGGCTACTCCCGAACGTATCGATAGTATCCTCTACACTCTCAAGGTGGTCTACTACAGTCTGTACAGTTTCGACGCAATCCTCTGTCTGATCGTTATTCCCTTTGCCTACTTCTGGCATGAGGAGTACGACGAGATCGAGGTAGAGGAGGAAGGCCGAACGATAGGCAGCCGCTTCCTGGCCGCAGCCAAGTACACACTCTTCTTCATCGCATTCGTCGTGGTCTTGTTCTTGTTAGGCTTCTTTGTCCCTGCCGCTGGCGATAGCTCTCAGTCTCACTGGGATCTCGACTACTTTAAGAAGCTCGTTGCTCAAAACCATGGCGAAAAGGCCTTGACCTTTGCTCTGGGCCTCTTGCTCACAATGGGTACTCTGCTCTACGTCGTCTACACTAGCGCTGGTCTCGCTCTTCTCCCAATTTCCTTCATCAAGGCTGCGCCTTCGATCTCGGCTCCCCAACTTCATCAGACAACCGCTTCTCAACTGGAACAGAACCGCGAACGCCAGCGACAGATCGAGATGCGCAACGCCGGCCGACAAGAAGAAATGTCCCGAAAGGATCAACGCGAGTTGGATGCTTTGGTCAGAGAGGAACAGACACTAGTCCGACGTGAGAGACTCGCAGCTGAAGCTCAGGGTGAAGGCCGCAGCAAGGTCTATCAGGCTTGGCTCAAGGTGTGCGCTGTCTTTCGACCTGTCAAACTTATTGGTGGAATTCTTCTCCTACTCCTTTCTATTGTTATCTGGGTGTCTATGCTCATCACCGGCATTGACAAGGCCAAGAACTCGGTCTGCAAGGAAAAGTGCGGTTACATCTTGGGTCAGATCCATGTTTTCCAGCCCATGAACTTTATCTTTGTCAAGGCCGCCAAGGCTTTCCCTGTCGACTATATCCTCATGGCCTTGCTAGTGCTCTTCTTCTTCAGCAGCTCCATCTCGGGTATCGCGACCGTGGGTATCCGATTCCTCTGGGTTCGCATCTTCAAGATCCGCAAGGGTAGAACAGCACCCCAGGCTCTTCTGATTGCCACCGTTATGCTGGGACTGATCATTTTGGCCATGAACTACGGTATCGCCATGTTGGTCGCACCCCAGTATTCTACCTATGGAACTCAGACTTTCTGTACCAACGAGCCCAAACATCCGGGAGAGCAGCCTGATTGCAGCGGCCACAAAGACATGATCCACGCTTGTTCCGAGGCATCCACGTACAAGCATGCCAAGGACGTTTGTACCCCATCAGTCATGTCAACTTTCCTCAACCGCATCACCATTACATGGCCATTCTTTGGTCTGGTCGACTTTTGGGCTCAGTTTGCCTTCCTTGGCGTGTTCCTTATTGTCTTTATCACAGCTCTTTTCCGTACCCCCAAGCTCGACCTTTCTCAAATTGACGAGGAAGCCGAGGCAGATGAGGAAGAAAGCCTTCTCGCTTCTACTGGTAGACGCTTTGGTGCTACTTGGCAGGACGTCAGAGGAAAGGTTGGCAGCTCAGGAAACGACTCTATGGATAACGGCAACGGATCGCAATCCGCTGCCTAGTTGGTTTCACGTATAGAACAGTTAAATTATTTCAGATTGATGGAGGCTTATTGTTTTGGAAGCGCAATAACATGAAAATTCGGAGTTTGCGTTGATTGGCACGTTTGGGTATCTGTCGTTACAAGCACATGTTAGGGAAGAATAGCTATGTACCTTGGTTTGAAATCGAATTCGTTACGCTCCCAGTGCTACTTTCTTCTTTTCCTTTTTCTCCGTTTTCTTATCTTTTGTGAATTGCACTGCTTTGTGACTTCTCTCGTCAAACCCAGCTTGTGGTCCACGATGCATTTCGTACCAGCACCGCGTGCAGTAAACATCATCGTCGCACCCATGACATCGCAACGTCGCATCCTCAAGACAGACGGTGCACCAGTTATCCACGTCATCGTCTGTGTAGTTTGTACGTGTAGTCAGACGATTTACCGGCTTTCCTGAGGGTTTAGATGTCGGGACGGAGGGTAAGGCGAATGATGATTCGGCATCTGGGGATGGGGCGCGCAAAGCAGCGAGACGGGCGGTTATGTCGTCAATATCTGCGCTACCTGCACGGACTGAAGAGGGTATGTCGTTGAGGTCAGAGGGAACTTCTGGGAGTGCGAAATCCGCCTCTTTGGACTCTGTCTCGTTAGGTTCAGAGTCAGACTCTGGTTCTGGAGATTTCGTCTTGGCGAGAGCGGCTTCTACTTCTACCTCATCGCGAAAGCGAGCGATAATTTGATCGACGTCTTTGTTCATGGCCTCTCCGTCGGAATCATCCGAGTCATCTTGCTTTTCGTCTGTGTCTTTTGGTATTGCGTCTGCAAGCTCTTCCAGTAGAGCTTTGACCTGTGCGTCATCTGGTTCGGCGCTGAAGCCTTCTTCTGGTTGAACATCGCCTAGTAACTCCTCCAGAGTCTGGTCATCGGTCTGGAACATGGATTCATCCTCTTCATCTTCTTTGGGGAGTTCATTCTGCTGTGTCTTTTCAGGTTGGGGTTTTGGCTTTGATGACTCTTGGGCTGGTTTAGATACTGGTGGAGATGGCTCATTGCTGCGTTCTCGCAAGGACTTGAGACGAGCAGCGAGCGTATCTTCACGAGTAGGAGTCTTTTTCCTCTCAATAAGATCGACTTTTATTCTTTTGCAGTGTTAGTTTGTGAATGTTGTGAGGTTTGGGTGGGTTTACTCTGTTGATGTTGATTTCTCGGGGCCTGCGCTTTTACCTCGTAAGGCGTTTAAGCGATCAAGAAGAGACTTGTCGAGATCGTTGGGCATTATGAATTGACGATATTAAAGTTTAGAGATGTGACGGTGGATTTGAGATTGATTGCTTGACGTTGAGAGGTGAATGAGATGAGATGTGGTGGTGAAGAGAGGTTGAGGCTCTGACGTGTAGCGGGGGCGGGGCATGATCTTTCATCATCTTGGCTGTATGGGAAGAATGACTTTAGAAGGTGATGCCAAGTATTGGACGTGAAGAGAAGAGTTTTGGGGTAGATCAGAGGTATATGTCAATTATACAGATTCTGACTTATGAAAAGCCCATTTTATGCAACTTTGAGTCTTGCAAGTTCATGATGGTTTCATTCGTGACGTGATACAACTACTGCGCAGGGTCCATGCTACAGAAGCTGAACAGAGTTACTCCCTACTACCGTCATCCTATATGGTAATAATGACTGGATTAAGAACATCCTCTGATCCTGATTTCTTGGCGCTGAATCCTTTCAAACTTTAACCGGCCTAGACTGGTAATATTGTGAGTGAGCAGTTGTTCACTCCTACGACGCGCGTCTACATACGCTGACGGGTTGACACGCAAGCTAAATAGTCCAAGAGACAAAATTAATGAGCCAGTTCACACTATTTAGACTACACTCTTGGACAGTACTTATTTTAGCACCCTGAAGCTTGAAGCCAACTTAAGATTCCGTTGCCCACTAGCCGGTGCTGTTTGACCACTTACTGAAGCCCTGTATACAATAGTGGATCAGTGCCTGGATATGGGCTATTTTAGTGCATCAGCCTCCTTATCTAGTCGCTATCCGTCAATCACAGCACTAAAGAAGCAAATAATGGAATGGAAATCTAACCGGGCATGACGAATCTTTAATAAGGGTGTTTCTCAAATCAATTGTTTATTTCCATCGCCAACATGTCCTTTTCTTTATTCATTTTTTTGCCATGTTTACCTTTCAATCGCTCGGCGCAAGGTCTGCAAAGATCACGGCACTGATAGTCTTCATCTGGCTTCTCATAGCCGTCTTCTACAACTACAGCAATGTTTCCTACTTCAGTTCAACGCCATCACGAAAGCCGTATACATATACTGGCACTTTGGAAAAGTCCAAGCTAAAAAGTGTAGAGTCTATTAAACTGGGCGCACAGTACTTTGTGGATTATCCGTTGAACGACAAGCCAAAGGAGATATTCGGAGAACTAGGACAGAGAACCCAACTATTACGAACGTGGATTGAGGAATTGGAGGGCCATGAAGAAAATGACAGGCACGAGACATCAGAGCTCATTGGGCAATTGATAGAGTCTCTGTTTCCATGGCTCAAATCGACAAATGGTGTTTCGCCGCCTCTGGCCAACATCTATGACCGACTTGGTATCTCATACAAAACGAGGAGCGCAAAAGGCCATACAGTACCAGCTGGAATTGTCATTCCTACTGGCGAAAAGACCCTCCGATTCGCATGCCATCTCATTGCTTCTCTAACACAAGTCCACAACACTTCCCTCCCTATCCAGGTCGTATACGCTGGAGACGATGACTTGTCTGCTCAAGGGAGAAAAAAGATCCAACAAGCAGCCAATGGCGTAAAGATTGAGATGCTAAATGTCCTTACTGTCTTCAATGATACCACGCTGAAGCTCGCAGAGGGTGGCTGGGCGATAAAACCATTCGCTGCGTTGGCCAGCCATTACGAAAAAGTCATTCTTCTCGACGCGGACGCAGTATTCTTCCAAGATCCACAACGACTTCTCGAACAAGACCGATTTAACGAAACGGGAGTGTTACTCTTCCACGACCGACTCCTTTGGAAGAACGGGTTTCCTGATCGACAAGACTGGTGGCACGATCAGATCAAGCATCCTAGCCCGGAGACTGAGAAATCCCTTGTGTGGACGGAACGGTATTCTGAGGAAGGGGATTCAGGTCTTGTGGTTGTTGACAAGTCGAGGCTTGATGTTCTGCTTGGTTTGATACATATCGGATGGCAGAACTCGGATCGAGTGCGGAATGAAGTCACATACAAGATCACGTATGGTGATAAGGAGAGCTGGTGGATTGGATTCGAGGCTACAGGGTCAAAATACTCCTTTTCACCACACTACGGCGGCATCGTAGGCTGGTTGAAAGATGAGAAGGAGGACGATAAGAAAGAGGAAGTTCGTGTGTGTAGCTTTGTCATAGCGCACGTTGACCAGGACGAAAGACTGCTCTGGTACAATGGTGGTTTACTCAAGAACAAAGCCGTCAACCAGACGGAATTCGAGGTTCCTACGCACTGGATGATAGATCAGACTTGGCATAAGGGCGGGAGCAAGCAAGATATGAGTTGTATGGCTGGAAAGAAAGCCAACGAGTTGTTGAAAGGAGAGAAGGATGTTCTGAGGAGGGCGATTGATGTTGCCAAAGATGTTGATGAGAAGTTGGATCTGATACCATCTACATAGATTTGAGATAGTAGCGTAATATTACGACGGACCACTGGATTCAATGTTATACCACGCTAAAGAGAACTCTTACGAGAAAAATCTGATATTTTTTATTACATGCTCGGAACTGTCATTCGTAGCGTAGAAAGTATCTCGGATTTGAATGAATGTCCTGACTCCGGACCGTTTAGAGAAAGTCGGGTCCGGAGCGGGTCTCGATCGTCGGACAATTCACCAAGGCCGAAGACCGTCAACCGGAAAACCAATACGATAAACCACCGCGAAGACCGAAAATTAGCCCATATTGATACAAAATTAAAATATATATAAGAATGAAAGAGTTTAATGGTCAAACATATCGTACTCAAGTTCAACTCCTCAGCTACTTCACTTACACAAACAAGATCATGGCTCTTCGCTTATGCCTATCCCGGCCAGTGCCTCTAATTGCAACTATAACGGCTAGTGCAATTGGAGTCGGCGTCCTTTCCAAAATGATGTACAGCACAGCAGCCGCAGAGTCAAACTCGCCTCGAAAGATCTTTGACTCCGGATTTGCTTCGGTCAAGCTGCCTCTGCTTAGTTCCGAGTATGAGTCTCCCGACACAAAAAGGTTGCGGTTCAAACTACCCCAAGAAACTGCCATCACTGGACTTCCCCTAGGGTGTATGTTTTCCTTTCACACGATTCTGATTCATTTACTGATTTAGTTGTGTAGCGGCTTTGTTGACATTGACTTGGCCTGAGGGATCGTATTTACCTAGGCCCAGGCCTTATTCTCCCATTTCGCCGGCTGGTAAGATCTCCACCTACAGGCAATCATAAAGTCCATGAACTAACATCTCTAGATGAACCTGGTCACCTGCAACTTCTTGTCAAAAGATATCCCAACGGCAAAGGCAGCAGCTATCTCCACTCCCTTCAACCAGGTGACAATCTCTCCTTCACATCGCTCCCATCAAAACAGGCCTGGAAGACCAACAGCTATCCTCACATAACCCTCATAGCAGGTGGATGCGGTATAACACCTATTTTCCAACTTGCTCAGGGCATTCTTCGTGACCCTGAGGAGAAGACGCGCATGACGCTCATTTTTGGAGCGAGGTCAGACGAGGATGTTTTGCTGAGGAAGGAGCTTGATGGTTTCGCGAAAGAGTTTCCTGAGAGATTTGAAGTCAAGTATACCGTGAGCGATCCTGCGAAGGGATCGGAGTTGAGAAAGGGACGGATTGACAAGACGTTGTTGGAAGAGGTGCTTGGACCCATGGGGGTTGTCGGAAGGGATACAAAGGTTTTTGTGTGTGGACCTAAAGAAATGGAAGAGGCACTTGTTGGAGGACGAGGGAAGGGAGTTTTGGGACAGATTGGATTTGAAAAGAGTCAGATTCATACGTTTTAAATAACGTTGTGGAAGAGACGGAGGCGAGTATTAGAACAATACTGCTGTTTATAGGTGTCGTTTGTATAGAGAATATTATATAATAATGCATCATAAATCGATCTTTAGAGTACCAAGATAAATAGCCTAAGAATCATGGTCTAAGAAGCCTAAGCGAACCTACTAGTTCCGTCTCTTATGTCCAGTGGCCAATTCTTCTGATACCCTGAGGCCTACAGAGACCCAAACACCACCAACAAGGGCCATATAATGATGATAATAATTATTTACTCTTATCACGACTAACGTCTAATTACCAGTAGCAATGCTATGTCTAACTCCCAAACTACCATTTGTCAAAAACGACCTCGCGTCCCTCTTCACCACCTCCTCCTCATCCGCTCTCTCTAAAGCAGAGCCATAACCTCCACCGCCAGGGGTAAGGATAATCACCCGATCACCCACTCCAAAATGCGACGTCTTCCTCGGCCCCAAAGAAACCTGTCTCGTAGCTCCGGTAACTGGATCCTTTCGAACCCAGATATTCTGCCCCCTCTGTCCTTCACCTCCTCCCTCAAGTCCATACGGTGCCGTCACTCTTCGATCGGTAAGAACAGAAACTTGAAGCGGCATGCGGAATTCCATCTCGCGAACACATCCATCTCCTCCGCGCCACTTTCCAGCACCGCCACTGCCCTTGCGGATGGAGAATTCGTGAAGAATAACGGGGTACCGCTTCTCGAGAATCTCAGGGTCTGTGATGCGTGTATTTGTCATGTGAGTGTGCACTGCGCTTGCGCCGTGCCATCCTAGTCCTGCACCTGCGCCACCACAGATGGTCTCGTAGTAGCCAAAGCCTTTTGTGACTTCGCCTGTAACGGGGTCTGTGCCACCGCAGCCGAAACTGAGGTTGTTCATGGTCCCTTGGGAAGCGGCTGCAGCGTTGAAGGCCCGCAGCACAAGATCGGCCACCTTTTGGGATGTTTCGGTTGTGCAGCCTACTGTAGCTGCTGTTGGAGAGGGTGAGAGGATGGTGTTGTCGGGGCAGATGACTTTGATGGGTTTGAGACAGCCTTGGTTCAGAGGGATGTCGGTGCTGATCATTGATCGGAGACAGTACTAGAATTTATTAGTTATTGTGCAAGTAGTTTGGTGTCGATTGTGTTACGTACCATAATGACAGAGTATGAGCAGGTGGGAGGTGCATTCAGGTTACCAGAGTGCTCGGGACCGGTACCAGTAAAGTCAAACACTGCTTCACCAGTCTCCTTGTCAATCGTAACCTTGAGCTTGAACGGAATGCCATCGTCGTTGTATTCGGTCGCCTCAAGAACACCGTCATCGTACTTGGCAGCAATCTGCTTCAGCAGATCCCTAACAGACTGCGCAGCATTGTCCTGAATAGCATGCATATACAGCTGAACAACGGGCCAGGTAAACTCCTTGATCAGAGATCTAATCAACTCAATACCCTTCTGGTTGGAAGCCACAGCGGCTTTGAGGTCAGCAATGTTCTCAGTTAGAGTACGTGTGCCACTACAACCGGGGAATGAAGCAGGGTCTTCGTAGAGATGCTTGATCAGACCAGCTTCGTCAAATACGCCTTGGTCGATCATCTTGAATGATTCAATGGCCGCGCCTTCTTGCCAGAGCTCTGTCGAGTTGGGAGGCATGGAACCAGGGACGATACCGCCAATGTCAGCGTGATGACCACGGTTGGCAACGAAAAAGATAATTTCCTTGGGATTCTCTTCGTCGTCGAAAACTGGCGTGATGGTGGTGATGTCGGGGAGATGGGTACCGCCTGCTTGAGGGTGGTTGCTGATGATAACATCGCCCGGTTTGAGCTCACCAGCCTTGTATCGCTTTGCTTGATATGCGATGGCAGTACTCATGGAGCCAAGATGGCTAGGAACGTGTGGTGCATTGGCCACAAGACCTCCGTCGGCAGAAAAGATGGCACATGAGTAGTCGAGTCTCTCTTTGATGTTGACAGAAATGGATGTCTTTTCCATGGTGTGACCCATCTGCTCGGCGACAGTCATGAAGCGATGGCCAAAGACACTGAGTGTCACTGGATCGACGGTCTCGGTCGCGACATTCTGCTTCTCAGCCTTGTCGACCTCAAGGATGACGTGCTCTGGAAGAATAACACCCTTGCTCAAATGGTCTACCACGATGGTCTGTGTCTTGTCGATAATCATGGCTGGACCTGTGATGTGCACACCAGGACTCATGGACTTGAGCTCATAAACAGGAGTCTCGGTCCAACCGTGTATCTCAAAGAAGATCTTTCGGGAGAACATGGGAGTAGGAACGGGTGTCAGACCATTGGACTGGTACTTTTTCTGTTCCTCGAAAGGACTTGAAATGTTGAGAACGCGAGACTTGCCCACACTTCGAACACGGACATCATCAATAAGAATATCTCGAGACTGAGAGAAGCCAAACTCTTGTGTATGTCTCGCCGTGAAAGCAACACCCGCATCAGAAACATTCTCCGACACAGAGATCATAAGAGAGGTGTCACTTCCTTGGTAGCGCATGTTGAGAAAGTACTCATGCTCAGTGGATGCACCATCGAAACCCTGCGCCTCAAGACCTTGAGAGCCCTTAGAGGAGAGAGACTCCAAACGAGCTTTGATCTCGGGGACAACCTTTTCGGAAAATGTGATGGCAGAGGGTTCTTGGTTCTCTACCACGACGTCGGCGAGGGCCATACCGTAGGCAGATAAGATACTGGAGTAGCAGGGAATGATGGCCCGCTTGATACCGAGATCTCGAGCGATGAATACAGCATGTTGACCACCTGCACCACCGAAAGATCCAAGGTTATGACTCGAAGCACCATATCCACGACCTTCGCTCAATGTTCGAATAGGGCGGGTCATGGTAGCGTTGGCAATAGAGAGGAATCCGAGGGCCAATGTCTCAGGTGTAAAAGGCTCGCCGCCATCCTTTTCCTTGTTGACTGTCTCTGTCAAAGCAGCGAACTTTTCTCTGACAATCTCGCGGTCTAATCGCCGAGGGAAGAAGTCGGGGATGATTCGCCCAAGGAGAAAGTTGGCATCTGTGACTGTCAGGGGACCTCCTCGGCCGTAACAAGCTGGACCAGGGTTGGCACCGGCACTGCTTGGTCCGACTTTGAGTAACCCATTCTCCCATGCCAAAATGGAGCCACCGCCTGCAGCGACTGTGTTGATGTCGATCTGAGGTGTCTGAATGGTTACTTCGGCAATGGTGCTCTCAAAGATGTGCTCCAGAGCGCCAGAGTATCGAGCGACATCCGTACTTGTACCACCCATATCAAAACCTAGAACAGGTGTACCGTCGGCATCATCGTAGCATGTCCTGGACAGGCCGACGACACCTCCTGCAGGACCACTGAGAACGCCTCTTAGTCCAGTAAACTTGGACCAGCTTGTAAGACCGCCGTCGGACTGGCAGATGAGGAGCTTGTTGGCGCTCTCATCCTCCAATTGTCCTTTGAAGTTCTTTCTGAAACCGTCGAGGTATGCAAACGTCATTGGTGTGAGGTATGCGTCTGCGACGGCAGATTGACTTCTAGGCACATACTTGGCCATGGACTGGAGGACCGAAGAGGCAGAGACTTTGAAGCCCATTTCCTCAGCGAGCTTGGTGACTTGTAGCTCGTGGTCGGGATATGTGTAGGAGTGCATGAGACCGATGGCGATATTCTTGAAGCCTTGTGTCTTGAGGTTCTCTAGATCGGCGCGCACAGCGTCGAGGTCTGGCTTCTTCATGATCCTCACTACTTCGCCTGTTTGGCCAACGACGAGGGCTGGATCTGAAGACACATCGATAGGGCCATTAGAGGGTGCTTCACTAGCGCCTTCGATGGTAACGCGCTCGTCAACTTCCACAACAGTCTCGTAGAGTTGCTCGAGGCGTCTCACAGAGAGGTCAAACAGATCAGGTCTTGCTTGGTTTCCGATGAGAAGAACATCTCTGAAGCCTTTGGTAGCGAGAAAGGCTACACGATCACCCTTTCTTTCAAGTAGTGCATTTGTAGCGACTGTTGTTCCCATGCGGATAGACTCGATGGGATCAAGGTCTAGTAGCGAGCCCTTTGGTATTGTTGTTTCGAGAGCATTTTCTAGAATTTGTCGGATACATTCTGTTGGTGCATCGTCGTATTCATCTGGGCAGACGGAGAGGATTTTGAAGACAATGTGCTCTTGTCGGCCAGGGACTTGAGCCCAGGCATCTGTGAATGTGCCACCACGGTCAATAGCGATGCGGATACCTTGAGATGACATTTTGAGATAGGCAGTAGTAAGGTTTAAGGGGGTATCGGAGAAAGGATGTGAAGGTGAATGAGTTGAATGGATTGCATGTTGATTTGTTTGGCTTGAAGATGTTTGTATTATAGGTAGTAAAGAGTCTGGGGTAGTGTAAGTGAGTGGATTCCGTGCCTGCCAAACCAAACACGGCCCATTGGTTCCGAGAGTGATTACTCATCGGCAATCTCTAGTCAAGCCGACTTATCACGACCGGCAACTTTCGACTTGCCGATGACATCTCCACTCGGCATCATCAACGTTTCCAAACCAAAGAAAATAAGTCTTTACCCCGGACTTGTCCATCAGACCCGCATATCCCCAGTCCTTGGGAATCATTTTCATTACTCAATCACTTTACCAGCAGACTGGAATTTTAGACGAAATGAGCACAAGACGTCCAAAAAGACTTTTAGCTGCGTGAGGAAACAAACCCTTGATTATGACGAGGAGTGATTGAGTCTGATTGTTGTCAGTTGTCATAGGTGCCATTCTCAAAAGATCCGGTGTTCTGGACAGAAACCGTGTCAGTCTTGTAGTTCTACTGGTAGGGCGGGTGAATGTCAGTTTCCTGCCAACAAAGAGCGCAAGGTTCCAGTTCCCGAAAGGTAGGTATCCTCAAGTAATCATAACTCTATGTAGAAGATATGCTAATAATTATCCTTATTTAGTTACTACAAAAAGCTTCAAGAAGATAGTCAAAAACTTGAAGCCATTACCAGTCACAACCAAACACCAGAGACCGAGCCAACCTTTACTCCCCTCAGTCATCATCCTCAGAATGACTACGATCCGCCGTCACTCTCGAAGGAAGAGAGTAACCTCTTTAATCCACTCTTCGACAGACAGCCCGAAAAGCCCATTCAAGAACGTTCCTCCGAGCCAGGTTTCATAGGTGAAGCTTCATGTGCAGCCTTCAGTAACCGATTGTTGTCATGTCTCGACGACACGTATACGCCTTCAACAGCTGGTCTATCAAACTTTCATAGACTTAGCACACATACAAGACTACCCGCAGCACAAGGCTCAGAGTTTCCGGAGAGGATGCACGTCAAGCTACTTCTCAACGTGGCGCGACGTTTCATTGGGAATTACCACCCCTTGTTTCTTGAGGTGACCTTTATGAAAGAGATTGATGCTGTGTATCGAAGAGAAATGGTGCCTTCGTCGCTGTGGCTATGCAAGTTCTATGCTCTCATGGCTTTGGGGGAAATCTATACCCACAGAAGAGGCGTCGGGGATAATAATAGGGTGCCAGGTACGAATTATTACGTGAGGGCAGTGAGTTTACTGCAGGAGAACCAAGATTACTACGAAGAGCCCTCTTTGATGCAAGTAGAAGTTCTCACTCTTCTGGTAAGTACTCTTTCCCTCCATGATTCACTCGCTAACATTTCGACAGGCCTGGGCTTCTAATGTTTTAGGCCGCATCCGAACGGCATACTGCTACAGCGGCATCGCCATGCGTCTAGCCCAAAGTCTCGGCATGCACAGATCTGCATCGCGACACACGACCCTTACACCAGTGGAACGAGAAAGCCGAACACGGACATGGTGGGTTTTGTATTTTTTCGATCGTTTCTCAGCTTCCAAGCTGGGTCAGCCTATCACAGTTAGAGACGAAGATATAGACGTCGAAATGCCGAGCCAGGAGGGCTTGACAAAAGATGAGATGGCAGAGTTTCTGGATCCGCAGAATCTTATCACGAATATTAAGCTGGCGAGGATTATTGGGAATATCTGTAAGTCTTTTTTCGTCCAAATGTTTCCCCGGAGGCTAATTAGGTTTATCAGTGACACACATCTACGGTATACCTAAGGCTACGAATGGTCTTTATATCCACCAGGTACATGGCATACTGAAGCAGCTCCGAGAATGGCATGACGAACTTCAACCCGACATGCGTGTCAAGGAACGTGGAACTCCCAGACCCGTAGCAAGTCTTCACCTGGCATACAACCAATGCATCATACAAACAACTCGTCCTGTCCTATTGCACCTGTTCAAGACACAATTTCAGCTGGGGCCCAAACCAAGGGAAGACGCTCCACCTCGACATAATGTTTCTTCCATCACTCTCGCTCTGGCAGAGAGTTGTGTCAATGCTGCGCAGGCTTCAAGTCGTATCGTCGAAGGGTTGTTTCTGGATGGCAGTATTGCTACTTTTGGATATTGGGATGCACATCACATCTTTTCAGCAGCCATGATTCTCATCATGTCAGCCGTCATGAAGCCCACAGCCGTAAACTCTGATCATCTAGAAACATTACTCAGCGTTCTGCGATCTTTAAAAAATGACGGGAATATACCGGCTGTGGACTTTTGCGAGAGACTATCACATATTCAAACTCGAGTTTCGACACTCAGAGCAACGGGTCGCTTAGATGGTGTACCACCTACTACGAGGCCACCTTCACCGAATGAAAACCTCGATTCATCTACGGGTCCGAATCAGCCATTTCAGACACCGATGAGCATGGATACCAATTGTAATACTGGAGTTGTTGATTATGATAATGTGGATGTTCTAGGAAACCCGCTTATTGGGAGCTTTTTGGATGGGAGTCAGGTTCAGTGGCTGGATGTTCTTTTTGCAGAGGATGGGACGTTGAAGGAATTTGCTTCCGAGATTGAAGATCAATTTTTGTTCAGATAGTTGATTTTGGAATTTGTTCGGTACGATTGATGAGTAACGAAAGAGTCAGCCTTTGAGCTTTAGATACAAAGATAAACAGCCTGAGTATTCCAATCTAAGTAGCATAAACTGATCTACTAATTTCCTCTCTCATGCTTTTGTTACCCTGAGGGGCAGGTTGAAGCGTACAGTTATAAGTGTGTTAGTGTAACATTTTTTGTAACCGATCTCGGCATGACTCGCTAAGCGATATCACGAGATTGGATGTGAATGAAACCAAGTGTTTCTTATCTATGTTGGACGATAAATTAAATAAAGGTAGCCTTATCGTACCCACAACCAATGGAAACATACTAATCAATACCTCCGAGGGAAAACCTTGTAAGTGATATTATCTAGACTTAGAGTATAGCCGACAATGAACGCCTGACAACTGTTGAATTGTATCAGGGAATTGTAACCCAAGCCACAATTAATTGTTTCCAACGGTATGCGGTAATTTCCAACAACGCCGAGTTGCGATCTCCCTTGCATGTTGGATACTGATGACATTCCAACTAGAACGACATGCACTTCAAGTCCTACATAAGATAAAATCAGCCCGGCAATTTTCGAGTTGCCGAGTACACGATTCATGCACAACCGGCAAACTCAACGGTAAACCCCTCACAAGCCGATCCCGGTCCAAACTTTACTAGGCAAGTCACCTCGCCGATCACTACGTAAACCCTGTTAGTATTATCTCCAGATCCTGGGGTCATCAGTAGAGATACAATAATTCCCGGGGTAGTCTAAGACTTTTGACCGTGTGCGGAGATAAGCGCAGCTACATTGGGGGTTCTTAAATGGAGAGACCCTCTCTTTCTTTTCTCCTTTTTCCCCTTCTCATCATTCTTTCTGGTTTGTGTGAGATAATTCGCCACAATGACTTCCAAACCTATTGATGTTCTTCCTGATAAGGAGATCGAAGAGCAGCGCGCCACTGGGCAAGATGACGTCTACATCGATCCAGAAGCTGAAAAGGCGCTCTTGAGAAAACTCGACATGTGGATTGTTCCGCCTGTCATGCTTTTGTATCTTCTCAGTTTTCTGGATCGTGTAAATATTGGAAATGCGAGACTTTATGGTATGGAGGAGGATCTTGGGTTGGTCGGTGATCAGGTATGTCGTTACTGAAGTTGGAGATTCAGTCAACTAACTTGGATATCTAGTACCAACTTGCAGTTTCGGTCTTGTAAGTTGTGTCATGATTTTAACTCAGTACTTATCTAATGAGTGGTAGATTCGTCACATACATTGCAAGCGAGTTACCATCCAACCTCGTCATCAAGAAATTCACGCCTTCGAGATGGATTGCTTTCATCACTACTTCATGGGGCATCGTGGCCACCTTGACAGGCATCGTGCAGGATTTCAAGGGTTTGATCGCATGTCGTGTCATTTTGGGTGCTCTCGAGGGCGGTCTGTTCCCTGGTCTTGCCATCTACCTCACAAGTAACCCTCCCGGCCCTTTGAACTGAACCTCAAAACTGACTCGATTATAGTGTTTTATACTAAGAAAGAATACGCCCTCCGAATTGGATATCTCTTCGTCAGCGCAGCCATAGCGGGATCCCTCGGTGGACTTTTAGCCTATGGTATCGGCCACATGGACGGCGTTGCAGGTCTTCGAGGATGGCGATGGATCATCATCATCGAAGGAATTCCCACATTCATCCTCGGCATAGCCGTTTGGTTTTGGCTTGCCGACGATCCTGACTCGGCACACTATCTCACCGTCGCCGAACGTGAGCTCATCGATGCACGCATGCGACGACAAGTTGGACACACCAAATCATCCAGCCAGATGCACAAGGAGGATGTCTACGCTGGTCTCAAAGATTGGAAGATCTGGCTCTTTTGCATTGGTCAATTCGGTGGCGACACTATTCTTTACGGCTACAGTACTTTCCTGCCTACTATTATCCGCGGACTGGGCGATTGGAACAATGCGCAGGTTCAGGCTTTGACGATTCCTTGCTACGCTATGGGCGCTATCACATACATTGTGGTTGCATGGTTCTCCGACAGAACACAGCGAAGAGCTGTTTTCACTGTTGCCCTTGGTCTTGTGTGTACTGTCGGATATGCCATCCTCGTCAGCACGGCTCCATCTGGCGTACGCTACTTTGGATGTTTCCTCGCTGCGATGGGATTATATGTTATTGTTGGACTGCCTCTCGCTTGGCTCCCCAGTAACAATCCTCGCTACGGAAAGCGAACTGTTGCGACGGGTTTGCAGCTTACTATCGGTAACTCTGCAGGTATTCCGGCTCCATTTGTAAGTTGTCAATTCACCTTGCGCGAAGCTCTACTAATTGGTTTAGTTGTATAAAACATACGAAGGACCTCGATTTGTCAAAGGCCATGCTGTGTCTATGGCTTTAGTGGCCATGTCTTCACTCATCTATCTTGCCTTTTGGGCTTGGTTCCGACGACAGAACAAGAGGAAGGATGAGGGTAAGGAGGATTGGAGAATCCAGGGCTTGACTGACGAACAAGCTGAGGAGTTGGGAGAGCACAACCCGAGATTTCACTACACTTATTAGGAGGCTCTTATCAGTCGCAAGCGAATTTGGATACTTCCGCTTTAATGATGACTCTTGTTTCCCGTATTCTTATATCAATGGAAGTGATTCTCATTTTGAGTGAAGACGTGCTCAGCGATGAACAGCGTTGCTGTAGAGAAGCGATTGAATGTCTCCTTCTGAGACCTCTCTGAGATTTCACATTTCTAGTTAGACCCAGCTCTTGGTAGGAGCTGAATTTGGGTCTAAGAATCGAATATGATGCTTAGATCGAGTGTGTGTTGCTCGCGACTGAAGCTGGAACTTCAGCCCTAGGCTTAAAGAACATGGTTGCTAAGATAGTTCGCGGAGAAACCAGGTAATCGAGATCAGCTGGCGTTTTTTAGCCAATAGTTTTCATAGTTGTATTAGCTATAAATCAAGCTTAAAAGTCAGTTTTCAATAGTTCGATTAGCTGCTGACGATGGCCTCGATGAGATGGCCTGGGACCTCTATATAATCATCGGACTTTCCGTTTCTTGAGCTCTCCAAACTTGCCATTCAACTCATCTCTTTGTTCAAAATGCACATTTCCAAAATCTCTACAGCTCTTGTCGCTTTGGCCGTCAGTGTCCCTGACGTCGTTGCGATGCCAACACCCAACCTTGATGTTCGACAAGTGCCCAAAACTACCACCGGAACCGCCGCAAACCCGCTCATGAGACCGGCGAACCCAGCACCCGTCGCCGCAGGCACTGAAGCAAAGAATGCGGGCAAAACAGTCGCAACCCCGCAAAACACAGTCACCAAAACCTCAGCTACCTCAGCTACCCGACAGTGGCAAGGATAGAAGGGTATCGAATCGTACTACTACCAAAACGAACGTGCTGGTAAATGCGGTCAAGCTCACTGTACTCCTACACAAAGATGGGTTGAAGTTACAGTGGTAGACTCAACCGATCGTGTGTCGATAAGAACTATTTGTGCTTGTCCCTGGGTGCTTTCAGGGCTAGTTCTAGGGTTGAGGATGGGGTTTCGACGGTAACTTGGAAACACGCGTAAATATTCAATAGTTCCAACTGTATTTAATTCTCTGATTTGGTCAACTTAGTATCCACCCAAAATTCAATTTCTCAAGCTTTCCTGTTCCTAAATGTTTGCTTAGCTGTAAACAGGCGGTTTCTTGGAACTCTTCGTATCTTTGCCCGCATTGATCTTCGCTTCCGCTGCAAAGTCGTTCAATCTCCTGCAGAATGCTGGAGTCAAGGATCTCTCTAGAGTGACAGTCCTTTCCAATTATGAATTTAATCATAAGCAAGATTTCCTTTTTACTCGTATCTGAATGCCGTATGTGACAAATTCTGTACAGGAAAACGTGTGATAAAGCATAAGCCACTAGAGGATATCTTGTCCGAAGAATTCCCTGCTTCGTAGTATTGAGTTTGTAATAGTGATCGCTTTGCTGGCATTGAGGACCTCCAGTCGCCTTTACCATCCCACCGTGGCAGGTTTCCAGTGATTCTAGATGTCTTGGTTGGTATAAGAGATAATGTAGAGAAACGTTGCTCTCGCACACGAATCTCACAATTGTGTATAAACCAAGCTCTAGGGCAAAGGCAACTACAACTAAGATATCGTTGTAATAGTGTCGGCAGTTTCTAGCATGTAGGAATTTTGTCGCTTCTGGTAGGCCGTTTCTGTCTCCGAGTCGACACATGGCAAAGACGTATTGGATTCTCGAAAGACAATGGAACAGAACATCCGCTGTACATCCTTTATCCTTGCCGCTAAAGACGATACAGATAGCGGTAGAAAACAACAACGTTCGATTATCCAAATCATCTAATTGAGTTGTGATGAGTTGACAATAAAGATTACACAGCACAAAATGTGCGTTGAAACCTTGTCGTATAATCTTCCCGAAGTGGCGGTCAAAGAAGTCTGGCTGCGAAAAAAGGTCGTAGACGGTTCGATGCATAAATTCGACACTGGAGAAGCAAGATGTATCTTCCAGGTCGTCCTTGGTCGGAGGACGCTTGACTTCAACAATACCACGGCATCTGCTTCGTAACCTTCGTTCCATTATATCACATCTGTCGTCTACTTCCTCTTTTGACAACGGGCGCATGTTGTGAATCTCTGAAGAATGTATGTCTGAGCTGATGCCCTGCTCACAAATGAGGTATAGACCGAGTGCCGGTATACTGAGTCTCAATCCATGTGATTGGTACGTGTGAAGCAGATACATGATTTTCATCGCTTCAACCTTCCAGCGCGGTGCAATCGATTCGATGATGAGTTTTAGCAAGTCCTCAACCTCTTTAGGGGATTCGTTGACGCGGTCTTGCAGCTCTGAAGCCGTTTCGTAATCATCACAACCCTCGATTACGGATCGACAGACTAGAACAACCCAGAGAAAAACGCCCGAAGCTCTCTCGACGAGGGTCCTGGTTATTGAATTTGCAGCCCTCGGATCTATTGCAGAAATTGCCCTCATGTTGGGATGAGAAGCGACGGTGTCGTCGATATAAGACGCTATATCTCGTTCTGTTAAGTCTGGTAGATTCATGCTTGGCGAGTCTCTGAAAGCCGTGACAAATGCATTGTGAGGTCTGCTGGAAACGAGAACTTTGACGTTTGAAAATCCACCGAGTTCGGAGATGAACGCAGCAACATCCATGTCATTGCCTTCGTATTCGTCAATGCCGTCAATGAGGAAGAACATCTTCTTGGTGTCTCGATAAAGTTTACTTATATCATTTAGAGCTTTCATTATTTCAGCGACGGATGGCATCGATAAACCATCTTTTGTCTCATGGTGTCCACTGCATGCTTCTTTCCAAGCATTTGGAAGTACCTTTTCCGTCAAGGAAGCATCAAGGCTGAGTATCTGGTAGAGGAGACTCCTTAATAGCCCAACTTGCGACTTTTGCTCATGCTGTCCAAGAGCGTAGAAAAAGAACGTTATGAAGATGAGTTCTGATTTACCAGCCCAGACTTTCAGATACTGTTCCGTACGCTCATCGTTGTGAAGGAACTTCATAAGTGTCGACTTTCCGCTTCCAGCTTTTCCAAAAAGCCAGTATATCCCATTGCCATTTTGCAACCAGGTAGGAAGATGGTGCCACTTGCAGTTCTCAGCCTCCATGTCGAGAGTCCAGTGGAAGGTCTTTGTATGTGCATCTTTGACTGTAAGTCTTCGTTCTTCATGCCATCGGAACCACAGAGTATCTAGTACTCTGGCATGAGACCGGGCTGTGATGGCTGCTTCATGGTGAGATTGATTGTTCTGCAATGCTTCCACGATAATATTTAACTTTGCGATGTCGCGAATATGGCTAAGGTCTTGTGCACTGAGTGCGGAAGTAGATCCAGGAGTTAACTGGACCAGTTTGCTGTTGAAGTATGAGAGATCCGTGATAAGTCGATCGAACTTTTCTTTATCGCAAATAACCCAGTTGACCTTTTTAACCAAGACGTCGAGTGTCGAATAAGAGGTCTTTTGAAATGTGTCCTTGAGCTTCATCTTCCCAAAGGCAATGAGAAATTGTGCCCGTCGACGGGAGCTGATACACTCAAGGCCATCGTCGGATTCCACGCTTGAGTTGGATTCTGTAGGAGTAATGCTTTTCAGACCATAGGTCCTCTGCAATGTGTTTCCATCACTCAGTAAATCTTTTATTTTCTCCAAGATGCAGATGATGAGGTCCCGGTTGTGTACGCTGCTGAACTTTGTTTCATCCGAGTCTTGGTAGAGTAGACCACCTTCCTCGAACCACTTAAAGAACAGAGTCTTCTCAACCTCGAACTTTGCCTTTAGTGTTTTTGCGTCACCGTCCATATTCTGTGCCATCTTGAACATGGAATAGAGATCGACACAATCTTTGAACAGGCTGACGAGGCCGACAGCCCCTACTGCGAAGCCGCCTACTTCCATAATAATGGGCTTGTCAAAGAGTTTTAGAAAGTTTGTCAGAGTCACTGTTTCGTAGGCTTGTAGTGTTGCAAAGTCCGGTGAGAAAGAAAGTAAGAGAACATGTGAAGGAAGTGAAAGAAATACTCGGGACAGTACTCGATGAAGTAAGACCAGACAAGGCACTCGAAAGTTGCCTAATATTTTGTATTACCAAGTTACAAGAATGACTCACGATACTGCGAACGGTTTGATCATCATGTAGCTCGCCAAGTAAGTAAATCGGTTGGCTGGATCACTGCATGGTGGCCAACCTTGGCCTGTGTAGCTTTTGCAAGTTATACAGTCTCACCGTCATACAGCTTTTTGCTACGTGTTTGAGGTTTGACCAAGACCTTATCAGTATCATACACAGTAACACATTGGAAGGATCATCGTTCGATAGGTGAGAGTAAAATCCGATTGGCCATAGTGGCTTCGTGTATGACTGATCTATACAGGCCTCAAGATATCAGAAACGTTGGTCAGTTAAGGTGCACAAGATAAAATAGGTAAATCAGTTTATGCTGTTTAGACTATAGCTTTAGTCCGTTTATTTTTGTACCCTAAAGTTTAGAGCTTCTCTCAGGCGGCTCTGAGAGCGTAGTGACTGAGCGAGCCGTTTCAAGTTCAAACTTCAGTACGTCCCCCGAGTTGACAACTATCAACTCTTTAGTCCATTTCCTCTTCGTAACAGAATCTGGTTTAGAAACCGAACAGATAGATCAAAGGCGGAACAACAAGCTCGATACCCGCAGCGACCTTGAGCCATGGGGCACCCCAGCCAAGACTCAAGCCCGAGATGGTCCGACCAACACCAGCAATAAAGGCAACAACTCCGAGTACTGCCAAAGGAGCCTGTCTCGTGTGTAGATCATTGCTGACCCACCACAATACCGCGCCGTATCCTCCCCACATCGTTCCTAAAAAGCGTAGTTGGTTGTCCACTACAGAGAGTGTTGATTTCGGCAGCAGACCTCGTTCGGAGGTTGGGATGAGAAGTTTGTGTCCAGCGATGACATCGGCAGTGCCTGTGACCATGGAAAAGATTGAAAAGGCCTTGAGACCTGTCGATAAGAGAGATGATGAGGCGTATTCTGACATGATGTTGGCTGTATAGTAACAGATCGTGATATTGGCTGTAAGATATTGAATGATAAACTGAAACGACTGGAGCTGGTGATTGTAAGAGCATTGCCTTTTATAATTGTTTCAATTTTATTAAGAACTGCTGTTCCTCTTCATTAGTCTTTCTATTCTATGCTTACTGTCCGGAACTTCCGACGGTCCAATATCGGGGTCCGATGCTGTCTGAATTAGGAAATAGACTGCTGATTATTACACTCATCTACCGTTACAAACCCAACGTAATAATCATGCTTATTTTGCTGACAGGAATTCGCCACAGGCGACAAAGTAAGAGATTACTCTTTGGAAGGCGCTTAGATTTATATCTACTGCATGTTTCAAATTCGCCGTGTTAAAGTACATAATACTCCACAGGCCACTATGCTCCTGTGTGGACATCCTTGACCTTATGACCTTACATAGTGAAAGCCTATAGGTCAGCCTGTGATTTATCATTCTTGTCCTTATCTAGAGCATCATCCTCAGGTGATCCAGAGTTTGGCGACCCAACCTGCACTACTGCATTTGACTTCTCAGGAGAGAAAATAAACTGGAAGCATTAGCAACAAGACTTTGCATCGTTGTCTTCCTGTTTACTCACGTAGATCGGTCCTTGATCTGGCCAATGGATCTTTGTATCCGCACACAGAGCCTCGTTATCACAGACAACGGTGCCTGGAGATTCTTTCTGGAGCTCAACATTGTTATAATTGCTGGTAGACCACCACCAGTGACTGTTGGTTGACCCGGTCTTTGTCAAAGCCGAGTAAGAAAGGCTCCAGATACTGTCTTCAGTGATACAACCCCAGCCCGCATCAGACTCAACATAGCCGAGATTGACACATGTGAGCCCTGCAGAGCTGACGGTTACTTTTGCGTTACTACCGATTTTGTTCATACAGTAAGTAGATCCGCCGCCGACTTTGAAACTCGCTTCGAAAGGTTTAGAGATGGGGTTCGCATAGTTCAGACAGCCGTAAACTACAGCACCTATTTATAGAGAGTCTGTTAAACCAAAGATCCATAGATGCTTCTGTTGACTACGTGCCACTGACCAGCAAAAGCATTGGCACTTGTCGCCAGGAATGAAGTATAAAGGATGAGAGAAGGAGCAAAGGACCGCATTTCGACTGGCGACAGAGATACAAGCCTTTCAGGGTGTTGGAAAGTGAGTGTATGTATGTTTGAAAAGTGTAAGAAGGTTGTGATGAGCTGATGAGTTATTCTTACTCAAGAAATCAACGGGGTTTAAGGTCAAGATAAGGATATTTAACAGCACCGCAAACCTCCCCCTGGGTTGAAGAATGCATAAAATACGTGTAGGTCACGGAAAACGATTCGCGAGTTCAGCTGGCACAAAGCCGCCACCATTCCTCTTCCGCATCATAGAGCCTGTAGTAGCTGCACGTGTGATAGTTATCATGACCTGCGAAGTTATGTGATTCACTTGCATGATGTTCTATAACAGGAAGTCGGATCGTGATGGATGATAGCACTCAAGCTGAAGACATGGATTATTTTAAACTAGCTAGCTGCCTTGGGAAGCGCTATAGATTAGAGATGCTCTTCCTTAGCCTCCAGTTCGAAACTTCAATGGATTCTTTCTGGCTGATGCGGGGAGACCCCCTTCCGATCTGGGCCATTCAACAAGGGTCCCATTCCAGCTGAACTTCGCGCTAGTATACAATCTCTCATTCACTTCTGGACGATTGCATCGTTTCCTCATGTGCGGCTGGAATTCCAGGATAGTACAAGCCGTATCATCCGGCGGCTGCTGCGGGCTTCTCGACCTCGTTCAGCCCTGGAACAATTCCTTACAAAGATGGTGAAATGACCTGTCGTATAATTTCATAAACACTATCTGATGTCTCAATGTGATGTATATGACGCGTACAAAAGAATCGCTTTTTTTAGACTTTGAACATCAGCCTTTATCTAGGATTCCTTATCGTGTGACCTGCGCAGGATTCAACCTTGGCCGAGAATGGTATCTCGTTCGTATCACAAAGCTAAATGAGAAATCGCAATATCCAATGGTATCCTACAGACGGAATCAAGCAGTAATCGTAAAGGAATGAACATGCAGTTCGACAACCTCTACACGTTGAGTCTCGGCTATGAAGTGTATAAGTAGACTGCAGATGCCGTCAAATGTTTAGGTGTTCAAAATAGTTCCATGCCAGTTAGTCAGACTAGCACTCCCAAACTTTTCCAAGACTATCCTTGTATCTCGTTCATGTGCCTTACTCCCTATTTTTGCCAATATGCTTGAAGCTACTGGAAGTTACTTGGGATCCCAAGCGTTCTCCCACGTCACTGGTGGCAGTGAAGCAATCAACCGCAACACTGGATCTCTTGAGTTCTCTCAAGTCCTGGTTGATCTCCGAGGCATTCTCGGAACGTCGGACCTCAGAATCTCTCTTACCTATAGCTATGGAGTCTCTGGCCAGTTTGGGTTGCCGGACAACTGGACCTTCAGCATTCCCAATGTTGTAGGGGGTCGCAGTTTTACCTCCCAAGGCAAAACCTTCATGATAGACAACGACTGGTCTGATATTAACGGACACAAATCGGGCTTGAGGTATGTCAACAACCATGGTATGCGTTTCCAAGCCCAGATCCCTCCTGAGAAGCTACCTTCAGGCAAAGATGGGGAATACGACTGGTGGTTTATGCAAACCGATGGAGCTAAGCAATACTTTGATTCGGCTGGGAACCTTCTCGAGCAAGACGACGTCTTTGGTAACTACATCTATTACAGTTACATTAACAACACTTCCTATCTTGCTTTTATCCAAGATTCACTTGGACAAAAGTTGACTTTCGAGTATCAAGCTGGCGAGTCTATCACAATCACCGCCCCAGATCTTGGTCAAACAATTATAGCCATTGGCAACAACAATGTCGCATCAATCACCGACCCAGTTGGCCTGATCACTTCTTTCGAGTATACCAACACCCCTGACAGAGGCTTGATCTCGGCAATTAGTCACCCAAGTTCAATGATCTCACAGTTCCAGTATGGGAAAATACTATACTATGCGGCGGATGGTAGTACGGGCTTTGTTCCAGCAGTCACCAATCACTACCATCTGGATTCATCTGGTGCTGAACTAAGCCAAACGACGTATCAGTTTGGAAGTGGGACCAACGGCAACACTTTTACAGGCTTCAACGTCGGCGTCAAATTCGGCGACCTTGGAGATGCCCTGATAGAAAGCATCTACTATCAATATCAGTAAGCATATTTCTCAATACGGGTCAAATGTAGTCTAATAAGCCTCAGATACGACACGTTGATACAGAACGTCGACTCTTCTGGTAGAATACTTTCTGCTAGTCGCGTCTTTTTCAACCAATTGCATCTTCCCATCGAAGAATATCATTACTTGGTTCCCGATGGTGCGACTTTAGTGGATGCTTACAAGTCTACCTTCCAATACAAGATTGACCCGGACGCACATGCGAGGAACACCAATTACACCAGTCCCGTTGAGATTAAACAGTTCCACTTCGATGGTGATGACTATTTTCTGTTGAAGAGTCAAACTTATACATATGATGATTTTGGGTGCACTCTTACACAATCCGAATCTGCCTGGGATATCAAATCTGGAAAATTTGTCCCGCAAAAGACTTTGCAGAAGACATACACTCTTGCCTCTTGGGGAGGTCAAATGATGGAGTCTGAGCTTTTGAAGGATGAGCGTACAAGCTTCCAACGGCGTCTCAAGTATATCCTGACCAGTGACCAGAAGCAGGTCCAGACAACAATCACGGAATATCAGGTACAAGGCGAGTCAGCATTTCAACCTTGGAAGACTAAGAACCAGACATTTGACAGCAGCGGCCGTGGCACCAGTGAAGAAATCAGGTGGTCCTCGGGTGCGAACCCGCCATCAAACACGATCAACTCTTATACCGTGACCATGGCGTATTCATTCGAAACTGATACAAGTCTGTACAGTGTCAAGATCACAGATCCTCAGGGCAATTCTACAGCACAAACGTACGATATGAGAGTTCGATATGGACCCCTCGTGAGAAAGACAATGCCCCTAGGGCAGACGGAGCTATTTTCGTATGATCTGATAGGTCGTGCCGTCCAATACTCAGACCCTTTCAACAATACTACCAATATGAGCTACAAGGTTGGGGCTGACGGAAACACGGCTGTGACAAAAGCTCAATCCGGATACATCACCATGCAGACATTTGATGTCCTGGGGAGACAGATCAAGCTCTCAGATAATGGAGATCCTACACAGCCTATCTCTCCATCAATCAACCGTGTTCTATCAACCACTACGTACGACTCAGTGTCCCGCAAAATTTCAGAGACTGATATCCTTGGATCTATTACAACATTCGACAGTTACGACGGATTCAATCGCCTGTTGAGCAGCACTGACACAGCTGGGAACGTGACGACACACACGTACAATGACCATGATCTCACATCACAATCCGCCATGAATGGTATCGTGAGGGGTTTCACCCAGTCCGACGCCTACGGGAGGTCTTTACGTATCACCCAGATCCCGGATCCCGGAGATACTACTACCACATACAGCTTGATGACCGAGCACACGTATGATGGACTGGGCAATATTATGGAATCAACTCTCACCCAACAAACGAAATCTGGAGACTCCAGCCCAATCACCCTGGAGAGAACCGAGATGGAGTTCAATGTCGAGAATGCTATCAGCCAAAAGCAGGTGACCACCAAATCAGACCTTGGCAATGATCAATATGACAGCGTCACACGAAACTTGCAATATGATATCTTTGGCCAAATCTACTGTCAATCGAAGCGAGTCAATTATAGCGATGGAAGATCTTTTAGCCACACTGGAAGTCTCAATTGTTATGACAGCTGCAACCAACTCATTACTCGCACCAATCAACAAGGTCAAGTGGAATCATATTCCTATGATGCCAATGGCAACATGGTAACTTTGGCCCGCTACGATGGTACTGTTGTAACCTACAGACACGATGCAATTGGCAGACTTGTTGCAGTTGACTATGGCCCTGATTCCAATGCAGTCACCCAAACATACCTGTCGAATGGCCGATTGTCTGAAATTGGCACAACTGACGGCATTGTCACCAATAGCTACAACTTGGATGGATCTGCCGCATCGGTGAAATATACGGACGGTAAAAGCCAGGTTTACAACTTGGATAAAGCTGGCCAGGTCCTGGGGAGTACAGATGCTGTCGAAGTACCTCGAAACATCACATATAATGATTGCGGCCACGTTCTGACCAGAACCCTTGGGGCAGACACTACTGCTTGCGTATATGGCCCAGCGAATAACACTCAAGGCCAGCTAGTCGGAGTAAAGATCAGTGGTGGGCAGCAGAACCTGTCCCGCGTATTGTCATATGACGGTTTTGGCAGAGTGAATCGGGTGACGGTTACCTCTGATTCATCGGGCCAGGTCATGTTGGATTCGATTTATGTTTACAATCCTCGGGGTCAGCTTTTCAAGGTTGAGCAGTCGTCCGAAACACTCCAAGATTCTCCCGAATTGAACTATCAGCGTACCTTTTTGTATGACGGTTTGGGCCAGCTTCGACAGGATTCAGTGGACTACACGAACAAGAATGTCCAAGTCGTCACCAAGTACACTTACGATGGAAACACAAATTTGATAATTGTTGATATCGACGGCGTCGTGCAGAACATGACATACAACCCTATTGACCAGAGGGCTGACCCTGGGTTCGTGTACGACACCAATGGCAGGCTAATCGCTGACGACAAGGGCCGAAAGTACACCTACGCCAGCAACGATCAACTCCTGTCTGTGACTGTTGGGAGCTCAGACACAAGCTTCAAATATCACCCCAACGGATCTCTTGGAACCTACAATGCTGGATCTAGCTCAACGCGCTTGTGGTATGATACTGGTGCGGTGAACGCCACCCAATCGACAGAAGGCGAGGCAATCAAATCTTACCTACTAGACCCCGGACATATCCTACTATCGAACAACAATACAAGCAAAGACACAACCTATTTTGTTGATTCTCAAGGGTCTGTTGCTATTGAGACTGGAAAAGCAGGGTCGAGATCTACGATGTTCAATGTCTTTGGACAAGGAAAGTCGTCAAGCACAACCGGTACCCACAGTTTTGGCTACAGACAAGAGTTTACCGATAATGTCAGTAATCTGATATACCTACGCTCTCGATACTACCAGCCAGACTATGCAGCCTTTATTACGCTGGATAGTGTTGATAGAGAGAACCGCTACGCCTTCTGTGTTGGAGATCCGATCAATCTGTACGACGGAACAGGTCACATTGAATGGATACCTCTGATTGTAGATATTGCCGTTACCGTTGTAGTTGCCACAGCCTGTGCGCCCGCTGCTGGCGCGATCGGCGCAGCCCTCTTCGAAGCTGGGTCACTTGGAGCTAGTGTTACCTCGGCCGTCCTGTCCAAGGCAACTGGATACGTGGTCGGTGGGTATGTAGGACGCAAGATGCAACATGAGCACTACGACGCAGAGAAGTTTGCTATAGATGCTTTTTCAGGGGCACTAGCTGGCGTGGTGACGGCCAGTTCAGCAGCCAGACTTTTTGGCCGAGCCGAGAGAATCGCATTGGAAGCTGGCCGGAATGCGGAGGCTGCTGCTGAATTTGCTAACACATACTCTTCCTGGGCAGGCAAAACATTAGGAGTCACAGCTGGAATGGCATCTTTGGCCGTGCTCAACCACGCTACGAGCTCGACTAACGCTTTGGAGTCAGTTGTGGGCTCGAGGCCAGGAGCTCCTAGTGGCTTGCAGTACGATGGAGCGTACCGGGGGATATTTGCAAGCAGCACACCTGGAGTTTCCCTACAGCCCCTTGATCCTGGTGATGCAGTTCACGGAGATGTGGTTCATGGTATAGATCTTGATCTAGACTGGAAGTTCATTAATCTCGCTGGCTCACAGGATGAGTCAAGCCGCCACGCATCAACAGAATATAAGGATCAAAGGAGAACCGGCCAACTTCACGTCAAACGTAACTCACCTTCCAATGCCGACACAAGTTCGTCCAGTAGCGTTGGGAACAGTCTACATATATCAACCAGGTATCGTCAAAACGGGGAGGTAGTCACCAGCCTTCGGCCTGTAAAGGCTAGGCTTTTTGCACAGCAGCAATACTTGGAGAACATCGGCCATGGTAGGTCCGACGTGAAGGTCAACGCTTGTTTTGGAGGTTTGTTAAACGGCCAGGATGTTTCGAACGCTATTGGGAAGCGCGTATTCGCTACATATGCTACTCGTTAGTACTGTAGTTGTTGAACCCTTTTAATGGAATTATATATGTGAGCTATGCTTATACATAGGCACACAATGTAACACAGCGATGGCTTATCATCGCCACTTCAAGTAACAGTACTGCCTAAATTCCTGTACTCGCAATCAAGAAGTGGCTGAAGCACCTACCAAGTCGGATATATTCTAATCCCTGCTTCAGCTCTCTGCCGTGTTACTCTGGCGTGAAAATCGTGGTCTTATGATTTAATGAACAATGCTCAATTGACCAACTTATACTATACATTATTGACCCGTTTTCGACTAATGAAAACCCCTCTTATTCCGTGTGATCGGTGCTCAAAGTCACACTCTTCCACTCATCCAAAATATCCAACGTCTTGCTGATCTTTCCCCGAATAAACGCATCCGCATCACTACCTAGAGCAATCCTCACAGGCACTTCCTTTCCCTTTCCAACACCTGTTCCCGTCAGAATTTCCACAATGACTTTTGTTCCCTTCTTAACATCTCCGAGCTGGTTGTTGTCTGTCGTCTCCAAAGCCCTGCGGGTCTGGCCCGTAGGCGTGCTTTCATCATTGTAAACATCCATACGGTCCTTGGTGACTACTTTGACACCAGGATTGAGGAAGCTCGTACGGAAATATCCTGGCTCAACGACAGAAGCGAGAATGTTAAAAGGCGCTAGTTCCTCACGAAGAGACTCTGCGAGAGAAGATGCGCAGGCTTTCACCATTGAATAGACAGAGTATGACGGGCCGCCACTCCAAGAGGCGATACTGCCAAAGGTAACAACCGTTCCACGACGTCCATTCTCACCGACGCTCTGCTCCCTCATTCCCGGGAGGAAAGCCTTGATTGTGTTGAAGGCACCAAAGACATTGGTGTTGAAGCAGTCGTACAGCTCCTGTTGAGAAACCTCCTCTGCCGCGCCATCTAGGATATAGCCAGCGGCGTTGATGAGATAGTCGACACGGCCATATTTGGCATAGACATCTTTGGCGATGGCTTCAAGGTCTGAGATGGAAGATGATACATCAAAGGCGAGTGTGTGAGCTCCTGCTTCGGCGAGGTCTTGGACACGAGACGTGTTGCGTGCTGTAGCAATGACTGTGTGGCCAAGATTAAGGGCATGAACGGCAATGTCGTGACCAAAGCCTGATGAAGCTGCAGTGATGAACCAAACAGGTGAAGACATTTTGATCAAGGTAGATGTGAAAGTTGGTGTGTTTGATGTTTGTATGTAAGTGTTTCTGTGAATGAATTGTGATGGTGATGATGTAGACTTCTCAGTGAGCCTCTCAGGCCTTTATACATCATTCAAACCCTCTATAATCAATCAAAAATAGACCAAAGTAAACTATCTCCGAAAACCAAAGACATTGTCCAACACCGACACCGATGAATCATCTCGACAAAAGCGGGGCCTTATCGCCGAAACCCAATGGCGTGTTAGTGTTGCTGTGCAGGTAATCATCGGCGTTAAACATATTATCTCCAAAGGCCAATCGACAAATCATTTCCTTACTTAGTCTAGCAACTACCGAAAAGTTTGCTTAATCGGCTTTCGGATATTGTGAGTAAGCGCTAATATTAAGCATGCTTGATCGGTTCCTCCTCCCGGCGAACCAATGAGCAAGCCATTAAACTCGGTATTCATCGTTCACGCAGACAGTCGCTTGATCACTTAGCTCAGCATTACAGCCAGAGGTTGAGTAAAAAGAGTAACGTATATAGATAGTATAACGAGACCTTGGACTTTTCCAAAACAACACGTTTGAATCCCTTGGTGCATCAAGAAGCGAAGTCATCTCCATCCTGTTTCCTCCATCCAACAGCCCCTCTGGCCAACCCAAGCAATCTATATATGTTGAATCACTCCCCCTCTTCACCCAACCTTTACGGAGCAGTTTGCGTGGCCTCAGGTTCAGGTTCCGGGAACTCGCAGAAACACCCAGGTTCATACCACTTCCAAGGAGTCTCATCCTCTGACGGGGTAATAATTCCAGTCCAGATCTCACAGAAAGAGCCTACCCAAATGGCAAGGAATTTACAGTTTGCGTTTTTGCAATCTTCTGCACACTCCAACTCTGAACCGTAACTATCAGTTGTTAAAGATTGGGCGCCGTTGTTCTGCCTGCCGCTACCTCCCATCGCGCCGCAGATTAAGCCCTCGGGGGCAGGGCTCCATTTGTTATCGATGCAGACCGGAGGTGCTTCGGTGGTCGTTGCAGCTGGTTCGGCTGAGGTGAGGGTGACGTCTTCTGTTGTTGTGGTTGTGGGCAACTCAGTCTCGCTGGTGGCTATGGTGATGTCGATTGAGAGCGTAGCCAATGTCTCGGTTGTCGTAGGCATGAGTTCTTCGGCTGTGGTCGACGACTCGAGGATAGTTGTGGTCATATCCTCAAAGGCTGTGGTCATAACTGTCTGACTGACAACAGTGGTATCACCGGTTGACAGAGCAGTCGTTATCTCGATAGCACTGTCGCTGGTGGCAGTGGTACTGGCCTCAGATGATGCCGTAGTAGCAGTCTCGCTCTGGATGACTGTGGTCTCATCACTGGAAACAACAGCAGATGTTCCAACCGTGGTAGTGAACAGCGCACTCTCACTAACAGCACTACTAAGCGACTGAATAGTAGTAGCGCTTACATCCTCAGAATTCGACGTAAGTGCATACGTCTCGCTTGTGGAAACAACATCTGACGACGTCGCAGCACCAATCTCTGTAGATTCAGAAGTAGTTGACCCCAAGGCCGTCAAGGTGCTAGATGGTTTACATGGTCCAGCATTAACGAAGGGGCCAAGAGCCACAGCTAAGACGAACGAACGAACGAGATGGCGAGACATGTCTAATAACAATGACTGAGAAACGCAAAATGAAGATGCAATGAATCCTCACACATACAAAAAGCCAGACCCTTCTTTTTTAAAGTGTTGTTTCCCCTGCATTTCGTACGATTTGTGAATTCACTTAGTCAATCTTTGTTCATCCCCCTGAATCTCATTTCACTACAGCTTCAGCTTCCTCCTTCTCCTTCTCTCAATTGGTCAACAAAGCCCACCTTGTGCAAATGCCAAGCAAAAAGAGACAACTCAAAGGAAACTATCAGCAGCTGAATAGGCCCTTTGGAGTGTTTTTCAAATAAGCGTAATCAATAGTCTGGACTAGCTTGGACACGGATCCATTCTCAACCGGGCACCCGAGTCACACAAGTCCCATACGAAGCAACGTACGATTCGAGAAACACCAGACACCCTACCATAGTAGTTTTAGCTTGACCAGTGTCCGAAGTTTTGTTTCTGAGGTTTTATTTCCGGGCAGGTTCTTTTACAGGCAATCGCAGAAACAGCCAGGCTCATACCACTAGATACATAGTTGCCTTTGCGTTCTTGTCAATAGAAACCATAGAAGTCGACCACACACCGCAGCTGACATCCCACTCAAAGTGTAATACAACACAGTCGCCTTCGGGTCGTGCTGATTTACATTGTCCGAGACACTCGAGTTCCCATTGCAAACCGGATTGTTGTTTTATGTAAGCCAAAACGAAACCTTCAGCCGATGTCGTAGTCACGTGGCCGACTTCTCCCACTATCATGTGATACCTTTGTGCGACTTCAACAGGGACAATTGTTTGTACAAAGCGGTATGCGATTCAAGAAAAATATGTTCATACACTAAATAAGAATGCCGTATCATTCCAATCTACATAGATTCATGCAATGCCCAAACGCCAGCCGTAAAACGCCAGGCTAATAAACAAATCAAGCACCCACTCCCATCCAAGGCCTGATATTCTCAAGGCATGTTAATCCACAAGCACAATTTATACAGCTAACCCTTCAATACCATCTCATCGCCATGTGCCTCCGGCACTAACTTGGCGGCGATGCACAGCTCCTGAGCCGGTACCAATAGTAATCCGACGTGCAGGGCCGCTGCTCATGCCGCCCTGAGGGCTTCCGCCATTGACTTCTGAAGCTCGCGTAGTGCTCATGTTCATGCGTCTAGCTTGACCTTGAGTCAAGGCTCTGTCAATGGTAAAGTCGTTGGAGAAGCATGCCATTGGTGGGCTTCTCCTCCTCTCAGCGCTACCTCGTCGGAGCCGGGAAATACCATTGGTGGTGCTGGCGAGAGGCCCGGACAGACTGGGTCGGGGTGCGCTACGTTCGGGTAGCACTCCCATAGAAGAGACACGCTTGGAGCTGGAGGCGCCCGTACCAGCCAAGATGCTCGCCCTACGAGCCTTCTCCTTCATGGCTGTACGAAGGGCGGTCTGAAGCTTTCGCGCGTCAATGGTGCTCGTCTCCGAATCCGAACCCGAACCGGGAGGGTTGTTCTCGTCGTGTACTCTGTTAAAGTGTCGAATCGGTCGTGGAATACCCAGCCCTGATGGCGATGGCGAAAAGTTGCCACTCTTAGTGACATCTAATGATCGCAAGGGTGGTGTTCGTTGAACGTCGGGAGAGACTGAACCCAGTCTGAGGCTCAAGCTTGGTGCTTGGGGGGACCCTCCGGCGAGGGACTGTCTAGCTCCCTTGGCCAAGAATCCAGCTTGGAACCTGCTTGGCTTCGCACCTCCAAAGCTGGAGACCTCTGGGACCTCAAGTCTTGGACTGGACTCTGCTGTTGAGTCGTCAAACTTGGACTCTTCGATCTTTGGCTCTTCGGGTTCGAGGTAGGAAGGCATAGGAGGCGCCACAATTTCCTTCTCGGGTGAAGGCATCGCTGGTGATGAGTTAAACTTTTGAGGCGTCTGCGAAAAGTCAACCAGTGTGCCCTCTTCCGTCTCATCGTCCCTCCATCGCACTCCGCCCTTTTTCTTCAACATCTTCATCGGCGTGAAGCTGATGCTCTTCTTGGAAGCTCCCATCACCTTACGTCGTCGAGGAGAACCCTTTGTAGGGCTTAAAGGAGTTGTCTCAGGCATAAAGACCGGGGCCGAAACAGGCTTAATGTGCATAGCAATAGCCTTCTTGCGCTTGGGAGTGCCTCTTTTTCGAGGTGAAAAGACCTCTACCACAGGCATGGAGCCGTCGGGCTTGACGACTTGACCAGCAGCAGTGAAGCCAGTTTGGAGGAGACGGTTGATCGACTCCTTGGCATGGGCGACGGCTTCCTCTTCATCCATCTCGAGAGTATCGTGAAGAGATGCGAGGATGTCGAATTGGGCGGTAAGGAGCATCTGGACCATGGCAGCATCACCAGCCTTGTCCTGTTCAAGAACCTCCCTGTACGCCTCACGATTGAAGTTGGCCTTGAGCAGCTCGGCTTCCCGAGTCAAGTTGTCGACCTCTCCACTATCGGCGCCGTCTGTTCCTTGAAGCTGCTGAATGGCGTGGGATAGGGCGGTGTCAATAGCCCGCTCCCAGCCAGACTTTTCCAACTTTTGGTGAATATGGTGTCGGCTGTTCTCCAGCTCAACAAGGATGCCTTGGGCCGTCTTTCGAATGGCGACGAGGTTCTGAGGCATCGAATCCTCATCACCACGCTGATCACAAACATTGTCGAAAGCGGCGATCCATCCTGACAGCATACCGATGCGTCGCTCAAAGCTCTTGAGTCGCTTCATGTTGTTGATACGCTCCTGACGCTCAGTAGCAGAGTGCTCGTAGGCTGTTCGAAGTCGCTGAACTCCCTCTCGTGCAAGCGCATCTCGTTTCTCGGCTTGCTTTCGGAACTTGGCAAAGAACATGCCCTCGGCGTTCTTTTGCTGTGCCTTGAGCTCGTTGATCAGGGCCATCTGCTCGTCAATCTTAACCAAAAAGTCCTTGACGTGGCGGTTGACGTTAAAAACGTTTCGCGTCACCTTGGTTTGGATGTTCTTGGCTCGGTTTGCGTATCGAAGGGTGTTTTGCGTCTCGTCGAAATGCGCGCTCGATGGCGAGACACAGACAATCATGACGGTCTTACAGTTGCCGCCGCGAGAGAATTTTAAAAGTCGAGTAAGTTTACTGTTTCGGTAGGGAACATGCTGCTTCTGTCGACGATCGCAAAGGGCGTTGATGCAGCTTCCAAGAGCGAGAAGGGACTTGTTGATGTTGGCACCCTCGGTAAGACGCTCGCCGCGGTTCTTTGTGACGGACGCTCGTTCGGAACCAGCAAGATCGATAATGCTAAGGGTGGCCATGGTATGGGGCTCGTTGGTGCCGGCTGAACGGTCTTTCTGAGCAACGTTGATTTGGAGAACGGCATGCGATCGGGAGGAGGTAGCGTTGGCCTCGGTAGGCGATACTGTTCGATATTCGTTTCCTTGGACAATCATGTCCATGACTTCTTGGACGTCTTTGGGGTGGTGACTCGTTAATCCCGACACTGAAACAGCCGCGTTACTGTCTTCTCTGAGTGTCAAACCAGCCTTGCCTCCACCACCAGGAACCAACAAATCACGAATGGTCTCGTTATAAATCTCGAGGTAGCTGAGACTCAATTCTGTGACCTTGTCCTGACTACGCTCATCGATCTTCTCAAACAGCTCCTGCATCGTCATAAAGATGATACCAGGGTGTTGTGCGGTACCGGTAATGGTATGTGTCTTTCCACAGCCAGTGGCACCGTAGGCGAAAACCGTCGCATTGTAACCGTCTAATACACTGTCGAGGAGAGTTCGGGTAGTCCCTTCGTAGACTTCGGATTGGGTGGTGTTGTCGTCAAACACACGGTCAAAAGCGAAAACTTGGTCCTTGACCTTCTTCGATGAAGGGACAAGGGAGCGACCAAATTTCTGAACAGGGTTATCCTCGGGAGGATCAAAAACTCTGTGTATTGTCAGTGTCTGCCCAGCGGTCGCGATATGGGAAATACACATACAGACAACGGTCGTCGACAACCTTGATCACATTTCGAATACCACGTTGGTGTAGCTTTGGTGTGGGCGCAGCAGCCAAAGAGCCGTCGCCGAGAAATATGGTTCCGTCATTATTCTTTTGTCTGTATTATAGTTAGCGACAAGGTTCGCGATATCGAATTGGCGACTGACAATTGCGAAGCTTCTCGGATGGTGAAAGGACGAACTCGAACTAAAATAACGATTAGCGAACACAGCGATTTAACTCGGTTAAAAGTGCACCGTACCAGCAACAGTAATAGATGACTGCCCTGAAGCGCTTGGAGCGGCTGTAATAGCCATGATATCGGTATTGGCTCGTTATGCGGTGTTGTTGCAATCGGGAACTTTGGATCACCACCACGAGCTCTCTTGTGGCGTGCAGCAGTATCGGTGAGGAAGGCGTTACAAAGTAAACAAAAGCGGGACAGTAGTGAAATGAGAGTCACGCTCTTGGGTTGAGCTAATGATCATAGAAACAAATGTTTGAGGAAAAAAGAGTTTGACTCGAACAAGAAGGAAAACGAAATAAAAAGAGTCTAGACAAGACAAAGATATGGCACCTGCTGTTTGGCTGTATGTTAGTATAGTCGACAGTTTGTTGAAAAGAGTGAGTGCAGTTTAAAGCTTCCAAAGCACGGTTGCGGGTGACGTCTGGTTTGTTTTCTCATATTAGTGGAAGTTTCAGCTTCGGGGGGCACTGTTGCTGTAGAAACGCGCTAGTGCCACTTTTCTAGGGGGACCCTGTTAGTCTGTGAGTGCTTCAATGCATGTGCTTGACCCCTATCGATCTGCCTTGACAAAGGCGGACAACTCAATTAAACGTATGGGGCTTGATTCAAGCGATGGGGCCACCTGCAAGGTGTTGGTGAGCTATTTGTTGTCTTTTCCGTTGCTTTTTGGGGCTGGTGATGTTTTGATTCTGAGGCTGATGATGGCCAGTCAAAACTGAGCAGCCAAAATCAGTTGGACAAGAAACGTCGTGTCAAAAATAGCCCACGCTACCGCAATGATAAATATCTAAATAAACATGACAAAGAAAGATAAACATCGAGTCATGTAAGTAGTAGTTCCGCGATAATATTCTCCAAAGACAGATTGAAGCTCAGAATAGAGCGATATAAAAATGTGTCTGATGGCTGCAGGGTAGCTTTGACGAAAACGGTTTTTGACCCAATGCTCCCCGAGATCGCTTCATTCTGACTTGTCACTTTATGCCGCGATGCAACATCTTGAACAGAGGATAATATTAGAGGCATTTCATGGCAATTTGATCAATCGAGTTTGGGATGGTAATTGGTGTGTGGCATTCCATTTTTGTGTTTGTTCTGGACGACCTACTAAAGAACCTGCTTTCACGTATCTCACCTGTTGACTTGATGGCGAGCAGTCTGTTAAAGCAAATACTTGACGCTAGGACTTCCTCAACAATCCTCTGGCACAGCATTTACTCGGGGCTCAATCACTCCAATCACACATCGCAAATCCCCTGTCAAGCTGTCGTCTGAATCGCAAACAAAACACCGTCAAATTAACCATTTAGTTTACAACCAAACGCCAACCATGCAAGCAATCCCTTTCAATAATAAATCGCCCGACACATCACTCTAAGCTCCAACCTCGGGAACAAACGCATACCTCGGCAGCGCAGCCATTCTCTCCTCGGGGCTAATCTCCGCGTCGTCGTAGAACATCCTCGCCTTCTTCTCCTTCTTCTTCTTGTCGCCCTCCTCAGGAGCCGCTGCTGGCTTGATACCCGCTTCCGCCATACGAATCAAATTATCGATATCGTCGCCGGCCGCAGGTGCGCCGTTCCATGCGCCGCCTTGTGTAGGGCGTTGAGGTAGGCCGGTCGCTGTGGGAAGCGCGGCACCGGATGATGGGCGCGCGGGAAGATTGTTGGCAGCGAACGAGTAGGGTGGCGCTGCGGCTGCGGGAGCTTGGGCAAAGGCTGGTTGTTCGTAGGGGTTTTGTGAAGCATAAGCAGGAGGGGCATTCTACACATGTTAGTATATCTGTCGTAATAGCAAGACCAAAAGTACTCACGAAAGAGGCTTGAGGCTCAGCGGCCGCAGGAGCAGGAGCAGCAGCAGCAGCTGGGTCCACGCCTCCATTGGCTGCAATCTCCTTTTTCTTTTGTCTAAACTCAGCCAACCTCTTCTTCAAATCATCCGGCGACTCCGTCTTGATCTTCTTCTGCTGATGTCCCTGACCAGGTAGCGGGTTTCCGGTCGCGATCTGTCGATCCTTTTGCGCCTGCTGGAAGTTCTGAAGGATGCGGTTGCGGTGCTGGTCGAGCATTTCCTGGGGGATACCCTCCATACCAAAAATCTCCACCTCGAGACCCTGTCTGTTGGGCAGCGCGTTTTCTACCTGTGTGAGGTTTTCCTTGTGAACCTGGTTCATGTGCACGGAGAGACCTAGAACATGTTAGTTCGTGTTTTTGAAGATTCGAGAATCCCAGTCCTACCTCCGGCAGTGTTGAGACGACGACCACAGCGGTCGCATTTGAAGTGCTTCGCCTTTTGATGAGAGATGAGAAGCTTCAAATCTTCAAAATCACGCTCGCCTGTGATAAAAAATGTCAGCGTTGAGATAATAGAGTGCACGGCGCAAGATTTCGTACAGTAGTAGCACCAAGGACGGTGCAGCACCTCCTCGATGTCGGGATGACCGCGCCGCTTCTTTCCCATCTTGTTGGCGATAGTATGAGTGGTATTAAAACTTTGAGGGTCACGCGCGATGCAATTCGGCTGCGCAAAGAGTTCCTGATAGAGATCGATTCGCAATATCTTGGACGTGGAGCTTGGAATTGAACGCGACAAGAAAAGAGTGGGTAGCTGGGTCGGAAAAGGTTCGGTTAAACGACCAAGGTCTTCAACACCAACGCAAGAATGTACAATCAGACTCGAAGTGAGAAAGGCTACTGGGTTCCAGAAAAGTTGGCCTTTAAGATTTAGAATACAAAAATAAACCGCCCAAAGGTCTAAACTCAGTAGCATAAACTGACCTACTTATTTTGTCTCTTATCCTCTGACAAGCCAAGTTTGAGTTTGACAGCGAAAATTCTGTAATTGTGCATTTATACACTCATAATGTACACTCTATAGAAAGTAGGCAGTTATATACCAGAAAGCTGATGACAGCATCATTCAAACACACTCCAAACCATGCATAACGTCCATATCTTTCAATCGTTAGATATCGTACAATAGAACCGCCCCAGATAAGTACCCTTTTTGTTGAATCGTGGCGATTCCCATAGAAACGCCACTGTAAGAACGCCCCAGTAAATGCTCCAAAGGGGACAACCACCCCATGCCACCATGTTCCTATTCACATCAAAATCAAGATCCGTTTGGCGCCATTTGATCAAATATTATCAGGGGCCACTGGCCTCCATTCTGTATGTTGTTAATGTCGTTTGCTGATGGGCTGGCTGTGACGCCCGGGACGCCTGCGCCGGTTGAGGCATCTCGTGTATTGCCTCCGAGCGTCAAAAGAGTGGATGCACTGAACCGATCCTGGGTGTCAGCGATGGCCGAAGTCCAGTCGTGCCAAGTGTTGCCTCGGCCCTGCCAGATCATGTCAGGCTGGGGTACCTGGGCTGGTTGCGAAAAGGCGAGCATTGGGTTCACCTGCGCCACAGACGACGAAAGGGCCGATGTTGTGACTGCGGCTTGCGCAGATGTGTTGTAGAACATGGCGCCAGCGTCGTAAGCAGTAGGTGCCAAGCCGTTTTGTGTGGGCTCGTTGTAGGTAAGTGTGGAATAAGGAGCTTGTCCATTCATTTCAGGTTCTGGGAAGTAGCTCTTTGCAGTTGAGACTTCACCTTGAGTGCCTCCACTGGACACTGTAGATGGAGCCTGGGGAGTTGGATAAGCAGAGGACTGAGCAATCCGCTCTTGTTTGATCTCTGGTGTGATGGATGGCTGAGTGCTCTTGGGCTCCTTGCTACGCATGTCATGGTCGATCCACGCGATTGTACGATCAATGATGTTTCCAATTTCGGCACCAACACTGGATTCCGATCCTGTCGCAATGTTAGCTCTGTCAGATTTCCACAAGATTTGCTGGAACTTACCGAGCAACGAGCCAGCTTCCTCGAGAATGCCGACCCAGCCGTTCATCTCCTCCCGCAAGGCAGCAATGGCCTCTGGGGTCGTCTCAAATCGTCTCTCCCACATGGCAGCCAACATGGTAAAAATACCAGCAGTGTACATTGAGATCTGGTACCACGTAGTATCGAGGCACTTGCACTTCTGGATCTCAAGCTGACATTGAAGCATCTTTCGCGAAACATCCTCGCAGATTGACATGTTCTCTGCCATCTTGGCCTTGTCGCTTGTCATAGCTACCGAGGGATGGCGCAGACAAAGCCGAAACTCGAGTGCCCATGTCTTGGCGTAGACAGCTGCCATGCGTGTCTGCTCAGTTTGTTCAGCGTGATCCATCTTCAGAAAGCCAGGAAGCTCATCCTCCCATTTCTGAATCTTGGCTTCAAGTGCGTCGACAATGCTGACGTAATTGCGCGCATCTCGTCGGACACTGTAAATATTGGAGTACATCTCCAAGTAGATTGGAATGATCTTGAAACTGACAATACCCGGCAAGTAAGGGCAGGGAATGTTGCGGGATGTGTCAACGCCCTCATCGGAAAGGAGCTCGTCTGCGATAGGCTCGGGAAAGCCGACGTCAAATTCCTCAATAGTGATCGGCATGGGCCTACCACGGCGACCATTGACAGCGATGTAAACAGTCATGATGACCCAGAATGTCCTCTTTCGGAGTTCATGTTCAAGATTGGTGCTTTCGCCTGGTTTTCTTGACTCGCGGTGCAAGTCCAATTCGAGCGCACGTTGCAGCGCAAGATTGGCGATGATTGAGACAACACCAGCTTTGGGAAACGCTCTGGTATGCTTGACGATCATGGCCATCGCCTGGACCGAAGCTAGATCCCGCGTGCATGTCAATTCAAAAAACTTGCTCAGAGCGAAATGGTAATGCTTATTGGCCAAGTCGTTCATCTGAGTGCGCTGATCGACTTGCTGCCAATTTCGTGTCCCGTACTGGTCACAGATTATGGCGAAAAGCATATGCACAGTAACGAGCTCCGCCACTGAAGGCTCAAAATTAGGTTCGTCGTACATGCGCGTCAACTGTCACGCGATTAGTATTTGGGTACCGAGAGTTTGAGTAAAACTTACCAGACGCATGAACGAAGGTTTGTGGAGGAGGGGGAGAAAGGCAGAAAATGTCATAAAGTACCACTCAGCGTAGGTAAAGGCATCTTCACGAGAGGGCATGTCGACGTGCATAGGAGGGTTGATGCGCATGGTGGATTGGAGAAAGGACTGCGGCGACTTGTTGTACAATGGCGCCGAGGGCTTGGCATCAACTGGTGGCTCGTCGGCTTCGAACTTTGCGAGGTCGACTGTCATACCGAGAATTGACAATTTCGTTCCTCCAATTGAGCTCAAAGGAGCACTGTCGAAACCAACACCAAGGTGGTTCCCGCGAGGTCGAGACTCCAGAGTACGTGGAAAGCTTGGACTTGATGCAGAGTTGGAGCCAGAAGGAGAATTCTTAACCCATGCGCTGCCAACCTGGGACCATGTTTCGCCAGTACTTGGATCTGGAATTGGATTGCCCATATCGTCAAAGTTCACGCCAGAGGGGCACTGGGAGTAGGGCGACCACTCCCAAGGCTTGACCTCGACGCCTTTGTTGTCGAGTAACTTTTCGAGATCGCGGATGTGGGAAAGCATGTCGCTCTTTTCTCTCTCCAACTCCTGCATATATCCTCTTCGCTCTGTGCGACCAGTCACGCGATCTGTGACATAGCAGTCGAGGTTCTGATTGGTACAATGGGAACATCCTTCGGGGAGGGCATCGCATCGAATCTTGCGCACCTATAGAGTTTGCGCGTTAGTGTTTATCATGACTGTAGTTTGAGGTCCATGACGTACCTTACACCTGTCGCAAGCTTGACCAGTGCGTGTATAAGACTGCAATCGATTTTTGACAACGCTGGAGAAATCGTCGGGTCCTCGATCTATGCGAGGCAGTTTGACTTTTCCTGGCGCTTGAATGGGGCCGTCGTCTTCGCCACTACTGGCAGCCCGTTTCGGAGGTCGACCGGGCATCTTGGACTTGGGTCGCGGGGAGAAGCTCCTGGCGCAAGCAGGTGAAGATCTCGCAGAGGAAGGTGCTGAAGAAGAAGCGCTTTTGTTGCTGACGCTCCTGTAGCCGACGCTTGCAGGAGACGCGGTTCTGGCCTTTGTCCTGGCCGTGCAACGAGATATCGCGGCAGGCTGGCGCGGGCGCCGCCCAGTGGGTTTTGTCAAAGTCGCAGCAGAAGGCTTTACAGCGCCGAGAGAAGTGTTGCAGTTGTAAGCGAGGGTATCAGGTGCCCACGCGAGGGCGGAGTAAGATCGCGCGTCAAATGGCCAGTATAAACTACCTGACTGCGACGGCGACGGCAACGGCAACGACGTTGGAGTGGAAAAGTTGGCGATGGAGGAGGAATTGAAGTTGCGCTGGGATATGGCCTCCATCATATTGGCTCTTCTACGAGTCACTAGCCGTGGCTGCTGCGCCTGCAACTGCAGTTGGTGGACTCTGGTAGATGGCACTGTACAGGGGATGGATTTGGCGGGGAATGCGCTGTGCATTAGCGGCCTTGATGGTTGCGATGGGTTGTGTGGAGGCCTGGGGGGCGGCTCGACAAACCTGGTACAGAGGAATTGGAGGGTGCCCGGTAAAAAGGAAACTAGGGAAGGGAATAGACGGGATGGAAAGGGAGGATGAAACTGTAATGGTCTAGACTCTAGTCTATGTGGCAGTATAATTTGTATGAAATGATGGAATATGATGTGTTGTTTTGCAATGACAGAATCTAGAGTACGTGTACTTGTAAATGAATGGATAGATTCGATTGACGACAAGAAACAGGGGTTATAAGGCTGGCCAATGTCTCGGTCTTATAAGTTCAAGGTCAAGATGATGGTTTCTGGGAATTGTATACCAAACTACATGCCAAGTTGTAACCATCCATCCATCATCCCACTAAATCTTTAGCTTGATGAGTTAAAATAGATACACCTACCTCAAGTACAGTACGCAACTGCACGGGATTGACGTGCAGTAGAACATGTCAATCGTCAAGTCTTCAATCCCCGGAACGACCGCATTTTGTTCTGCCAAGTACATGTCTGGTCAAGTAACGGGAAGAAATCTCATCAGAGTAGATCGAGATAACAGTTACACTCCCAACGGAGATGCCTTCTAGAAGAAATAACGGCGGACAGAGAAACGCCAGCGATCCATGGTACAGCACTGTACCAAGCCAGCCAGGCATGTGGTATCGAAGAATTCTCCGTAGGCATGCATCAAAGTTTAGGTACTTTGAGATTTGCAGGGCCCAGGGCTGCGCGGCACAGCGCAAGGGGAGATCGCCTGGTGATGGTGGTCTAGACCTTGGTCCATTTCTGGGCAAGACACAGCCAAGCCACGAGGCAGAGACGCCGTACGAAGCGTCATGATGCTGTGGCTTAAGGAGACGAAGTCGGAGGTGCCGTCAGACAACTATGACGATTCGTTACACGCATGCACAGCTGGATAGCGGAGCCAAAGAATGAATACCAAGAAATCCAATTACCAGAGAGGAAGCTCTAGAGATGGCATCGTATGATTTGCATGTAACCTGAGATCATGTAACCCTACCAAGAGTTTTACTATACCTAAACAAACAAGATGTCACTCGTGTTGTTTCTGCTTCTATTAATTCTGCAAAACTATTTCCTGTCCTGCACAAGCCTGCCAAGCTGGGCAAGTTGACAACCAACCATTCGCATTACTTCTATTCTCGCTACCGGCACTTTACTGTGGCGCGGCCTAGCATCGGCGGTATTTCGACAAAGAACACATTGTCAACGGGCAGATCTTTTGTTGATGTCGATGAGTATGGAGAGCGATGGACACGTGTGTAACAGTAACGGACGGGCGAGGCGATCAAAGATGGCTTCAACAAGTATGCATCACCCAGGAAATGAAGACTGATACTTTGCTTCTGACGTGATTCGTTGTAACACGGCTTCTCCTCACAATGGTGACGTGTTACAACCTTTGAATCTCTAATTCTGAGTGCAGTAGTGTAGAAAAGAAGACGTCTCAAGGTGTGTTAGAGATCAGATACAGTATGAACACAGTAAAACGACATGTGATAGATGAGGGTAACTAAACTCAGGTGCATCTGGAAACTGGTACATACCTACTGATTTAGTGGCTGATAGAAATACTGGATCAGCTTTAGTAAGAATATAGACTGAGAGCGTGTTAGTATTTTCGTCTGATCTGCATTAGCTTGCGACCCGCTTGACTACACCCAAATTACCCCTCCACACTAACCTAAACTTGTCAAAGAATCAGAACTGGAGACAAGAAACTTGCAAGCAAACCTCACTCAACAAACCATCTTCTCAACCGTCGCGCTACGATAAGGTTACGAAAAATCAGCAGATTTAAGCAAGCAAGCAAACGAACTTTTTTTTTTCATTCTCCTGCCAAGAAACACCACGCTTGCCAAGCCCAAACTCAACGGCTCTCTCGGCTTCTCAAAACTTGGACAGTCAATTCTCATCCATCATGGCTCTCGAAACAGTGACTCTCGAACACTTGCCAGCCTCGCACAAGGTCTACGTTGCCCTATTCCGTGATGTGAAAAATGCGGCCTTTTTGCACCAGCAGCTTCTCGCCCGGAACCCCGAGTTTGAGTACGCCTTCATCGATGCCTCAGTGGTGAGTTCCGTTCACACAAAGTCGGGACACCCGATTGAAGCTTGGGGCAATTCTGATGACTGGGGGGTTGTTTATTGAGCAGGTTGTTTCGAGACTTCAGTTGTTGTCCGCTGTCTTCAAAGCTACGTCTACGGCTGTGAATGGCGCTCTTAGGACGCCAAACGTTCACTCCGAGATTGTGTGTACAATGAGCTCCTCTAATAACGTAATATAACCCTTGCTCTTTATACTACTGTTAATAGAGACTGACCGGTCGCCCAGATCGCTGATGCCTACCGTCGTTATGGTATCTCCCCATCAACCAAGGACCTCATTGTTGTAAAGGTCACATTCCCTGGAGAGGATGGCGCTGAGCCCTTGACCCAAGACCAAATCTGGGAGCATCTCAAGACCAATGTCGAGGGAGAGGCTGTCTCCATCACTGATGAGCAAATATCCATCGCTACTGATGTACCCAAAGTGCGCAAGTACTACAAGTTGAATGGACTCAAGTGGCTCGATGATATTCAGGATGAAAAGGTCAAACAGAAGGAGATGGAGTCGCTTGTGGTAGGCGCCATGGCTCTAAGGGGTGTTTGAATCACAGAAATACAGTTCATCACTCAAAAGTCAATCAAAATAATTATACAAGACTAAAACGTAAGTCATTTCTTCATCTATGCTTGATCTATCTCTGGTATTGAGATGCTGGACGCCCCGGACTCCTGATCGCTACCCATGATGCAAAACAAAAGAAACCCCAAAAGACATGAATGATATAAAGCTCTTTTCTCTTTCCCGTTCCCGATTTTTCTTTATTTTACTTTTTTTCGTCGGTGTTCATTCTTCAAGCCAAGCCAACGACGCTCTTGCATCGTCGGACAAGCTCAGACCAGAGAGCATCTCGGCTGCCCTTGGTGCGCTGCACGGCATCCTTGTTCTCATGCGCGCGGCGGAGGAGGTACTTCATGCACTCGCCGGTGGTACCCCAGACAAGGTACTTGTAGGCGGGGAGGTTCAAGGTCTTGTCCTGCTGGTTGGCCTCGACGAGCTCGCAGCTGACCTCGTCAGCCATGCCCTGAAGCTGGGCGAAAGCAATGTCGGACTTGGCGCGGCCGGCCTCCATGATGGCACGGCTTAGGCGGACAGACTCGGCGTTGTGAGAGGCGACGACAAGACTGGTAGCGGGGTAAGGGCCAGAACCCTTGACATCCGCGTTCCATTCGCGGGTGAGGACACTGGCGGAGAGAGAGTCGAAGCAGGCATCGGTATCCTCCTTGGTGTCGTGGAAGAGCTCGCGGGGGTCGGAGTTGAGGTAGGCACCACGGACAAGCTTGACACCGAGAGCGAAACCCTCCTCTTGGGCGAGCTTGAGGTGGGCGGAGAGAACCTCGGGGCACTTCTTCTTGTAGGCTTGGTAAGTACCAAAGATGACGGCCTCGCCGAGACCCTTGTTGTACTTGCGGATGAACTCAAGAGTCCAGTCATCGATACCGTCCTGAAGCATGTCCTGCTCGGCGTCGAAGAGGAGGCGGACACCTCGCTCGTGGGCAAGCTGGCAGATGGAGTCGATGGCCTTGTACATGGAGGGGCTGGGAGGCATACGTTCCTTGAGCTGGTTGAGAGCGATGCTGCCAGCACCAGTGAACTTGAGGGCGACAAAGTCACCAGGCTCGGCAAGTCGGACAGTCTCGAGGGTGCCTCGGGCCCAGGGGAGGATCTCGTTCTGGATAGCCTCTTCGGTCTCGATGGCGGCGTTCTTGAGATCGGCACCCTCGGCCTTTGTGAGAACAACCTCCTTGGCGTAGTTGAGAATAACACCGTTGAAACCAATGTTCTTGAGTCCGTCGATAGTCTTCTTAATCTCGGGTGACTTTTCGCCAGCGCAAAATTGAGCGTAAAAGGTCTTCTTGAGGAAGAATCGCAGAAGAGGGTTCTTATCGGGGTTGAGGATAGGGTTGGAGGTGTTGGCCAGGATTCCCATGACGTGCAGAGAAGGAGGCAGGAGGAGAGGCGAAGAGGAGACGGTCATGGTGGCCAGAGATCGCAGGATCATGATCAGAGGCAGGACGGAGAGAGGCGCCTTGCTGGGGGCGGAAGGAAGAGGGTCGCGGATCTGACGCTGCTCGACGATGGTGTTGGTTCGTCGCTCAGAAGAGTGGATGTGACGGCGGGCAGCCATGTTGGTCTTTGTGACGGCGAGGCATGGTCGGAGAGTGTTGATGGTGATGGCGCTGGAAGATGCTGTCGCCCAGCGAAGGGGCTGGGCAGTCCCTCGCCGAAGGGCCGAGCTCATTATATTGGATGTGTTGGTGGTTGTTGGAAAAAGGTCCTAGGTGTTGGTGAGGATGCAAAGGCGAGGCTGGATCGATATGGAGGGATCCAGGCAAGCAAGCGTATGTTTTTTTTACGAGGGAGTGGGAAAGGTGGTCGGTGCGATGATGCAAGATAAGTTAATTCTATCTGATTGAGTTTGAGTAAAGAGCAACGGGTGGCAGAGAGCTTAATATATCTGTATCTGGTGGTCTGGCAGTGACACTAGACTGTCGGTTGACTGCGGTGCCTGGATCTGTCTAGCACCAAACCAACTCCAGGGGCGTGTGATGGAGGTGGCGCTATCGTGAGCCTATCCTCCAGTTCCCCATTCCAAACCTAGACAGTTTTTTTTAACCCTCGCCATTGATATTCAGCTGCTAGTCATGATTGTGGTCATGTTTACGCTACGCATTAAACGAACCCCCTTGTTTCTCCTTGTTTCTCCTCCGCAAAGGCCGAGCGAGTCCGGACCCGTGACATCAAAAACCAGGATAAAGACCAGCAGCTGCCAGGTCAGTAAAGGCAAGGCGAGACAGAGAGGGCCCCAGATTACCGGGACCTTTCTCCAAGAGAACAAGATCCTTGACGATGGCGACGGAGCTTATCAGCCGTCACGTGGCCGTTTTTGCTGGCTGTTACCAAACTAAAAGTGAAGCTAGTCTTGCATCACTATGGGAAAAAAAAGAGAACCGAATGTAGCCGTTGAGGGGCGTGGGGGAGTGGCATAGATGGAGATCGGCACGGTGATTGGTTAAGGCAGACTCGGCGTAGAGATTAGGGAAGCTGGGGAAGAGACGACGCTGAATGTTTCTTTGGATGCCGCAACAGGCCGCGATCCCAGCAAATACGTGTTATGTAATTGGTGAAGCAGAGTCTTGACTAACAGCACAGAGCATTGTGGGGAAACCTTGGAGATGCATCGCAAGCATTCTCTTAACTCTTTAGAGACTGGCATTGACAAGCATTTGGGTTGGGGGTCATGGTTTGTGCTTTGAGATGAGACAATGAAAAAGGGTCTTGTGACTTTTTATGATGACGATTGTCCTTTTAGACTACTAGACTGTTGGTCAATTCAAGTCATTATTACGCAAGGGGTGTTGTTGATGGCTAATGCTGTCAATTGTCAACGTCAACGTGTCTATCGTTGCAATCGGTAGATAAGCCTGATATGCCGAGATGGACGGTGACGAATGGGGCTCTGCTACCATATCATGGCCTGTCTCTGTCTGCCCGCTGCATGCAGTGAGTGGCCTGGAACAGTTTAGTGTCAATCAGTCACAGTGAGAGGGAAAAGTGTTCCATCTCGCTAGAAGCTTTCTTGCTGTCTGTCTGCTGTCTGCTTATCGATCATGGTCTCCATAAAAGACCGAGCAAAGCCGCTCTCTCCCCTCTCTGGGGCTGGTTCACGGGAGAGGCGTCCACCTAGAAGAGGAGCAATGGATCCAAAACTCGGACTGCCCCGATAACAAAAAGACACTAATGATTTTTTATTCCTGGTGATCTCTGCACCAGTAGATTCTAGTAATGATCCCCTGTTCTAGGTCAATGCGGATATGAAGCATTTGCTGTTTCCAGTCGTGATATTAATATCTACAGTGATTGATTGTGTTGTACAGTACAGTAACGACGTATGTCTCAAATCATCATTCACAATGCTGGATGAGCGTCATCTTTAGCAACCCTTGAACCTCGACGTCGAAGAAACTCGACATATCCGATCGGTCTGCCTCGGGCTAAGCCAACGAGGTCTTGAATCCCACCATACGCGAGACCGAACATGAGTCCGTATCGCGCGGTCCGGGCGGCGGTCGTTAATGACAGGCGATCTAGATGCACACGCCGATGTTCGGCGCTTGTTAGCCTATACTGATTCTTATTCGACGAGGTTCCACTCTTTGACTTGATTTGATCTTGATGCATGCTTGCAATATCTACCCGTCGCTTTCCATCGTCTCGGCTGCAAGTGTCATGCCTTTTTTATGGATAGCGTAAGAATTCCCCGTATGGGGTTTTTGCGCAATTACCATCCTCTTAGTCAATGCATGCAGCCGAGGTTTGATTTGGATAAGAGAGATTGGGTGAGTAAAGAGAGAAAAAAAAGGTGAACCACTTACGCCAAAGAGAAAACGCGCCAGCGACTGTAAGCGTGGCTATCGTGGTGGAAAACATGTCGCTGGCCCCGCGATAACGATCGACCGTGCTCTCCAGCGACAAGGCCATCAAGCTCCAGAACCCCGTCTTGAACCCCATGCGAAAGCCCTCACGGATGCCGCCCTGCATGGCGTGGTAGTTCTTGCTCTTGTGGTAAAAGTACCACCCTGTTGTCGTGTCGGGCATCTTGTGGGCGTGCTCGGCCCGGAACCGCAGCTGCGCCATCTGACCACCCTGCGTCGCTCCGAGCGAGAAGCCCACGAGAGCTGATGAGATTGTGCCCAGCATCAGCCGCGTGGGTGTTGCGACGGACAGGCGGGGGAAGGCATCCTTTGGGAAAGCCAAGTCCAAGTCGGATGGTGAGGGTATCGCAGAGGGGCCAGATGGTGTGAAACCGGGCCGGGATGACGGAGGGGGAGGGGATGCCATATTTCTGTTGTAGTTCAATTGAGTGTCTTTGTTTCTCTTCTCACTCGCAATAGAACAAAAGGGCCAAGATTAACGTGAGGCTCTGCGGTGCTCTGCCCTACTAGCCTTGTTTCTGCACGGCTGATTCTCAGTTGTGGATCTTTGCTCGGCGGTGATTGCGGAGAACGACAAGGCCGGAGTTTACAATCCCGGCGGTGTTGGCGGTTTTTTTTTTCTTTTTCTCTTTTTCTTGGAGTTGTTGCTAGAAAGAGGTTGCTTCGCTTGCGCTTGTTGTCGGTAATTGAGCCAAGAGTAAAGAGGGGCTGGTCTGGTCTGGACTGACTGGGCTTGGTATTAAACGACGATAACCAGCAAAGGCCCGATGTCTTTCTTTCCTGTTGTGATAGATTTGAATAGGTAATATAAATTGAATTGATGGATGCTATTACGAACTGGAGGTTCTGCCATTATGAACAGTGCGTTTGTGCATTAGTACGGTCTTATGCACGGCTTTTGTTTAGCATTAGCACACTGAAATAGGTATATTGTCGATTGTGTCCAGGGTAGTGGTTCTCGGATGAGTGACGACCTTTCTAGAAATACTACTATGTATTGAGTACTTGTCTCCGACTTGGGCCCGGTCTTACTGTCAGCCTGGTACCTGACTATCAGATGTCACCAATTCATCCTGTCGTTGACGGAGGTGACGTATCAATATTATGGTAGCTAATGGATGGTAATGATTGTACCCTGTTACGATATCCATGGTTGATGTCCAGTCTGCTGACAACCACGATGTCTGCGTAAGTATACAAAGACAAAACAAACCTGGCTGTTACCTGGTTTAAAGCGCTTGGTATACAGTAGCAAATCTTTCTTCTTTTGCACATGCTATCATATTTATGTGATTACTGAGACCCGACCCAAGTCAGAGTAAACCACTCAACGCGGACACACGTGATGTCGCGTTAAACACAGCCGCGATTGGCCCCACCGAATTGAATGCCTTACAAGCACATGCCTGCCCCTCATGGATTGAACAAAGAAAAGAGTTCAGAAGGCGACTCTTGAACTCTGACGTCTTTCCCAAACCGTGCACTTCTCAAGATCGACAAGATGGCAAGTTGCCAACCACCCTGTTGACCGCTAAACACTAACGAGACCTCAGACTGACGTCGATGACGCACACATTTCTGTTCGCTTCAAGCATGGCATCCATACCTTTTACCTCTTCATCGACGCCCTCGCACCTTTCTCCAACGTCACCACCGAGCTTATCAGTGTCATAAACGAGCGATACCCCGAGGGTCTCACCACGTCCATCTCACCTCCCAAGAACACCGCCGTCGACGAGAACTCGATCATTGTGTATGGCGCATTGAAGATCCCAAACGATCCCTCGTCGGGATGGGTCAAGCTCAAGACAGGGAATGGAGAGAGCACGCCTACCAAGTTGGGGTTGAAGAACAACAGCTTGGTTGTGTTTGCTGTGGCAAAGCATGAAAATGACGATCCCGAGTTTGAGGTGGAGTGGCCAAGAGAGGATGAAGAGCTGTATGAGGAATGAGGGAGTGAAGTTTATACGTGCCGATTGATGGCGCCTGACGATATCAAGCCCTGGTGCTGCATGCTACATGCTGATGCTAAGCGTGCATTCTCATGGGTCCACGTTATGCCATTGAAAGCTCCCTGAAGGAAGACCTCGAAACAGGAATGTTAAATGGCATACTCTTGAAAGACCTTCATACAATATCGCGAATCAAAGTAGATACCCAATTGAACGCTTTACAGAACAAGCAAGGATGCAGTTTAGATCTTGAATCAGGGTAACATCAATTGACGGAGGGGCTTAGGGGATCATGATAAGTAAACTACAACGCTCAACGTACAACGTCCAATGTTCAGCGTCTTCTCTGTAATTAATTAGAAAGCGACAACAAAAAGGGTTTGGCAAGATAATGATTCCCAATTTTCTGAAACTAACGATACCTTCTCAAACGAACGACGCTGCCCTTACTCCCTAAAAAAAGGGGTCTTGTTGCATGACCTACGGGGTATCAGAAAAGTTAGCCTCTAAACTTTGGTCGACAAAAATAAGGAGCCTAAGGCGACCGACTCAAGTGTTACGAGCTAGCCTAATTATTTCGTCTGTTGTACTCCTGACGGCGAGTTTTCTGACATCCCATCGATGACTAAGCTATTTTTATCTTCATGTGTCGTTAACATCTGCATTCCAGGGGTATCACCACATTATTCTCTTTCCTCGCCAACTATTGCGCTGCTCTTGTCAACAGTTTCGTTGGCCAATTTTGAACAACAACAGCCCCAAAGTGGCTCGCGCATGAGGTCGGCTACATGAACGTCGTGGCTTTTCTCCGCCATGGCCTGCGCCTGCTGGTGCCGCTCTCGGTAGCTTTCACTCTCTACCTCTACCTCTTCCCCGTCATCCAAGGATGCGCATTCCCCGTCGAGTCGCGCGATAGCCACGAGGCTTACTCCCTTACGAAAAAGCTACACTGGCCCTCAAAGCCTACTGCCGACGATCATGCGAAGCTTGCGCCCTTTCGACTGCTTGCGCTGGGCGATCCCCAGTTAGAAGGCGACACATCGATTATTACAAACTACTTGGGTACTTTTCCCCATGTCAAGTCTGCCTTCCAGAAGGCGACTTTTCAGACGAGCCATTGGTGCTTCCGTGAGCGAGTTCGACAGATTATCCATGATATCGTTGATGTCTTCATGGAAGATCTTCCTTACTGGCTTATGTCGCAGCGCAAGCGGTTCGATCTTTGGGGCAACGACTTTTATCTGGCCCATATCTACCGCCAGGTAAACTGGTGGACAAATCCTACCCACGTGTCAGTACTCGGCGACCTTGTCGGTAGCCAGTGGATTGACGACAACGAGTTTGAGAAGCGAGGCCGAAGGTTCTGGAACCGCGTATTCAAGGGAACCGAGAGGCTTTCGGACGAGTTGGCGAAATACCCGAGTCTCAATTATACAGTGTCTGGAGTTTTGGATGGTAGCGAGGAGCAGAAAGTTTGGAAGAAGCGAATGCTCAACGTGGCAGGAAACCACGACATTGGATACGCTGGAGACTTGACTGAGGAGCGATTGGAGCGCTTTGAACGAGTTTTTGGAAAGACAAACTACGAGCTCCGTTTCGAGCTGCCCATCACAGATCCTGAGACATTAGCTACTATGTACTCTGACGAAAACCCCGATTCCACCAGAGTGATCCCCTCTCTGCGCATCATTGGTGTCAACGACATGAACCTCGATACACCTGCCAAGTCACTTCCTCTCCAGGATGCTACGTATGGCTTCATCAACAACGTCATTGCGACTTCAGGTGCTGTGCAGTACAAGGGAGAGTTTACCCTGATTCTTACGCATATTCCCATGTACAAGCCCGAGGGTATTTGCGTTGATGCACCACTCTTTGACTTCCACACCGCGGCCGACGGTGGAGGTCTCAAGGAGCAGAACCAGCTCAGCGTCGATGCCACCCGTGGTTTCTTGGAGGGCATGTGGGGTATGAGCGCAAAGAGCAATGCTCCCGGCAACGGCTATGGCCGCCCTGGTCTGATGCTCAATGGTCACGACCATGCTGGTTGCGACACGTACCACTACATCAACCAAACAAATGGAACAGACCCCTCGGAGCGGTCATGGCAAGTTGCTACCTGGTCCGACGCCCAGGCGCAGCAGATCCCCGGAAGCGAAGGCATCCCCGGTCGCCGCGAAATTACGGTTCGCAGCATGATGGGCGACTTTGGTGGAAATGCCGGCCTGTTGAGTCTATGGTTCGACCAAGAAACTTGGGAGTGGAAGTTTGAGTACGCCACGTGCCCGCTTGGCAACCAGGTCTTTTGGTGGTTCACACACATCTGGGACGTCTGCGTGGTGGTTTGGGTGGCGCTGTACGCTGTGCTCTCGAACCTCGAGGCCCGCGGTGTTGACGTCGATGGTCGTTTTTACAGCGGCGCTGCGAGGGCGAAGGACTTTGTGCTCCGGAGACGAAGAAGGGAAGAGAAGAAAACTGTCACGAAGGAGTAAACTACAGTCTTGGGATACTACAGTCTTGGGATAGATAGGTGTACTTGCTTTTATTTTTTGAATAGATGATAAGCGTTTCTGTTTCAGTCTGTACATTTGTTCTTCGCTTGGGATTGCTGTCGGTGAATTATGTTGTTGAACATGGCCTGTCTTTGCGACCGAGACATTTTGATGGTGTTGAGGCCAATCGCATCTTGGGATGGTGTTTAGTAGGCGTTGCGAATGATGGTTTGCTTTCAAGAGAGGGTAGAAATGTCTTGAATATCGGATCTAGTGTTTGATTCAAGACCTGGATGGGGTGTGATCGTTGATCTTGCGATTGTAACGGTGTTGTACAAAGATGAGGGCCGCGAGGTGAGGTTGTACGGATGTTTGCTTGGTGTTGAGAAGGGAGGAGGTGATCTACTGGTTTGGTGTGTAGTTTATGGGATGAGGTATCAACAAATCTGATGTAAGACGACTTCAAGAATGTTCAGCAGGCTTTTGGTTCTAGTGTTGCCTCATGACTCCAATCAGTCTTGATGGCGACCGTTGACGGTAGACGCAACACCACCACGTCGCCTTGTTCACCTTGGGACCGGTTCGTATCAGCTGAAAGAAGTAGACCTTGGAGGAATACAAATAAGACGCATGATGTCAAAGATTGCGCGTGTTTCGCAACGTCGGTAAGCAGTGGTGATACATCCTGTTGGCGTTGCTCTTGCACCTGAAGGGTGACTACATAAACTCAGAACCAGACGACTGGGTCGATAATCGAGGATTTGTTGGCTGCATGAGAAGCGTAATATCCAGCATCTAAGTTTTATTGATAACTGTCTGGAAAACATATATTCTCACCATGATGTCTTTACAAGGCATTGCAGTTCTTCTCCTCTGCGCCGTCGCTCAGGCCATCCCACGACGTGACGAGAGGGATGCGACGGGTGAGGTTCAGAGGGAACTTGCGATTAAACCACGGCATTTTGATACTATCGGAGTGCCGAGAATCTCATCAACAGACTACAGAACAATGCCTCCTGGCACTTACACCGAGAGCATCTCGACGGGGCTGGTCAGGATCATCGTGGTCAACGACCCCACGCCCACAACGACGAATGGGAACTGTCCGGCAGAGTGTGACTGCTCGGGAATAAAGGACAAGGAGAGTCCCGAGTAAGTGGAATAAGCCTCAATTCTAGCTTGACTTGCACTTTGTTAGGGACACATCATGGGGCGGGGCTGTCTTTTTGCTGATGCTGTTGTGTGTCTCTAGATACTTTCAGTGCTTGACCAACTCTCGCTGTAGACCGTGTAGAGAGTCTTCGCTCACTTCATCGTCGTCTTCGAATCCGACTGTCACGTGTCCTCCTGGCTGTGACTGTTCCAAGTTCAAGGATAAACAGAGTGAAGAGTATATTTTCTACAGAGTATCTCGTGATGGATTGCTTATACGTTGTTAGGTATTTTCAGTGTTTGACCAACGCCAACTGCCGAAGCTGCCGCGTTGGAGGACCGCCAAGTTGGATCTAACTACGACTCACACATGCACAGGTTCTTTAATTGCGAGACTTCATTTAAGGATGAAACATTGGGTTGATGACGTTTGAGATTGTGGTATTGTGTTTAGGCCGTTATTGAAAGCTACAAAAAGAAACCTGGAAGAGACCCAGTAGCTATGAGATGTCGGGGGTGGGTAATGATGAAAAGGACAACAATAAAATCATGCATTCTTTATTATCCCCAAGCTCTTCGCTTCGTTGGAGTGGGAAATGCAGGGCTGAAATTGGGAGGATGATGATGGTTGATTAACAGCAGCAGTCGAGGCACTCAAGACAACACTCGCAGGTCTCTCCGCAGACCCAACAACAGCAGAGCGTGGCGATACTAGAAAGGTTGTTAGTGGTTGTCGAATGTGAATTAAAAGTGTTGATTCGGCTTACCATGTGTAGAAGCAGCCGTGGCTCTTTTCTTCTTGGGGTGGTGGCGCTTGCTGGTACTGCATCTGGTATTTGTTAGTTTTTGGTGATGTTTATTAGTCTGGCATCAGATCAAGCTGAACTTACAGGCTGTGGGGGAGGGTAGCCCTGGCCAGGAGGAGGGTAGCCTTGAGGGGGATATCCACCCTGTTGAGGAGGGTAGTAACTTTTGATTTGAATGTTAGTTTCTTGTTCTCGTAGTTGTAGTGCTGGCTGTGTTGCTTTGCTTACCCTTGGTTGGGATCGTAAGGTGCAGACATTATTATGGATTTTTGGGTTGATGTTGGGGTCAAGTTTGGGGAGGAGAGGAAAGACGGGAAGTACAAGTTAGATATAATTAAATGTTCCCCGGGTTGAGGCAGGGGGTAGAGGGGGGGCTCAGACAGTGAACGGCAGCTGTAGGTCTGTTCCTTTTTTTGATGATCTGTACTTGTAGTAATATCCCCCTCTTGGCGTGGCTCCTCGACTGTGACCTGACCTTGGCGTAATAACGCGGAAACCCCGTGAGCAGACGCCGAGTTAACCGTAGTTCTTGGCATAAACAAGTCAGTTCTTGAGTTATTCACTGTCAGATGCACTGACAGCTTCACTTTCTTTGAGCTTATTTCCGTTAGTTCAGGTACCAGGCAATCCCGTTTTTTACGAGTCGGCAAATAGCATCCATTTTGTTCAAAAAAGGCATAACTTAGTAATTAAATCTCTGTATGCTACCTACCGTAATTACAGTACCGTACATATCGGCAACCTACCGGATGCTAAGGGTCTTGGGATAACTAAAAAACTCCACCTGTGAATTATCGGTGCAGGGATTATTCAAGAGGCTGTGGTCTTGGCAATTGCGCGTCCTTATGGGCTGTGTACCTACTCCTGCATAAAGGGTCTGCTTGGCATTTTGTTACCGCCAAATGAATGACTGATGCCTTCTTGTTTACATATACAGAGGTATTTGGTCGGGGCAAGCACAAACTGATCAAAGCCTTTTTCTTTCTTGGCCCTTTTACACGTGTTTTTCGACTATGAATAAGGCGCGACATTGCGGCCCCAGCTCTTATTCACTGCCCACTCATTAATTGCGATGAACAAAAACTGTCTCAGCGAATAATCTTGTCACCGTCGTACTCGTCGAAACCCTGTTCGAAACTTACGCGCGTAGTTACCGCCGCAGATCAACGTGAACGAATGAGCCACTCAAAACGCGTGACGAGTTGTACAGTCATTCAAGATATTTCAATCTTTTGATCTAAAGATAATGCAACAATTTAACGGGTCGAATCCTCTTCACTGGCCGATATGCTTGAAGGACATCGCTCGAGACCAACGGTACATTACTGTACATCTCATGGCGGTGGGCCGCATTACTGGGATCCGAAGTCTGGAATAAGAACATTGGCGTCCATCGATAAGAACCAGACCTTTTTATCTTCGAATGCAGCGATATCGATTGAGATATTGGACTGTATACATAAGTCACTCCGACGCGATAAAAGGAGCTGCCAACCTGCTACAGCTTCCACCAAGCTCTTCACCACGATAGCGATAAGCATGCTTACGGTAAGACGATGTAACATTACAGATTACATTCTAACCCCAGTGCCTCATTCGGTTCCAGAATGTATGTATCCATCAACAACAGATGATGTTCGGTTATAGTCGAGGTTGTTAATTCCCGGAGTGACTGTATTCTATGGAGTACGTGATTGTCTATACTGATACAAAGGAATTCTCTCACCATCACTTCAGACAATGCCGAAATATACTATGAAGTGCCTGGAATACTCTGTTCATTCAGCTTGGCATTCCGAATTTCGTCCAGCAGAGCATGAAATGGAGTATTAAATACCTGCCAAAGACGTAGTTTGGGATCGTAGACGAGGTTTCGCATACTTACCGTATCTCGTTTTGTCGATCATGACATCGCATACTAGGAGATTTGACGTCGATAGAGAAATTGAGTGACGTTTTCTTAATCTTATTAAAGAAACATACTTTGCCACGTTCAGAATTTGATACCTACAGCTCAGGAATACTAGTTCAAAATACAGCAGTTTGACATGAACTATTTTGCAGAGTTATACTCAGAACAATCAACATTCAATGAAGCTTGATTTCGATATTATCATACGGATCTCGCTTGTCATAGACAAAAGACAACTTTGTCTCCAAACGCACATGACCCTGGCCTTTATTTAATCCTTCAGCCAAGTGGCGAAATGGCCTGTCTATAAAGTATTGCTATATCAGCAACTTGCAGTCCAACCAAAGAGATAATTTCAAGACTGCTTCTTGGAAATAGAGCGGTTCAACTTTGCCCTTTGAGCCAGCATGTGTCCAAAAAGAACGTAGAATGCAGGAACATAAATGGCTAGTCCAAACCACAGCAGATACTGATACATTGGGTTTCGTGCCTGAGAAGGTACAATAACCTCGTAAACAAGCTTCATTTCAGAAAGAATACCGATGGGGTAAAGCACGATAAACATGTTGTATCTTGACGTTTGTTAGTTTCAATCTTGTATCTAACAATGTTTGCTTGCATACCTCAACCATGCCAAAGACGCTGGCACAGACCCAGTTCCCGTCTGAAGCGTGAAATACAGATATCGCACAGCATCAGCTGCGTTCCAGGCCATGAGCATAAAACTGTATGCATCCTCTCTGAAGCCGACCTCGGGGTAGTTTCTCGTGATGGCCCAGATGATGGTGTTGCGTCCCGCGACTTGCAGCGCTGTTGTAGCTGGCGCCGCGCGGACGAGACCTGCCACCGCATGGAGGACTTCCATCACTGTAAAAGTCTCTGTCCATCGCGCTGTGACGTTGAGTTCATCCCAGACAGCACCGTTGCCTTGCTGCGTCCATAGGTACGTTGTTCTGACAAGAAGAGCGATTCGAACAAGGGCGAAGAGGGTGTTGTAGATGAAAAGATAGGCCGAGCCCTTTTGAGGCTTGGTTGCGGCTGCCATGGTTGCTGGATCGTGTAAGATTTAAGATTTGTCAACTAACCAGCTTCAATTCGAAATTTTGAGTTATAGTAGGTGCGCTAGATTTTAACTAGAGCTAATCCGGTATTGCCGAGGATGGTCGTTGTACAGCTTCCCAAGAGAGATGTTGCGCCGCTACTTGGATGGAGATAATAACGGGGCGAGATGGGATGAAAGTGTAAAGTTGATTGGATGATAATACGAGTGAGCAACTCTTGCAATAATGTCTAATACTAAACTTTTGATACAGTGCTATATAGAAATATGCTGAATGATGGTATTATAGATGACTTCTCTCAGATAAAGTAGAGCGAAGAACCATGGCAGCACGTGTTCCCTCTTCGATAGCACCGTCGATGAAACTACGCCATCCGAGAGCCCAGTCTGAACATGCAAAAATGATATTGCCTTGACTGGCTCTCATGTCACCCAGATGATCAGTCAAAAGGCCAGGTCGTGAGAAGAACCATGCACCCTTGGCAAATTCGTCTTTGGACCAGTTATGGAAGACCTAAACACTGTTAGCCATGCTGTTTCCCTTCCATGTTCTGTTCAACTTACCAAACGCTCAATCTTCATCGGAGTAAAACCCTGAAAAGCATCCAGCGTAGTCTGAATATTTTCTTCAGGATGGAAATGATTGCTTTGTCCTCCAAAGGCTACGATATGTGTATTTCCTGCTGGCGTAGTTCCATCACCAAAACCGTAGGCCAGTTTATTGTGAGGATAGCTTATACTCGTCATGGACCGCAAGTCCTTGTCCGAGACTTCAGCATGGACTTTGATACACTGGTTGACATGTCCAATATCAGCAGCTGACTTCTTCCCCGGTGCCAGAGGCGGATCAAACGTCACGTCGTTGAGAACGTTGAGAGGAATTGCACTGATCATCTTGAGCGCTCGGAACGTTTGTCCGCTTCGAGAAGTAACCTCAACACCAACGGGGCTATTTTTGATGGAAGCGACAGGCGTATTGAGAGAGTACGTCAAGTTACCAGTTGCCAGGGCTTCTTTGAAGAAGTTGATGGCAAAGCTCGATTGACCGCCCTTGAACTTGTACTTGACGAGATACTCAATGCAGCCTTGGTAAGAGTATCCGCTCATGGCCCACCAGTGCAGGAATTCATAGAAGCTCGTTGTTTCGAGAGTTGCGCCGCTGCAGAGGAGAACGAATGCTTCCAAGCAGATGCGCTCGTTGTACGTGAGGTCATTCTTTATCTCAGCGATTCGGTCTGCTATGGACATGCGATCGTACTTTGCTGCCACTGCGTCGAGCTTGCTTATGTGAGGAAAGACGATTGCTTCGCGTCCGTCTTGACCGTCTACATTGACGAGTTTTCGAAGACCACTTTGCATTAATTGGTCCTGAACTCTGATTAGCTTTGAATACACTTATATGCTTGTCTGGGGTAACTGACCTCCTCTTCGTGAGTAAACCTTTGAGTTCCTTCAGGTGTGACGAGAAGGTATTTGTTGATTCCGCGAGAGAAATCATATGATAGTTCAAGTTCACTCTGCATGTTGTATCTTTGAATCTCCCGCCAGATGTGAGCCTGACCCCAGTATACCCAGGTTCCGCCCATTTCGTACGGGTAGCCTTCTATGTTTGATGACCAGGAACGGCCACCGATGCGATCCCGGGCTTCGATGAGCAACACCTTGAGACCTATACTGAGTTAGCTATTGCAGTGTTTATTTGGACGGTGAGACGTACCCGCAATAGCTGCGTCTCGGGCTGCAGTAAGACCGCAGTATCCTGCTCCGACAACAATCACATCGTATTTTGTATTGTTGTCTTTAAGATTTGTAGGAGGACTGATGGCGCCGATGCATGGAACGCCGGACTTGAGACCTTGGGACTCTGTCCATGAGTAGCCGTCCTTGGATGACATTGTGTGAGTAATTGAAGGGCAAAGAGGGTAAGACGAGTAGGTTCAATTCGTCAATGACAGTAAAGAACTATCAGATAAGCCCAAGACGATGTAAAGTATGAGCATTCTCAAGAAGTTTAGCAAGGACGGCAACTCATTTTATCCTCGGTCCGGGTCCATGTCTTGCCTCCCAATTTACATCAAATGACAATCAGTAATTCCATCATATCTCCAATTGACCGACTCAACCGATACAAAATTACCCAGAAAGGAAATAAAGCGAGAGAACGATGACTATCGTCAACCCCAGCCTCAAATGTAGATTTCTAGATAACGCATAGATATCTCTCTCATGTCTTACCGCAATAGGAAATTTCGCGAGAAAACGACAGGCCATGCAGCATCTAGATCGTCTTCCCCGCAAACCGCTAGCAAGGAACAACGAAGCTTTTACTATCGTGATGCTCCTTTTGCCACTAGACAGATTCTTGACGTTTTGGGTGTTGATGCCGCTAGATCTCGGTACCCAATCAGCGTCATCACAACTTCTCGAGAAATTTCCGTTTGCGGTATATCTAGCGGGGACTCTTCCAAAACCTGGGGTAGAGTTGTTAGTGCTTGGGCTTATCAAGATACTATGGTCTTGTCATTGTATCGGTATCTCGGCAGTTTTGAGATAGGTATGTCATTGGGAGGTTTTTGGTTGCTTGTGAAGTTGGGAGAGATTGACGATTGTTGTGCTGAAATCTTGGCTTATCGTTGTACGACGCTTGTACAGAGACTAACAACTCCTCTTCCGTGTGACCTAAACTTGAGAACGAAACTATATGAATCTACCCCTTTCTCCTCAGAAGTTCCCAGTTCAGAGCATCACAGATATCATAACTTGGCAAGATGACTTCACCTACACAAGAAGGCGTGCTGCAGCAGCGGCTTTCGACATTGACCATGGTTGCCATGGCGTTTGCAATTCTCAAGTTAGTTTTTTTTCTTTCGACTGCAGTGGCAATGACTAACCCCGCAGTACGTGGATTGCACTCGCTGGTGTTATGGCGTATATTCTTCCTTCTGGTGGTGCTGTTTCTTTCATCTATGGTTTCTTGGTTTGTGTCTTTTGCAATCTGGCTCTTGCTGCTAGTTTGGGAGAACTTGCTGCATTGTGGCCTACTGCTGGTGAGTTCAGATTTACTGAGAGCATTTCTTGTACAATTTGTTTGAATAGTACTAATACTTGTGTAGGAGGACAGTATCACTTTATGTACGCTTTGTGCACAACTAGATGGAAACGATCAATGGTACCACCCCCTCCCTTGCACCTTTGTTTGATGCCAACAAACTGCAGAGCTTCTTTGTTGGATGGACCAATATCGCTGGTTGGCTCACTGTCGTAACCACACAAGCTTTCTTTGCTGGTATGTCCCCATCTTATACGTTTCGTTCATACTAACGTTCGTAGCCCAGTTGATATCCGCAGCCGCTGTCGTCGCCTCGAACAACGCCTACGAAGCCACAGCTTGGAAGACATACCTCTTCTTCGTCGCCATCCTCACTTTTGGAACGGTCGGTAATATCTGGGGGAATAGAATACTGGGCCGTTGGAATGATTGTGCTTGTGAGTATTGCACTGCGCAAACAAGCGTACCTAACAAGTCGTGTAGTGTATTGGTCCATCCTATCGGTCGTCATCATCAGTATCATCCTTCTGTCCATGTCTGAAAAGACAGATGCCAAGCAAGTCTTTACAGGTTTTAATAACGAGACTGGTTGGTCTGATGGTGTTGCTTGGATTCTTGGCTTGTTGCAATCTGCCCTTTCACTCATTGGGTTTGATGTAGTGTTGCATCTTACAGAGGAGATGCCTAATCCTTCCAGAGACGCACCACGAGCCATGATTTTAGCTGTTGTGATCGGTGGCATCACGTAAATCTTCCACTCCACCTTTCAATCATGTCACTGACCTTGCCAGTGGATTTGTCTTCATCCTAGTCATCCTCTTCTGCCTCACCGACCCAGCAACAGTCCTTGCAAGTTCCACTGGCATGCCAATAGTGGAAATGTTCCTCCAAAGCACCAAGTCACGCGCCGCCGCTACAATCCTAGCTTTAATGCTCAGCGTTTGCTTCATCAACGGCACATCAGCAAGTATAACCAGCGCCAGTCGCCTTCTCTACTCCATGGCGCGTGACAAAGGTATTGTTTGCCACAGATTCTTTGCTCACATCCAGTCCAAGCTTGATGTTCCTGTTCGCACAATCATGCTTTGTTACGTTTTTAATCTCCTCTTTGGTCTTTTGTACCTTGGTCCCACTGTGGCTTTCAGTGCTTACATAGCGTCTTGTACTATTTTTCTCAACGTCTCGTATGCCTGTCCTGTTATCGCGTTGCTTGTCAGGGGTAGAAGTATACTTGCCGAGTATCAGACAAACAAGACACCTGCAAAGATGGGTCTGAGAGTTGGCGCAGTTGTTAACGGTATTGCTGCTGCCTTTGTCGTCGTCACTTCTATCGTAAGTTCTCCCTGAATGCTTGGATTGTTTGATGATGCTGATTGGTTAGTTCTTTTGCTTCCCTGCCGGAATTCCTGTGTCTGCCAATACAATGAGTAAGTGCTCTTTCTGTGGAGATTAAAGGAAGTGACTGATTTAGAATAGACTACGTTTCGCCGGTTGTCGGTGGCTTTTACTTGCTACTTGCAGTGTACTGGTTTACTGGTGGAAAAGACTTTCAAGGGCCGGTAAGTTTTCTTTTCAGATCCTCTTACCTACTGTCGATCAGGTTATCTGACATGCGTTGTAGAACTTCGATGCTATAATAGGTCAACCTTTCCGAGAGGAGGGATCAGACATTGCGGAAACAGTTCCAGGGAAGTTTGAAACCTCAGCAAAAGTATAAGTTGGGCCAGTTCCTGTAAGGCAGCATTCGTTTTGTCGTATCTGGATATGTTTGTTGATCAACCCCTTACGGTGTCAAAAAGAATGGCTGCTCAATGTGTGAATGGCAAAACCAGTCGGTGTTTATGCCATTTAGACTACGGGCTTAGTTTATTTATATTTATGTCCTAAAGCTTCGAGATCATTCTTTCTCCTCGTCAGGCGTAAAGTAGAAATTATTAGAATCGATTTAATAAAGGACAAAGGGAACCATGACCAAAAGTTGTAAGCTAACTGAAGAAAACTTTTCTATGAATTAGTAATATCGGATGCAAGGAGAAAAAAAGACAATCCCAAGCATAGTAAAATGTGTATCCCGACTCCCAAGACCCCTGATCAAAGCCATCATCTATGTGCTGCACATCAAACCAAAGAAATTCCGTCATCAATCCTATGCAACGTGAAAGTCTCTTGTAACATGAATCTGACCACTGTATTTGTGATCAGACTTGTGGTCTGAACTGTTATCGTCTGCGACAATCGTGGTCTGATTCTTGCCGCCCCCATTAACTATACACTCTTGACTCCCACTATTGCTTCCATCAGGCATTCTTGACATTCGGGACATCTTGTGTGTCGTACCGGGATGCGAGAAACCGAGATGGCCGGATGTATGATTGGAGCTATCGTTCGTACTGTGGTTGCGACCGGTAAATAGGGGCTTGATCGACGAGACGTTTGTGACAATGATTCCGACTACCTGCGTTGACATATTAGCACATCCTTCCGAGATGCAATGGTCTTGACATACTGTCTCACGGACCGACCAACTGATGCCAAGATCTAGTCGTTCTGGTGTGTTCAGGCAGATAATGCAGCGAAGAAGGGTGCAAATAATGATAAAGATTCCGCCGCAGAAGATCAAGCCGAAAACCAGTTTTTTCCTTAGATTGACTTGCAGTTTCCATAGCAAAGGGATAGGTAGAGCCATGATGACAATATCGGTCGCAACGTTGGTCGTAACAAGCGCGTAGTATTTGGCTCGATTTTGAGAGCAATCAGCTGTACCAACTAGATTAGACATGGATATACATATAACAATTGTATCGCATACCTGATGGAACAGGATAAACCTGCCATAGTTTATGTGTAGGCCAGCAATGACCAGAAATAACACCGATTGTTATTAGATAGCAGATGAGAACGAAGATCGAGGCTTGTTTGACGAGACGCTCTTCGGGAAGTGACTTGCTAAAGTAGGGATCTAGTCAGTTGCTGCGCCTATGAATACGCGAATGTGTGAAAGACTTACGTGACTCTGAATAGAAGTGAAAGCATCATGGCCTTGAGAATCCATACCATACTGACATAGACATACCACGCCGCAAATAACCATTTAGCTCCCGACTCGTGTCTTGCGTATTCTTCAGGCGTGAACTTTGATGCGACTTCGTTAGTCAAGCCGGTGATACTGCCTTTTGACGTTATGGTCTGACACATGGAAACTTCAAGCTAAATGCGCGTATATGGGTCAGTTCACGTTTCTAAATTGCCTTGGGAGGTTACTTCATACAGTCCATAAAATACCGGCAGGAATTGTGAACCAGTCATCCAGCGCCCAAGTGTGGAACTTTGTAAATTTGATCCTTTGAAGTCGGGCGAAAAGTCGGAGAATGAGAATGAGTATACCGATGGAATACTCAACCCACATCTCAATAAGGACGGGTTTGAGATCTATTTCTGTCGCCATGGTGCAGGTAAACTTGCCGAAAGCTTAGGATATCGGTTTTAAACATATGAAAGACTTGATGCTAGGTAAGGTTTTGTTGGCGAAGAATTAGTCTGGTATGATATTATTCGTAAAGGCTGAGAGAGGAGCCATCTCTAAATACGTACTCAGGATTTCCCTGTTCAAATGGCTTTTCTTACTATTGCTGGTATACAACCATGCAACCCAGATTATCTAATGGCTTCCGGTTATCAAATATCCGGGAGGAGTCTTTAATTTTTAGCCTTACGTAGCTAAACTTGGACCCTTGGAATCTCCAAACCATAATGTCATAGTGCTTGAGTCAGACCCATACTGCCCCTTTTATATGAAAGAATTATGTACATATCGCGTGCAGGTCTTGTGCTCAACTGCATACTGTCTTTTTGTTAGCTTGACACCAAAGCGCCTCAGTCCATGAATCATGAGAGAAGACTGTACTTGCAGAAGAGGGACTGCACTTACAGAAGAGGCTTATCATGGTTGCAATAGCTGACACTCCAAGCTTCTACACAGTGAATTCCTTGAGTTTGAAGTACATGTGGATCTTTAACTAGGTACGGATACTAGACTAGACTTGAGACAACGCCATCACGGAACAAGGGCATCAGATCCGCGAAGGACCGGACCTAGAAACTATCGGCGATCTGCAACAGCTGCATGAACGAATAGTTTGAGCTTTAAACTTTGGTTGCAATTTCATATCCCCTATTTCCTTGTTTTTTCTCCAGCGAGGCACTCTAGTCTTTTCTGTATCCAGTCAAGAGCCCGTATCAAGCGAGACACCACAACGAACCAGAGATCTGTAAGGCTTAGACCCTGTCGACTGTAAGATGACACCGCGGAAGCCGGTTCAGCCCTCGAGAGTCTAGGCCAACTAAGGCGTAGATCGACTCCTCCAACGACGCCTCCAAATTCATACCAACCAGACTTGAATGGAGCGCACGCGGCAGACGGAAACGTAGACGGAACAAAACATCAATTTTGCCTAGACCAAAACTTGAGCTGTGTACTGGGGATCAACACTAACGGCTAAAGTCTTATGGGTTGACGGAAAGAGATTACGGATTATTAATTCCATTCGAGCTTTTAGTCCCTGGATCAATTGACTGATATTTAATATTTCCACGAGATTGAACGTGTAAATCGCTTCTATATTCTATCTTGACTGTAGGATAAGCAAAGGGTAGGCTATTGTAGATCTTCCATGTCTGGAAAACCATCTGCTACTATTGCTCTATCTATACCACTCGCTCTCTGACGGCACGCGACATTGGTGAGCACGGCAAATCGGACGTCAAGCTCCACCCTAAGATGGTATTTCAGTCAATTCGATCTTTCAGACTTGAAAGAAGGGAAACGGCAAAGATGTTTATGTAAGTTTACTTTAGAGTGTCAACAGCTTCCGACTTTCCGGACACAGAGGCATGGATCATCAAAACTGGACAATAGGCATGTTCATTTTACCAGGCTTGCAAACAAGCAAGAATCAAGCCTTTTCTTAATCATACACGATGCCGTATATATGTACTCATTTGTTTTTAATAGAGGGGTTTTATTGGGAATTTGCAGCCGAGGCGAAGTTGTCGCTGCGAAAAGGCTTGGGCTTGTAATGACAAACACCTTTAAAACTATCTTCTTTCTCGCCCCTGCTTGGGGGATTCTGCTTTCTAGACACGATCCATATCAAAGGGCTTCACTCACTATCATATCGACAGATTCGTAAACATTGCCATTCATTGCTTGCTCCTGTCCACTTCTAATCACCAACCAGCTCTCCGATGCTACTTTCACCATCCACTTGTTTCTATCCGGGTATGAAGACGCTATACACGATAGCTTCTGTCCAACCCTCAGAGGGGGCGTGCATGTAAGATAGCTTGCCCTGTAATCGTCACTAGCAGCTTGTACTCCATTGCTCCATGCTGGCTCGGTGATAACGTAGAGACTGCCCGCCTTGAGACGGTTGGTTCCTGGCTCGACTGAGTAGTGACCCGCCTGGTACTGACTGGCACTATTGGGCATCGGAATGATCCTCAGAATACCTGGATTGCTGGTTTTGAACTTGAGAGTCTGGCCATTGACGTCGGTGTAGGCTGAGTTGGCGGCCACGAGGGAGAATGTAGCAATTGGTTCGGGGGCCTCGGACGTGGTAGAGGATTCAACGGTACTTGAAGTTTCGGTGGCCCCGGTAGTAGCCTCAGCGGTGGTAGTGATCGAGATCGATGTCTCTGTTGTAGCCTGAGCGGTAGCCTCGGTGGTGGTAACGATCGAGACAGTTGTCTCAGTAGTTGCCTCAGTGGTGGCCTCAGTGGTAGCCTCGGTAGCAACACTCGTGGTAGTGGTAGCAACCGAGAAGCTTTCATCAATTATCGATGTAGCGTCTACCGTAGACGTCGAATCATAAATACTCTCAGTAGCACTGGCAACAACTGTTTGAGAGGACTTTAGTGTCGTCTGAGGTTTGCAAGGGCTAGCAACAGCCCCAGTGATCAGCAGCGCACCAGCGGTGACGCCAGAGAAGAAGTTGGTGTAACGCATTGCTCGGACGGGTAAAAGAGAAGAGAGTAAAGAGCGTGTTTGGAATAAGGAAACAAATATTTGAGTAGTCGGTAAGTTTAAATCATCATTTTGGTGGGCATAATCCAGCTGAATACGACCCCTTGAAAATCAATAATTTGTTCTTGGCATCAATAGTTGTAGCGCCTGAGCCAATCTGGGTCTGTTATGCCCGGAAGAGCCCCGTTTACAGCCTGAGGTAATTTAAACAACAGACCATTTCTAAAATCGGGACTATGACTGATTTTTCCTTCCTGAATTGTTAGTCATATAAAGGCAACGGCACATAGAGGCATCTGTTCCATGTTCACAAAGATAGCTGCTGTGAAGCTCGGCCCCTGTGGTCAGACAACGGCGACCGTGATAAGAGTCGTGTCTAGAGAAAATTTAAATAAACAATCTTATGGACTGGGGTTTGCTTCTGTACAGGTAATACATGGAGCGGATATGAGCACAATATAGGCCCAACATAGCAAACAGTTGTGATGGGTTCGACCTAAGATAGTAACGCGAATTAATTGAGGTACTTACGAATAGTCCACTTACTCGGTTTTAGAATGCAATACATGAACCTTCTCTAGACTTGTGAGTGGTAAGGCACCCCGCTCCACACACCAAGCGAGAGGTTTGGTATGCTAGCCCATGGGCGATGTTAACCATTGGAGCATGTGTTTTAATAGTCATGTATGTTCTCTGTTAAAGAGTGAGGGAAACCGGTTGTCTGTCAAGGTAGGTAGGCAAAAAGAAAAGAACTAGGATTTCCAAACGAGAGATGTTACATCCGTTCATATTAAAAACAGATAACGAGGCGTTTCCACTGGTTGTGGATACGTCAAAGGGTGTTTTAATCTTGGAGAATATCGATTACCTTATCATTGGGTGAGCAAAATTCATGCCAGAAAGTACGTTGCAAATGTTATCCATTGCTTCTCATAGTATACTGTTGCTAGGAGAAATCCGAGGAAGTAAGACTTTAGTCGGCTACTATGCAAGACAACCCTTATAAACTGCCGCCATATCCTTCTCGTACGAAAGTCTGCCCTTATGATAAGAATTCTGATGGAATTCCTGTCTCCATCTCAGCCTTTCTCGCAAGACAGCACGGATCCATGAAAATTTTGAAACTGATCCTGACTAGAATCAACGGCGCCTCGGCAATGCTCTTGATACCTATGCTCAGTGTCGAGTACCATGGGATAGGTTCGCATGTGCCAATACTCCCTCAGACAACCTCGATGTAGATTTGGGCGATCAAAGGTCTATCATGAGCGGCCAAGTTAGTATCAAGCAGAGATGTCAAAACGGTTTAACCTAGCATTGGTCTTAAATAGGTAGGCCACTGGCTTTATTTCCTTTTGCATCAATATCCCCCTGCATCTCTTCCAAAGCGTAATTGAGCTTGTGCAACTCGTCGTCTATCAAAGTGGCCAAAGTAAAAACAACCTTCCCCCCCATACGGCAAATAAGCAAGTCCCACTTACAAACCGAGTGTTTAACAATGGTGATGATATATTATTAAGTGACTGATGCTAGTAAAATTAGACTGCGATTCCCGTAGATGTCGACCAATGTTTATAAATACGGTGTTTCTGGCTTCTATCAATAAGAAGCCTATGATCCATTACAGATACAAAGTAATTATTACCAGCTATTTATGTATCAGATGCTAACAGCTACCACGATTCGTTGAAGAATCAAACAGCCCGTGAGGCACACCTGCTGCATCCTATGATCAAAACAACCGGTTTAACAACTGGTCTCCCCAGACATAAAAAATACCAAGAGGCTCGAGGTAGGGATGGCTTGCATGCACCCCACGAGCTATTTGTTCATCAACGCAACACTGACAAACCATTCCTGCCTCAAATGGTATAAAAATTTTTGACCTGGGGAAAAGAAAGAAATGTAAAGGAAGCCCTGAGTAGGAGTCATCCACACCCCAGGTATTGATTGGGCAATGCTGCGAGGCCTTGCTCATAAGCAAGTCATAAGATGCTATGATCATGGACCTTGTGATCTGATCATAGCGATCCCTTCCAAGCATATCAGCCCAAACAATAAAGATCATGTAACAAAAGTCCAAAGCTTCGTTAGTCATACGCATAACATGCAAAGTGTCCCAAACGCGGGAGACTGTGCAAACTTCCCGGTTCTCGAGAACCGAGAACTATCCATCAGTTTGTTTTCCGTTTATGTGGCCTTCCCTTTTTTCTCCTGCCACACTTGTGAATGTGAGCTTTGTGGGCACTCTTGTCGTCTTCAGCATGTCCACAGATACAGTGGAAGCCACTGCCATTGCATGTATATTTCTCCAAATGCTTATAGTGCTTATCCTTGCGACTAGAGTAGCCACAGCAGCAACGATACTGTATATGAAAATGGATATCCATTAGGTGCCGTTTGAGGGATCTCTCGTCACGCTGGGTCTTACAGGTACCCCTTCCGCAGTGAAATGGTTTCGAGATATTGTGATACGACAACAGATGACTGCTACATGATATTAGGATTGATTCAAAAGGCAATTATAGAGCTGTACATACCAGAAATACTCAGCGTCGTTAAATAGCTCTCCACAGAAGTCACAACTAGTTTGGGGTCGTGATGGAAGGCTTGACGACCGCGATGGGGAAACATTTGGTTCGCGTGAGGTAGCTGCTGCAGAGCTCGAAAATAGAGAGCTATAGCACGGCGATAGGGTGCATCTTAGCGGAGAAGGTGATTGAGATAAGGGAACAGAACAATCGATAGTTGACGGTTCTTGAGAACCGGGAAGTTTGCATAGTCTTGCTTGCGTGTTGTCGGGCCTGATAGACTGGTAGTGCTCAACCGCTGGTGATGTGCCATGAACAGATAGTGCATCATAGCAGGTTGCACGTTGACTGATATCAGAGTGATCTGTCTGGCGATTATATTCTAGATCATTACACCTTTCAGTAAAGCACTGAGTCATATCCTCCCCAATGACATGCAAGGGTGTAGGGTCGTGATCCCAATACCCCGCGTTGAGCCACCATAACAGGTCAGCGATGCCGCTTGTCAATGGTTCTTGGTCATGATCATCTTGACTTTGCTGGATAAGGGAAGCGCCGAGATTGAGCTCGGCGCTGCCTCCTAGTAAAGACGAAGCTTAGCAATAGAGACTTGGAGAGAATATGCAGATAATATAAGGTACAAAATAGCGCTGTTGTAGACCTTGGTAGCAACCTAAGTCTCGAGGCAAGCTCTTGGACACAACCATCGACGAACACTTTTAGACAGGAAAGGCTACCTTTTGAAGTGCAAAAGACCCTGGTAAAAGCTGACGTCGTAGCAACTTATCGAGCCTACTGCAGCATGAGCCTAGGTTGAATGAGGTTGAAACAGCATTAGTAAAGACGCTCTTTTTAGTACTATTCCCCACACCATACAAAGGGCCTGATTTCTCATTTGTCGCCTAGGCGGAGTTGGTTGCCAATCTGTAGTTGATCCCGGTAGGAGCTGACAGTTGTTTACCCTCGCTTGAAATAATTCGAAAGGGCCATTTTTTTAATTGGATGGTCAGGTCTTGGCGCAGATACAATTATGCATCTTGTCAATAAGAGAAACAATCATAGGCCGCACATACTCCTGTTGTAATTTGCTAAAGCATGTCAGATTTGAGAGGCAGAAGGATGCTAATAATTAACACCTTCATATGAGGCCCCCCAGAATATAGTTGGTCTATCAGTGATATACGTTGGCGATCCATGTTGGTATTTCATTGAAAGGGTTGCGAGGCTAGATATGTTTGGCTTGGAGAATTTCTTTTGCAGATGGATGAGAATTGGCCTTTGGTCAAAGACGACGACGGTAGTTTTCTACCAGGTGACTTAAAATCAGCCCTAGGTGAAGCGGAGCCAAAGACACAGATGTCTGACCAGGGAACTGACGGAACATGTTTTATTGATACAAGCCTCATTTCGGGTTCGTAGGACATAGCAATATGGGATATATTGAACTATTTGCATGTGCCGACCTCTCAAGACAATTATTCGTACCTCCATCCCCATCTCAATCGCTTCTTACAAACTGCTTTACTACTTCATCAAAGTCCATCCAGCTTTTATACTCAGGATCTTGCTGTTATCGATAGCTACCTAGATCACCTCACCAGATGATAATATCAAGACAATAAAGTACGATTTGGCTCAATTATCAGACAATCGGACACCAAATGGATGATAGATACCGACATGAGATAAAACAAAAAAACGTAAAAGTAGAAACGAAAAGAACCACAAGAACAACCGTTACGCACATTCATATACCCTCACGACGCTAGGGAAAGTAGATTCAAGACAGATTCCTGTCAAAATATATGAAGGTTAAAACATAGGATGAGAAAGCGTAATACATCCTTCTCTTTGATGTATGATTATCAACTACATTGATACATTAGCTATCAATGATAGATGCAACAGGTAGCATCGAAGATAAGTCTTGATAGACATATGTAGACTTCAGTTAATATTTTCCTTCTTACTGAAAATCCTTATCTACTCTGTACATTGAATTCTATCTCCAAGAGCCTTTCTTCCGAGAACTCTATGGTTGTTAGTTTTTTCAACCCCAATGTTGTTACAATTTCAGAGCTGGCTATAATCACATACCCAAGGTTGTATTCTTGTGGAAGTATCAACACATTACGGCCACGCCACTGAATCCATTTTGGGCTCCGCCATGTATTCCATAGTCTCTTCAAGGATTGTTAATTACATTAAGCAACTATCTATTGTTCGCCTGTCTCATGGGGCGAGTGGCTCATACGATCAAACTCTTCAGCAAGTTTGCCCCCCTGTGCAAGTACTGAGTCTGTTACCGCGAGGTCTAGATCAACCATCCATCTTGCCATTATCTTATCCGAGCTTATGTCCAACATGAAGCGCTGCTGAATCTTCTTAAGCCTGGAGCAGATGCGTCGTACCTGATCCTGCTCCACAACACCTTGACGGACTGCCATCCCTAGAATGCCTTTGGTGATGGATCCAAACACTCTGTAAGATAGACAGAGTTCTTCAAGCCCAACCAGACATAAATGCAAGAAGAACCGCGTCTCGTTATTTTTGTCATTGTCAGTGCGAATTGTCGCATTCGCTACGTATATGATGCATGTTTGCCAGAGTACTGATAGTGCTTCTATCCCGAATTCGTGATGGTATGATAGTAGCAGGCGCTTCATTTGACGGATTGAGGCAAAGTATACCATCTCAGGAGTCCCGCCATCAACGTTGAACGTGCGAAGTGTGGCCGATAAGGGATCGGATAAGCATAGGAATGGTCGGAAAAGGTCGGTTATTATGGCGTGGTAATAGACACTGGACGATAAGTCAATCGGCTGCGAGAACATGTGCAGATTAGGGTCTAACTGCATCATCAAGACACTATGGGAGCTTCCAGGCTGTCGTAATAAATCCGGGGGAAGTATCTCCGCCCAAGCAAGCAGTTGGCGATAAATATCTTCTGCACACTCGACAGTGTGGTTCTGAGCAGGGGGTGCATTGTTGGCTCGACCATAGTACGCCGTGGCTACTGGAGCGAAGATTGTCCAAAGCTTACAGTTTGCTCTGAAAACTTGAACATTGGTGGGCAGACGGATTGACTTGCCTTCCTGAGCGGCCAAGGCAACTTCAATATCCCCAGGCATCATGATCCTGGGTGGTGCAATAATTTCGGCCTTGTGGTAATGAAGTGCAAACACGCTAAACCGACTGATTAGTTGCGATCCAAGTGTCTTGACAAAGACAGCCAGTACAAAAGCAACTTACGATGCCCAATTAAAAATCCCCCATGCTGTATACGAGGCGGCCCTTTGCCAATCGGGATAGCCATCAAGCCAACCTGCCGCTGATTGTGCTCCAGGCATCACATTGATAAGTCCCATTGTCTTTCCGAGTTCTAATGCTCTCCTAATATACTTTAAAGCAAGCTCGTCTTGTCCATGGGTGACTGCTGTCATAGATAGAAGTTGCAATGCGGAAAGGCTGGACAGCGTCACGGATTCATCGTGGCCGAGTCGGCCCCATTGAGATTGGGCATCAAGGAAGAAGAGAGAACTCCACGAGGCTGCCTTTGGAAGTATGCGAGTGTAAGCCTGCTGCATAACATCAAAGTGGGCACCGAGAATCAGCATTTCTGAAACAAGACAGCGTATTCAATATTCCACTCACACAAGCCCAGCCCAAGAGAGCTGACACCAGCAGACTTGAGCAAAAATAAGATTGGCTCTGAGCAAGATCCCGGAGAAATAGGTCCACATTGAAGAGAGGCAGGACCTGATAGTCGTTGTTAAGGTAGAGCGCAATTACTCGGACAGCAGTCTGATTGGGTATAGGTAAGCTCGTCCAAGATCTTATGTCTACCTGATCGAGAAAGCCGAGATGCAACGGACTCATATGCGACAACATTTTGAAAAAATCGGACTTTAGTGGCTCGTTGTCTAAGTTGGTGACTCTATCAGGCGATGCTGAGGCGGGAGACGCTGCGTCAGGCAAGAGGCCCGTATGGAACACATCTGGTCTTGGGGCAGCGAGTAGTTCTTCAAGGGCAACCGAGCTAGCGGCAATGGGCGGCAAGACCGGATATGCGACAGGATGCCAAACCATGAGCTCTTGTTCCAATGGACTAAATGCTGGAACTGGGACGCTCCATACGAGGTCGTACTGCGAAAGCGGAGAGGGCGATAAAATGGACGAAAATGTTGACATTGCTGAGAACAAGGAAGGCGATGTCGATGGCGAGGGCGAGGATGGTGATGTCTCTATTGAAGTTTTAACAGAGGCATGCTGAGGAAGTACCTCGCGAAGCAAATTGAACAGCTCCAAGGCCTCAAAGTAGGGCAGAACGGTCGAGGTATCCTTCAGAGCACTTGGTTCTCTGCTCAGCTGCGCCAGTCTGTCGAGCTGAGCGGTGCTGGTTGCTGACTGGGGGCCATCTGAATATTCGCATCGTAGATTACGCTGAGTGCACCTGAGGCATGCTGGTCGGGCTCGATCACACTGCGATGCATATATTCTATTAGTACGTCTTTTTCAGAAACCATGGCAATTCAGTTCGTCTTGTAGAGCATAACAGGCCACCAACCTTTTTCTTGCGCTTGCGACAGATCTCGCAGGCGAGAAGGTATCCGACCTTACGGATTGGCCCTGAAGGCGGGCATGGCGAGTGCTGCTGTTCCACTGACAATGGCTGGGCCGGGTACAGTGGTCGTAGTTGCTGCGAAGCCATGAGACCAGTTGACGATGAGAAATGTACAAGGTCCCAATGTCGGAATAAGAGAAAACAAAGGGTCCGGGAGCCTTTCGCCACTTCAACGCCATCAGAGTAACCCCACTGGTCTGGACCTTCTTAGTGTGCAGGAACCAAAACACAACGCATCGATCTGGAAATACATGCTATTATTGGTTAGTTTAGGGCCGACAAGTACATAAAGTAAGTATTGTACATACCTAGTAGAAATTGGGGTTCTGCCAGGTCATATTGTGTTCTGTGTTGCGCGACTGTTGCCATTCGCGCGTCATGTCAGCGTCATGTCGAAATCTTGAATGACGCTGGTGTTGACAACGGACCTGATGATAAGTTTTCCATCTCCAATTACACTTTTTGAGCATTATGACTGTCGACAACGGACAGTTCGCACAGGGTAAGCTGAATGAGGAGGAAAGAGTTAGGTATTTCGCCCTCAAGCTGGCGCTCTGCACTGCCACATGACATGTCCTACTCTTTCACCAGCGCAAGGCGCAGAGAATCAATTCAAAAAGAAACATAAAGTTGTTTTGATTTTATAAAAATAAAATGTTGGAATACAGATTAGTGATGGTACATCTCCTAGCACTAGCAGGGATAGAGCTGCAGCTGCACGAATGTCTTCCCAAGCAAATACCAGGATATTCTTCAATGGTCACAAGAAGTGGTTCGATATTTTTGAGGTCATGTAACAAATTATTCATAATAGAGCAAGTAAAGATGCTGACTCCTGCTGATGCGTGTATCGTGTTGTTATAGAGATAAGGGAAAAGCTGCCATCGTGATTAATACCACATCAGCACTGAATGATAGCAATTTCAACGTAGGCGTATTCTTGCCTCGGAATATTTGCGTATATTTTTCTTTTCCTGGATGAGTCCACAGACATTACAAAGTCGGCGAGAGTCTAGGTAACTACCTCGCCAGCAAGGAGTTTCAGTGACTCCGCACAAATGGCAGCGCTTGGTGCCCTTGGGATGGAGTGACTGGACGGTGTCAGAAAAGGTACCAAATGCGAGAGTGCTTTTCTGTACCTTTTTATAACTTCGTTTTGATCTAACTGAATTTTGGTTGTCGGTCTCGCGTATTTGGGAGCGTACCACGCCGTCCAGAGCTTGAGATATGCTGCTAGCAAGCTTTGTCATGGCGGATAAGTCTCCCTCGTCGACCTCTGGGCTCTGATTTAGGAATCCATTGATGTAGCAGGATTGAGTGATTTTGTATAATGTAAGGGCGTCTTCCAATATCTTCTAATAGTCGGGTCAGTTGGGCTCCATAAGGATAAGGTTTGGGGTGACAGACTGTCTGGATCTCGACTGATGAGGTGACGGTGCTAGGCCTCTCGATAGTGGGAGATAGGAAGAAGTTGGATGTGCTTGGCTCCGCCGAGCACTTGTTTGTGTGAGAAATCATGGATCACAAATAGACTGCAAAGCAGGTAATAAATCGGCTGTGACGAACAGTGGGAGGTAATTAATAGAGCAGGAAGTTGATGGTGGTGAGCAGCGTGAAAGGTGATGATATAAAAATCAGACCGAGTCGGGTTTTAACATTGAAGAAAAACAAAATCATCAATTGAACAACATTCCGACGTCATAAAGACCCTGAAACCCCAGACTTTTGGCCCACTAGCAAACCGGCGGTCATCCGTCAGCATATGATAGGTTGAAAGACTTCATGCCAGTTAATCAGAGCGAATCAAAGACCAGCGGGCATCCGCCTCCTCACGCGCGCATTCGCTGAATTACGATAAAATTAGATGCGGTATCTCAAGACCCTCATGTGTGGTCCGGGAATTTCAGGGTCTGTGGTCTGGGCCTCATGGACCGATATTATTCGGACCCTGATATTATCCTTGTCCGCTTACCCAACGGTTACCCTAGTGCCTGCCGCCGCTTGCGTGACACGGGGAAGGTCTAGGCCCACGGATAAACCATGCAAAATACAACCCTTTCAAGACAATTGCCACCAAATACTGAGGCCTAGACCAAACCGCCATGCCGATCAGACCTGGACTCTCCGTTTGAAGATGGTGGCGACTGGCAAGGGGAGCCGTTTTATCTGTTGATGGATGAAGTTTCCAGCTAGGCTTTATCAAACTCGGCGGATAGGGCCGTTCCACTTCCGTTTACTTGTCGGCGAGGCCATTCAAACTAAAATATTTGTGGTCCGCTTGCAGGGAAGGTTTCCCCTTCTCGCTTTGTTTGGGTCTTGTTTGCACTCAGTCATGGACATGCCATCTTCCATCAGCACCAATGTCAGTAAGAGGATCGAGTTTGCTCGGGACAGGGAGACTTTTAGCTTAGTTTTCTCGTCCTCTCTCCATAAACAATTGATCCAGCTTGATGCTGGCAGCAATCGGCCCTACAGACATGATTTGATCTGACGGCAAATTACATACCCAATCCTCCCCACAGGGCATCTAAAATTGCCGCCAGATACCCGACAAAGTTAGTAGGTCAGTTTTATGGCATTTAGACTATGGATTTAGTTTGTTTATTTTTGTATCCTAAAGCTTAGAGGTTACTCTCGGCCACTCAGTAGCCTGCTTCCCAACTCTCATCCGTTCTCATGAGTTCACTATTTCGCCTGACTCAACTTCAACCACCTTATGTCAGCTGACAGCTTTGCGTCTCAATGCCTCATCTATGATTATGACGAACGCGACAGCTGCAATTGAAGAAAGACGTATGCAACAATACATGGATAGTGTATAAATAGGTAACTGAAAGTGGGCTTTGTGGCTTGTGAGATCCCGATGCAGAAGTCACAAAAATTAATCTAGACACATTTGATTTGCAACATTCACGATGCAAGGTGATTGTGGGTGGCAGAAATCTGTCAAACTACGGGCTAGTCTAGTCCCTGAAAAATTAGTGTATGGCCTGTAATACCATTGGACAGTTTTGTGGTCGCGGCGGCCTGTCCGCCTGTTCAAACCCTGCTAGCGCCACGACAAACAATACCACCAAAACAAACTACAAACGCTGCAATCCTCGACTTCACGACAACTTCACTTTTTGAATTGGAAAAATTTACTACCTTTACAAACGTGGAGGAGAATCCTCAGGCTCTATCAGGTCACATGAGCGAGTGGAGCTCAATGTAGATTCCATCAATACCTCGCTCGCCTTGATTTTCTTTCTCAGTTACCTTAGCTCCTTCACAGCTTCGTCATTTCAAGCCGATACGCGTAGGCAGCACGATTTCGAGTCACGTGAGGCGCACAAACACTGCCACCCGCTACTTCGGAGCCGTTGCATTTCGACCTTCCCCTTCATCATTCCTCTACCTCTATACTATTCGAAGTAAAATCTTCAAAATCTGCCCACCCCGAACACGACCGCTCGGGCTGTCATTTTGGCTCGTCCAATCATCTACAGCACACTTACGATTTCCATCATGGCACCCAAGCGTTAAGCCAAGGGTAGAAGCGGTGCAGTTGCCCGTGAGCCCTCGCTAAGTGGCACGGCATTTTTAGGATACAAAAATAAATAGCCTAAAAGGTATGACCTAAGAAGCATAAACTCACCTACATATTTCGTCTCTTCTGCTCCTAGCGGCCAATTTACTGACACCTGCTGACTTTTTATAGTCACCGGCATGGTCCATCAACCAGCCCTGGTAGCTTTTGATGGGTTTATATTTAGCAACAACGACAATGCCACGAATGCATCGATGGTCTAGCAGACCAATGAGCAAGCTGTGGGCCAGGACCTGGCGTTCCAGGAGTTCATTCAGCCATTAAATACCGACCTCGAAAGCTTGATGGAAGAGTCCAACAATGGCGCTGATCCTGCTAAGACTGCCAGCAAGCCATCACCACTCGAATGCCTGCAGGATTACAGTCGGGACAACGACGTGCGACATTTTGTGAACCAAGTTGCAGAACTGTGTACAAAGCCGGCACCGATTACGGTTTTGCACAAGCACGTTGGATCCAGTGGAATGGACAGCCGAGACGCCATTTCACCAAATGCATTTGTCCTGGCCCATGCAGTACAGATCTTGCTGTTTGCCCCTATGACCTGGGACCGCACTCGTGAGTATTCCCGAGACACGACAGCCTATCCCCACCGTTTCCCCACGCCCGCTGAAATCGGTGGTGGTACAGAGAAAGTCATTGCCAACCTCTTCTCGATGGAGGATCTTCACCGGGCTATCTGCATGTTTTACCAGCTGATTACCCGACGACAAGGGCGCACGGCATGGATAGGACGTCCTGCTGCTACGAAGAAGAATACCCCTATCAGGTTTTCAGGGTACGTGAACCCTGACCTCAAGCACTTGGCAGATGTTCCTGGGGCTGCTGAGAGTTCAACATCGACTGCAAGACTCACCCAGACCACCGAGTCGGAAGAGTCAGCAATGTCGGAACGAGAGAGAAAGTATCAGAGACGCGAACATTTCCGACGCATCAAAGAAGACCAAGGTCGCATCACTGTTCCACTTGCCGAGATGCCACCAGACCCCAACGGACCGGAGGGTCTGCAAGGCTTGGACGCCATCGACATGAGCACAGCACTGCTGGAATCAGTCCAGCCCTCACGTGTTTAGGCCGTGGTCTTTGTTTTAACGCAAGTTTGTGTTCAATGCAGGCAAAGGACCATTTTGGCTCCAGAAAAAGAAGAACGCCACACCAGTGAAGTAGGAATCGGATGGAGATGCCGACACTGAGCGTCCAACAGGGCTCAAAAAATATCACATCGGGGACATCACGATGGAAGACATCCGATTTTTGACAGGAGACAGTACTGAAAAGGCAGACGGCTGCCTCATTAAGTACAGTTCCAAACGACCAGCTCTTGATAACTTCACCTTTGGGCAGGTCATTGCCGATGATGCCCACAAGGCCAAGAACTCGAACGGCATCTACAACCACGCCCTACAACTGATGACGTGGAAGAAGCTGTTTTGGGTTTCTGGAACGCCCATCTTGAGTTCCTTACAGGACTTGATCTCACCACTTTCGCTGATGTGGAAGGCGTACAATATCGAGATCAATGTCTACATGTGCTTTCTCGGCTAGTCGTCGGGATTGTATGACGAGACATACGATCCTTATGAAGAGAAGAACGTGTTCCCAAAAGGCGCAACACAGGGCATCTTCCACGAAAAGTTCTTGACTGAACATCCGGATTGGATGCGATTGAAGGACATCTACGAATCTTCCGATCGCAAATGCAGACTGTGGATCGTCAATCCAGTCATATTTAGGCATGCTGGGAAAAAGCTCGAATGGGGCACGAATGCCGGACATCTCATCGTGCGGCAAATTTACAAGGAGATGCATATCCGCCGAACGATGAGAACTCGACAAGATCTTCCCGACGGCAGTACCTACTACCCTGCAATCGACATGCTGCCGTCTACGATTGTGGTTGAGGAAACTCAACATGATGAAACCACACATATCAGTACTGATGTTGAGTCAATCGGTCGCGACCACGCTCGCAAGCTTTACTCCAACTCGATCGAGTCAACGCTTCCTGACTTTGAGAGAATTAGCGCCTCAAATTTGGTTAGTGATCGACCCAGCGACTAGAAGCCAAGGATCAACTTCAGCGAGCACAGGAAGGGTGTCCTGACCTCTTTTGATTACCGCAACTACAAGATTCTCAACTCATATCAGCCCATTCCTCACAGCGGATTGGACGAGCTCAACGAGGCCATCAAAACATCGTCGATCCCAACCTGGTGCGAACAACTTCCCAGCTGAAGAATGAATGGAAGAGGAAAGCCAAAGGCACTCCTGTTGTGGTGGGCGTCGAGCAGGTTTACGACTTGGTACACAACGATCCTAACGGTGGGCTCGACTTCTTTTACAGACAGACCAACGAGGATCCGTCGACACGTCCACCCACCGACAGACCTGCTTACCTGCACTGGCTGTGTTACAAGAGTCCAGTCATGACCCGGGCCCTTGAACTGGCATGGAAGTATGCTAGAGAGCAGAACCAGCGGGTTCTTGTCTACGTCGACATACCTTGGATCTAGTGGTAAGTTATTTCCTTCGCGCGGTACTGTTCGGAATTATCGTGTACTGACCTAACTTCTTTGTAGTATTGTGGTTGGCTTATTTAGAATGGCCGGGTTCAAGACCGTAACCATCCGATCTGATCATGGAACAAGGGAGAGAAGCCAGATCATCGCCGAATGGAACAATCCAACCTCGGGAGACGAAATCTTTGTCGCCAACGTCAACACCATGGGATCAGGAGTCAACATGCATGCTTGTTGCTCCAAGGGGATGTTCCTCAACTGGATGCTCGATGCAAAGAACATGCTGCAGATCATTGGGCGCCTGGTACGAATCAACCAGAAGGAACCCGTGACCTTCCGCCTCATCAAGTTGAAGAAGTCGTATTATGACAACATAGAGCGAATCTGTTGTACTAAGTGGGCGACCCAGCTATCAGCTGAGATCATGCTGCCGGACTGGATGACTGATCAGCTACGCGAGATTTGCATTTTCGAGTTGATCAAGACAAGCTGGAATCAACCTTTCAGCAGATATGCCTGGGTAGTCGAGCGGGACGTGAAAGGGCATTACATGGACTATCATTCCAACGATACAGTCCGCCTCGGTCACGTGTTCTCTGCTGTTGCGAAACCTGTTCTTCGCGCCGGGGAGGATGAGGAATTTTGGACTGCTAGCGTTGGTGTTCTGGTCGAAGCTTGCCGCTCCATGATGGAGCATTAGAAAACTCCAGAGCAGGTCGAGGAGGTCCTAACTCTGCCACATGACGAGTTACATGAGGCCTTGTTCGCATGCTTCCAAGCAACAGTGCAGCAAGTCCGCCAAGCTATTGAGACGGATCCGGCTCTGCTGGAACGTCTCGAGGCAGAGCAAAAGGGGCTTGAGAGACGAGCTGAGGGGCAGGCCCTCAGTGAAGAATTCGTCTCTGACAGTGATACAGAGGATGATGATGACTTTTTAGGAGAAGAAGATTGCGGTGGTGATGTTGGTGTCGGGTCTTCCAAGAGTAAGACGGAGGGCGATGGGCGGGATGGTGAGGCCAAGAAGCAGGCCATCTAGATCGGACAAATGACGGGGCACATGGTTTTGGTAGGCACTGAAAGTATAGAAGATGAATTTGCTAAGTCAGCTTATGTCATTATGGAGTAGACATTAAGGCAATTTACCTTGATGCTTTGAAGCTTAAATATTATCTTTTGCTACTCCAGTACAAGCCGTTGACTCAACGGGATTTCCAACCCCTGCGGCCTTTAACTTTTTTTCCCACTTACACCACTATGTCCATATTGCTCTCGGTTCTTTTGAATCGGGGTAAGTGCTTTGTGACTTTGATCTCTGTAGCATTACTAGGATCCCTGTCGCACAGTTGAAGTCTACCTCCAACAAGTCGGGATACAGTCATACCTTGAAGCGGTTACAAGGCGTTGAGGGGGAGGCATCCGCGCCAAGGCCTCACTGACGCATTGCGGAAACGATAGAACAGTGAGGTATTCACTGTTAGACACAAATCGTGCAGCGCTTTACTCCCTCGTGCGAGTACACTGAGACAAGGCTGGAGAATACTAGTACGTCCTTGGCAGGTGCTGGGAAGAGTCAGGATCCTGAATCCTTTCTCATTGTGTTTATCTGGGCATTGTCGTATATTTCCACGATATTCGACCCTTGTAGTGTCGCAGCTGACACGTGTCAACCGGTCTGGCCGTGTCAATCCCTTCTATATAGCATCTAGGCCGAATGACGATCAGGATTGAGGCCTTTGTTGATTTGCACAGGCCTTTGTAAAATCACAGGATGGCCAAGTTACCTTGCCGACACCTCTCTTTCGCAGCCGCTACTGGTGTCAAATATCGTGGAAACGTGCAGTAGACGCCAAGTTTTTCTAGACTCCAGGTTTTGGGGAATGTGGCAAAGGGACAGGCTGCAGATATGTGCTCTCACTTGAAGCCGCCAACCGTCTCTCCTCCAGCCTCGACAGACCAGCATTGTTTATTCTTGGTATCCACGTACGTAGGATCTAGTGGGACGAAGACGGCGTCAAGCATGGGAAAGGGTGACTTTCGTGACAAGGCATTTGGCAGCTATGAGAATAAGACTAAGGAAGAATTGAGTGGACCCCCGAATGTCGACTATTGAGATGGTATTAAAAGAAGGGCAGTGAACAGGTCACCGACAAGAACCCATTGGATGAAGTGAACCCCATCATTTTTGTCTTAGCCTCCAGGTGGAGTTGTGTTGTAACACCTGAATGAAGCTTTCTTTATCTTGATAGTGCCCTGTCAAAAGCATTGATTCGCAAGCCCGACGCTACTTGTCAGAGTAATTCCAGGAAGATATCTTGGACATAATTTGGAATGTAGAATCCCAAGCTAATGTTCACTACACTATGCAGATGTTATACGTTACTGTTCTTGTTATTTGGGAATCCATAATCACACTTACATGACTCTCATGCTCAATTAAGCTCTCTTTAGTTTGATAGAGCCACGTATTGTCGATTCAAGGTCTAATTAGTTCAAACTCCTTACTGCTGTACGAAGGGTAGCTTCGGCTTAATAGACAACAAACCATGTTACAGTGGACGAATTGATTTCCTATTCGGACGAAGGATCAGATTGCGCCTAACTATAAGCATCTGCCGGCATCATGTAAAACACCGGTTGGCGTGACTAAGCGGCTTTTTAAGCTGATGACATTCCCATCTGCGGGCGATCCTTTCTGAAGTCCGTGCCGTTCAGGCAAGGCATCCTTTTGGTTTCATCCCGTTTATGACAAGGTGCAAGGACCAAGGCAGATCTCAATAAACAAGCTTCTAGAATGGACCTCATGCTACACCAATTATGTCCCCTGTTACTGTTAGCGTGTTGGATGCAAGGTAACGATAGTAAATAGTCTATCTGAAGCAACCGAACAAGCTTCGTGGCATACAGGACCTAGAAGCTATTACGTATGGAACAAAGCAGATAGAAGAACATCAAGGATATCCTGGGCTTCAAGCAGTAGCATTGAAATCCTTCGGTGTACGTACTACCTAGGAGCTTGGGGAACTACAATGTGAGCCGTTGTCTATAAAAGCGACGGCAAGTCGTTGTACTTATTTACAAATCAAACATTCAATTCTGACTTCGCCTGTTCTACTATACTCTTTACGCACTATACTCAGTTACCATGGCTAAAGTCGCAATCTTCGCCTTTCTTGGGGTCCTCGCACCATGGCAACTCGCCAACGGTGCAATTATCCCTCGCCAAACTGCTGACTTTGGCAAATGCTCTAACCCTACTATTTCGTACGTCCAAGACCAGGATGGTTTAGTAGGGTATGGTTACAAGCCTGCCAACACTAACGACTTTCCCCATGGTGCAACGTCCGACATAACCACCATCGCAAACTTCATCTGCTCCAACCTCCAAAATTCATGCCAAGCGCCCACTTCATCCTGGTTTCTTTGCACAACCGCTGGAGCGGCGTCTAATGGTAAAGAAGGCCAGGACGCTGCCAACGCATTCAACGACGTCATGAATGGAAAAGATTCCTCCTCAGAAGACTCATCGTCCGACTCTTCTTCTGCTACATCTGATACAGATGGAGCTGGAGATGGAGATCAGGTCAAGCCAAGTCTGAACATGAAGTTCTCCAAGGAAACCGTTGTCTTTGATGATCACATTGATCCTATATGGTGGTTCAATGAGTATCTAAAAGCAGACGGGCAGCCTGCCCTCTGCGACGAGACACCGCATCGTATGCCCAACGACCACTACATCACCTTTACCTGCGAAGGCGCGGATCCCAACATTGTGCCTATGATGAAGGAGTCGCTCATCGCCGTTGTCAAAGACACTATTGACAACACGTCGCTAGCAGACGACGAGCGCATGTTTATGCATCGCGAGGGTCTTTGCTGGGATGGACATACGAACATGTGCCACATCACAGAAGGGTATCCCAGTACGGTCTTCCCGCAGTCTGTACACATTGCTGTCGCTATTGAAGTCCCCGGGACTGGTGGCACTGGGGCACTGTCAGGAAATCTCCGTTATACCATCACAGACTCTTCGTCCAACAACTGTGGAATGTGCAGCTATCTATCTACTAGCGGAGGAGCTGCTTCTGCTCTAGCTAGTGTTGCCTCAGTATTGACGAGCTTTACTGAACTGATCGCCCCTGGAATTTCGGTTGCGTCCGCAGCTGTTAGCTTCGCATGCTTGACTTCGTGTTAGTGAGTTGGCCGAGGCTATAGGAAGGGAGAGACTTGAACGTCCAGTGGGGTGGCAGATGACATTCAAATGGCAGTGAGGCGAGACAGATTGATGCTTAGTGTCTGTATGTATAGACTAGGGCATATTGTGTTACTCATTTTCCATGTGTCAGCATGTATCACTCGACTTTAGTGTTAGAACGCCAAATTATCTCAAAGCTCTCCGCCCCCACAGTTCACGGCTTGATGTGAGTAGTGTCGATCATCGACATGAATGAATATTGTAAATTCAGATTTTTATGTTATTCCAGTCAATGATGATTGAATTTCAGCTTCAAGCCATAGTCTTACCGCTGACACCTCTCCACTTCGTGTTTGGTAATGAATGTCTTGTATTTCGTCACAATATCCCACTGCCATTGGTAGCCTGATTGGCAACACCATCTTTTATGCACTTGTCGGAGAACTTTGTGGTGGCAGTGTCTAGATTACTGTTAATAGAGCAAAGGTCCAGCTCGTCAGATTGCACATAAAGGTTAAAGGAATCTCCATTTTGTTATTTTACTCAAGAATAGAGAATCCCTAAGTTACTGCGTCTCGTTTTACCATTGCAATTAGGCCTTGAATCTCTTATTTTCGCTGCAGCCTCCAGCCATTCATTTGCCGTTCAGCTGCACCATGCCCGTCTTGACCTCTCTCGACAGTCACATTGGCTCTGTCCCCTCCCAGGCTTCAACAAGCCGAAGTGACCTAGAATGCGGTAAAAGCTTACTATCTGACCAAGATCACGTGGTCTTGACTGTGGTAGATGCTCCCTTTGATGGTTCAATTCCCCAAGAACTTGCCACTTTGAAGTTCGACGACGATGTTGAAGGGCGTTTGAATAGTCTCCCTGCTCAAGCCGATGGAACTGCCAGAATCTTTGAAGTCACAGTTCACGCTGACTTTGTCATCACTGGTATAAGAAACAGCAAAGGCCCAGAGAAGACACGACGTGCCAGACATGCCTTGATGGATTATTTACAGAACATGTATATGGCACCTTTGGAGGAGCGTCGAATTTTCCGCTGGCTCAACGACCCACTTCTAGTCAATGATATTGGGAGCATCTCGTCGCAATGGTCTCAAGTTGTTAACAGTCACGTAAGATTGCACCGTGTTGTTAACAGGATGAGTCTCCAACAGCATCCATTGGATTTTGATGTTCAACCTCGAGACTCTTACATGCTGTGTGCGAAGGATGGCGATAAAAGACTAATTGGTAAGTTCGGTCATGGCGAAGCGCAACTGGTACTGATCTTTTCTCAGTTGTTAATGTTCACGATGTATGGTCCCGTCAGCTATTCAACGCAGCAAAGTCAAGCAACAGTGGCATTATCTTTAGAAACCCACGCAACATAGCAGCCATGATGGATCAAACAAGTTGCACGTTTTTGTCAGATGGCAAGATTGATACGTTTGCCAGGCTCTTGGTACTAGACTTCTTTCTCGCATCTATTTATCTGCAACCAGCAGATTATTTTGAATCTCTCATTCACCCCGACATGCCTGAAAAAGCACTCCTTCAATTTTCGATCCATGGAAATCCACACCTCCAAGTCCCGCTAGGTTTATTCGAGCCTCGCTTGTCCACCTCAAGCAAAGAGGCTTTCAAAGAAATCGAGGACGCCGAAGGGGTCTGGAGAAATATCGCCAATATAAAAGATTCTATTGATTTTGTTCTCAAGTGCCTCGAGCGCGAAGACGGCACCGACAGGAAGAAAGCTATTTCAGGCGCGCTGTCGCGGCGGATACGAGAAATCAAAGAGCTCTGTGCTGAGCGCGTCCTGAATGCTGACCGAGCCTTGAATGCCCTGAACCGCCAGCTTGACTATTTGACGAAGCGGCACGCTATTCAAGAAGCCAAGTCAATCAAGACATTGACAATATTGGCATCTGTATACCTACCTCTGTCGTTGTCAGCCAGTCTCTTGGGCATGCAGTCCCCATTCAAGCAAGTTGCCTCGACCAAAAAGAAGGAGGATCTTGATACTATCGGAACAAACCTATTGTTTGATTTTACAGGCTTATTTGTTACTCTTGGATCCATCACTATTTTTATTGTTCAAGTTATCAAGATTGGTCTGTATCTCAAATCGCAGGGGTTAAAGATTGTTTTAAATAGGGGGCCAAAGATTGTATTGAACAAGGTTCGAGAGCCATTTTCCATATTCACCTACGGGAAGAAATGGAAATTTGGCGGTTCAAAGGGTAAGTGGTTCAAGATAATTCGGAATTCCTCTACTTTTTGGATCTGTACTGGATTTCCCATTACTCTATTAGTAATTTTCGTTGTTGGTATGCTACGGACGGCACAGAATGCGTGGTACACTGCAAAATGGGTGTTTGCTGTCTATCTTGTAGTTGGTGGTCTTTCTGTTATTCTTCACGTCGCTGTCTACAAACTTTTCCGTGGTAAGATTGACAAAGAATAGGGCTGGATAGTTGAGGAGAAATTGGGGGTAAACGTGACGATGGACATCGACAGTGGCCATCACTGAAGTTCAGTCTCACCAAACCAGGGATCTCGCAAGTATTCTCTATCTTCTTTTGTCACTCACTACAACCAACTCTTCCACTTCTCTTTATGTTTAAACATGGGTGATTGCGTTATACTTGGCGATGCGGAGGCAATGATCAGCAGTACGTTTCAGGTGTTGGAGCAAAATCCACAAATGTCATGAAATTGGCACGAGCACTCGCTTACGGAAGGGCAAAGGCCGTTTCCGTTTGAGGAGGAAAAGCTTGTTTTCGTCCTTTTTGAATCTTGGCAAGACTAATTGATATCAAGTGAAGTCTGTGAATTCATGCTATGTATTCTTGGACGAGACCCCCACGCGGTGATGATACATCAGCAATTATTCAACCTAAACCCTGCAACTTGGAACTTGAATAGAGAAACAATATGCAAGGCGCAGAAGTTTAAATTGCTTGACAAGGTGAATGACTTGCGTCGGACAGACATGTACAGCTCATAGAACTTGATGAACAAATACCCAGGATTATCAACAGATAATCAAGATGAAACATGCTCTTCCATCATCTATCTTTCAAGATCAAGCAACTTTACTCACCAATCTCGCCATCACATGTTCTCACCGTCCTCCCAATCCTCATGCAGAGCCTCCTCCCCTTTAATAAAATCCTCCCATATGAAACGAAACGAGTCCTTCACTCATCACATCAACTTAACCTTTAGGAACAATTCAAGCTCAAAAGATCCGCCAATCAGACGCTCACAATTTGAAACTGACAACCCTATGGGCCGTCGTGCCGTTGGCGCGCTTCAACTTGCAGGGATCATCTCAAACAAGCCCAGACCTTGTCTTACTCCACCAAAGGAATCAAGACATGAGAGTTTCTTCTTTTAAATCAAAACGGAAAAAGTCCAAGACATTCAAACCCTGTTTTTCGTAATTCTCCCGGAGGGCATACGTATGACTCCCAAATGTGGTTAACACCACCGGGATATTAAGGTCTCCTGCATATGAGCCTCCGATCCAGTCACTGCTTATCAGTTCATAGACCAGGATAGTACAGATTATATATCATATGCCACATCCCATCACCATGTTGAGCCTCTCTTCAAGTCATCGCTGTCCTTGATCTTCATTCTCCCACCGCAAGCCCGGTGTATTTCCTTCTTTCTACCGTTCGCGGTATATTCCATTCATTAAACGACCCTGGCGGTCCGTCCATTCTCTACAAACACTTTCATTAACCGATCAAAATGCGCTTCACTCTCTCCGCCGCGACAGCCCTTATGGGTCTCGTCGCTTCGTCCACAGCTCAACGAACCACTGCATACACCGACCCCAAGACCGGTATCGACTTCCAGCGACTTGTAGACGATGACTTCAGCGTTGGTATCGCTGTCCCTGAGACTCTGGGCAAGGACCTGATTGCCCAACTGGTCGTCCCCGCTAAGGAAGGTTGGGGAGGTATCTCTTTCCGAGGCGGTATGGTCGGTGGTCTTCTGTTCGTCGCTTGGCCCAACGGCGATGACATTGTTACCAGCTTCCGTTTGGCAAGCTCGTACGCCAACCCTGACACGTACACCAACACCACTGTCAAGGCCACGCCTATCCCTGAGGGTACTTTCGTGAACAGCACCCACTTCTCGTACACTTTCCTTTGTGAGGGATGTGTCGAGGAAAAGGTTACTAGTCTCACTGGAGAGTCGCCCGTTATTGGCTACGCTTACTCTACCATCGCTGTTGACGCTCCTGCTGAGCCCGAGAGTGCCCTTTCGTACCATGGTGCTGGATTCGGTCAGGGTGGTCTTGACATCAAGGCTGCTGCATCTGCCAAGTTCGCTGAGTGGGCTGACATGGCCAAGGAGTCCACTCCCACTCCTCCTGGTGGCGGCTCTGGTGGAAACGGCACTATCCCAGTCCCTGATACTCCCCCTACCACCTCCAACGTTACCTACGATGTGATCGTCGTTGGTGGTGGCCCAGCCGGTATCATCGCCGCTGAGCGTCTCGCCGAGACAGGAGTCAGCGTTCTTCTCATTGAGCGCGGCCCCGCCAACACTGTCGCCCTTGGAAACACACAGCAAGCTCTTCCCTGGAACAACTCCCTCACTCCCTACGACGTCCCCGCTCTTGGCAGCAGCATGGGCAGCATGTCTGGCACCAAGTTCTGCAGTGATACTGCTTCCACCGCTGGCTGTCTCCTCGGTGGTTCCAGCTCCATCAACGGTCTCAACTTCATCCACCCTCCTGAGCGTGACTTTCAGCGCTGGCCCAAGGGCTGGAACTGGGCTGACATGTCGGCTGCCGCTGAGCGTCTGTACGAGCGTAACCCCGGAACAACTCTTCCTTCTGACGATGGAAAGTACTACGATGACATGACATTCCGTGTCCTCGAGGGTTACCTCAGCGCCAAGGGATGGAAGGAGGTTGACTCTATCGAGCAGCCCAACGAGAAGCACCAGGTTTACTCTCGCTGCTCGTGGTCCATCAAGGATAACATGCGTGCTGGTCCTGCCCGTACTTACATGCCTTTCGCCAAGGCCCTTCCCAACTTTACCCTCAAGCTCGAGACAAAGGTCATCCAGCCTATCCGATCTGGCAGCATGGTCACCGGTGTTCTCACCCAAGCTGCTGATGGAAGCAAGCAGATCATCAAGGTCAAGGCCGGTGGTAAGGTTATCCTCGCTGCTGGTGCCATGTCCACTCCCCGTCTTCTCTGGAACGCTGGTATTGGCAAGGCCGATGCTCTGGCCATCGTCAAGGAGGGCGCTTCCCGAACTGGTGTCACTCTGCCTCCTGCTTCTGACTTTATCGATCTCCCTGTCGGCCACCACCTCCAGGACCACGCGCAGGTTATGCTCCAGTTCAAGACCAAGAGCAACTTTACCGCGTACAAGTTCAACGACATCGCTACTAAGCCCGTCCCCTCTGATCTGGACCTGTACATGCAGGGTTCCGGTCCCATCACCCAAGCTGCTCAGCGCATGCACCTGTGGACTTCTGCCGAGGGCGCTGACGGTCGCGTTCGTTACTTGCAAGGCACAGCTAGCGCCATGGCCGACGGTATCATCACTGTCCGCACTTTCTTGACCCACGGTACTTCTACCGTTGGTGAGCTCGGTATCGCTGCCGGTGGAAACACTCTCCTCAAGACAAAGCCCTGGTTGATCGACCAAGAGGACCGCAAGGCCATGGGAGACTTTATCCAATACTGGCTGGACCTCGTCAGCGGTAGCAACTCTACTCTCTCTTACATCACCCCTGGTGCCACTGTTGACGACATTATCTCAACAAAGATGATCAGTGGTGATCACTGGATGGGAAGCGCAAAGATGGGCGTTGACGACGGTCGCAAGGCCAACGGAAGCAGCGTCGTGGATCTCAACACCAAGGTTTACGGCACCGATAACCTTTTTGTTGTTGACGCAAGTCTGCATCCCGATCTACCCACTGGAAACACTCAGTCCATCATTATGATTGCTGCTGAGCACGCCGCTGAAAAGATTGCTGCTCTCAAGGTTGTTGGTGGAGGTAGCAATTCTACCATTCCCGAGCCAATCTCACCCACTCCTCAGCCCATCACACCTACTCCCACTCCTGTTCCTACTCCTTCAAAGGGTACCAAGTGCAAGCGAGCTATCCGTCGTGCTGCTCGTAGGTCCATTGACTTTCGACGACGATCAGTTTACTGAGCTCGATTGAAATCTGTTAGTTGTGTTGACGCAGATCGACTGAGATTTGTTTGAGAGGTGAATATTTCTTGTGTATATTGTAACCAGATAAGAATTGAGTAGCTGTAAATAGAATAGCAACATTATCCAATCAATTATCCCATCTTTATCATGTAAAAGTAAGATTCGTGAGAGAAAGATGACGTTTCTGTCAGCAATAAGAAGACCCAATTATAAACCCCAATTCGACGCGATTATTGGTCAGTTCATCTCGGTTTCGTGTTCGTCATTTCTCGGGATCGGATAGACTCAACTCTCCGTCAGCGTCTTCTTCCAGTATTTTGCTGCAACTTGTTTTCAATCTTCAACATCCTCGGAACGAGTCCGAGCTATAACAATCCACTCGCAGCCCAATCCACCAACAGCCTGGTAAATCATCGTTGACAATGGAAGCTGGGACAGATCAAAACAAGTCCACTCGCGTGGGGTACAAAAAGTCCCGAAATGGATGCACGCGGTGTAAAAAGCGGCGAGTCAAGGCACGTCAATAGACGATGTACTATGTTACACACATCTGACTAACTATCTCCGATAGTGCGACGAAGAAGTCCCATGTTCAGCTTGTGTTAGACACAAAGTCCGCTGCAGTTTGGAATTCGCAGAATCGGTCTATCACCAAGATAGACTACCACCTGGTCGCTCTCTTCGACCGCCAAATCCCAGCGTATCCGCCAACAGTCCTTCATCTTTACTATCAGGCTCATTGTTCTCAAATCCACTGGAAGAATCTGATTGCTGGGTATCAACCGCTGAACTGATGCTTCACTACACCACCGTCACATACAAAACCATGGTCTTTTCTGAAAATACCGCTGCTACGTTTCAACAACACATGCCACAAGAAGCTCTCGCGTATCCATTCTTTCTCCGTCAAGTACTAGCCTTTTCGGGCTATCACCTCGCCCACCTTTATCCCGAAAGACGTCAATTCTATTTACTGCAAGCATCAAAACACATTAACTCTTCGATACGCGGTATCAGAGAAGCTCTCTCTGAAGAAGTAACCTCGAGAAACTGCCATGCTTTGTATGGGAGCACGACATTCATCGTTGTCAATAAATTCGCTGCGTTCCCCGATTGCGACGACTTTCGCAGCCACGGATGTTCTCAACCAGTACAAAGTCTGATGGAAATCTTCTCTCTTGTAAATGGTATGGAGGCCGTGTTGAACTCACCAGGCGCTAGGGATCTCGCCAATGGTCCTTTGAAAGAGCTCTTCTGCGAGACAACAGACTTTCACATAACAAGTCAACTCCTTCGCGATCTCTCTGCAAGATTACCCGAGCTCGCGCGCAGGATATCCTCCGACTTTATGGAAGATCAATGCCGTGCTGCATTGGCATCAGCTGTGGACTCTATCACGACATGTGTCAATGATTCACTTCGAGAACTGAACAAAGCGTCGCCTCCAGAACTGAGAATAATATTCTGGTGGCCCATGACTGTATCGAGAGATTTCCTGGATTTAGCGGTATCCGGACATCCGTTGGCTCTTGTGATACTTGCGTATTATGATATCTTGCTGTATTGGGGCGAGTCGGAGTATTGGTTCTTTGAGGATTGGGCTGAGAATCTTATTACTGCTATTGTGGATAAAGTGAGGGGATCAATGTGGGAGGATCTGCTGAACTGGCCAGTTGAAGTAATACTGAATCGATAGAGCATAATAATGAGATGTCAAGCTCCGACCATAGACGATTTCCTTAGCTCTCCACTGTGATTATAAACATTGACGAGCTGTCATCTCCGCGGACATTTCCGTAACTCCACTGCTTCGGGTCCATTTAGCTAGGGACGTGATCTGCACTGGGATTGTTATTATTATTTGAAGAACCACGACCTGATTTTATATCTTTTTCATTTTCTCTCATGCTTACTTTTTGAGTCCCGGGAGTATTCGGGAATTAGGGTGAGACAAGTGTAGCATTCCACGTAACGGCTTCCGAAATCTGTCATTAGACCTGTCAGTCGCCCTGTAGTGACACATGTCACGCCTAATGTCATCATTCGTGTTCGGACAAGATAAAGTCAAGATTATGAGGTTGCAGTTGCATTTAGCCCGGTACACAAACATAGACCCGGTCCGATCTGTGCATGCATGGACGTATGTCTGTCTCTACAAGCACAGCTTACTGGCTAGAAAGGGCATATTTGCTTACGCCCAGACTAGATTAGACACACCACGGCACATCGGGAAACGAGCATCAAATTACTCCCTTCGGCCCCTCGGGAAATGACGATCAGCTGACTGTATCAGCCAGGATTCAAAACCTAGTCTAGAAAAAAGTACATATTAAAGTCCATCGCCTCTTGATTATCTATGTAAGACGCATTTCTTTCACTCAATCGACTTGCCCCAATCATGGCAACAACAATAGAAAAAGAGAAAGCGGCTCCTCGTCCACCTCCCCTTCTCTGTCTCGGTGCTCCTCGCACAGGCACAGCATCTCTCATGGCCGCTCTCCAAATTCTAGGCCTTTCAAATGTCCATCACGGCTGGGAAGTATCCGAACGCGAGGATCAACAATGGCAATGGCGCATTTTCGACCGCGCAGCTGACGCCACATTTTCCAACCTCCCTACATATAACGGCAAAGGATTCTCACGCGCAGAATGGGAAGAAGTATTCGGAAACTACGAAGCCGTCTCAGACGTAGCCTCTTTTTACGCAGAGTCTTTAATCCCGGCATATCCCGATGCAAAAGTCATTCTCGTCGAGCGCGACGTGGAGAAATGGTACAAGAGCGTTCTCATCGTCTTTGAACCTGCACAAAAGGCGTCCTATCGATGGCTCGGTACGACAATTGGTAGATTAGCTGGGTACGGCAACGCCAAGGCCAGTTTCAAGATGCATCAGGGTTGGACGAGGGCGCCGACTCCAGATACTACGGTTGAGAATTTGAGGACTGCGTATGCTCGACATAACAAGTTTATTAGAGAGAATGTACCCAGCGACCAACTTTTGGATTTCCAGCTTTCACAAGGATGGGAGCCTTTGTGTAGATTTCTGGATAAGCCTATTCCCGACGTGCCGTTTCCGCATGTCAATGACTCGGCGGAGTACAAGGCGAGGGGAAAGAAGTTGGGGAGAAAGATGATTAATAGGGCTGTGAGGAATGTTCTGTTTCCTTGTTTCAAGAAGGAATTGTAAATAGCATTTCTGGATCAGGATTGGATTTAGGTAGATTAGATGTTGTACATACTTTACAAGGTCATTTCTTCTGGTTATCCTATTGGGGAAAGACAGTGGATATAATCAACGAATAATGGCATTTTAATACCCAAATCGATTTATCCGTTCTTTTATATCCGTCTGCTGGTGGTATTACTCTTGTCGGTAAAGGCTGCTCGTTGTATCGCCGATTAAGGATAGCGCATGTCCTTGATTCCACGTCTTACACTCCATAGTTGATGGGGCGGTTTCGAAGCCAAGCTTTTACAGTCCAATGGAAAGGCGCGTTGTCAGGTATGTTATTTTCTAGACCTCTTTTCGGATGTAAAGCATTTTATTATCCAGAGGTTTGGCTTAGTTTAGCATTCTAGAGAACAAGATTGGATAATGTTGAGGATGAGCGCCCGGGATGAGGCCCGATATTCCGGGCGCGGAGCAAAACTACCTCGATGACAACTCAGGATAACCTATATCACCACTGCCCCAATCACTCTCAAATATTGATTTCCTATTCACCTTCAATTTTTATCGCCTGTTGATTTTTATTCCCTTAAGGGATACGAACTTAACTAAAAATGGCTGCGCCTCGAGATTACAACTGGCAGCAGGTAAACCCTGAAGTATGGCAACGTCCCATCGACGAGATCGAACAATTCTATTCATCAATGGTTGTTCTCTACGAAGGAAGCGGTCGCATGTTTTTTGGAATCACTGGACACATATCACTCTCCATCCGAAGTGCAAAAGAGGTACCATCTAAAGATGCTGAAAGCTGTGTTGACGAAGCCTTGCGCAAAGCATGGCTCGCGCTGAGATACAATCACCCAACAATAGCATCTCAAGCAACGCAGGACCCTAAATCAGGCCGATGGGTTAAAACATACAAGCACCTCAATGGGGAAGCAGACAAGAATGCCTGGATTGACAAAACTCTTGCTCACATCACCAACGGCCAGTCTGGAAACGAATGGGCAAACTCGGATCCTCCAGCCCCAAACGTCCCTACGATATTTGTTCTTCATCTCCCCAGTGAGGTAAATGGTGATGGACCCAGAATCATCCGTCGAGATCTCGTCTTACGCTCTCCTCATGACATTATCGATGGCATCGGAACTCTCATGCTACTAAACAACTATATTGTTCTCGCCGCAGAAGCTTACGAAAAGGGAGACGCATACAATCCCCCGATCTTGGATGGAAGTGAAGCTTCAAATTTGAGTCCTTCGTATCGCATCGCTGCCAATATTCCTGAGACACTTTCACAAACTCAGATGGAAAGACTGAGTGCAATGGCCGCTCAAAAAGCCGCTGTAGCTTCTGATCCAAACATCCAAGTTCTTGCACTTCCTTTCCGGAATGGACCAGTTGTACCCGGTCGTCATCAGCGAGTGGCACTATCACTCACCGAGAAAGATACTCAACAGCTGTTGGCTGCTTGCAAGAATGTCAAAGCCACCCCGACACATGCTTTCCACGCAGCTGCAGCCATTGTTGTACGCGATCTCCAAGATAAAGCCGTCAAGACAAAAAAGGTGCGGTACATCAACTACATCTTACAAAACGAGCGACCAAACTGTTCCGATCCGTTTAATTCGATGAAGCACCCAGCTGCTGTGTACCATTCTGTTTCTGGTCAGAGTCTCGTGGTTGATATGGACCTACACCCAAAAGACCACCACTCTAACACAGAAATTCGCAAACAAGAGTTTCAGTCAGTCTTGGAGACTATCAAGGACTTTTATCTCACCGTCAAGCAAGACAAAGACTTTTATATCCTCGCACCAACAATGTTCTCTCAACTCACCCCAGACCTACCATCGTCTCCCCGTCCACTTCCCATTCCAACTCCCAAGGCTCATCCATCAGTATCCATCTCCAGCATGGGACGCGTCGAGGCTATCATAGCACCCGAGACAAAGGCATTCAGTGCTCGAGATCCGTGGGTAACTGGGGAAGAGCTCGGGAATGGACTGGGTTTGTTTCTGGGTACGTTTCGAGGCGAGATGTGTTTGAGCGCTGCGTATAACGATGCGTGGCACACGGAGGAGGATGTGAGGGCGTATCTGGAGCGTTGTAAGGAGGTGGTCTTCCTCGGGCTTGGAATGAAGGAGTAGAGAAATATTTCAAATCGTCGAAGGGGTCGGGAAGTCTTCTCGATAGGACGATGTAGCCGTTGGAAACATTATCTGCCTCCAACAGATAGATTTGTTAGTCGTGCCTCGTCACGGATACAAACGGATGTTGATCGAGATTCGCTGATAAGCTTCAAGTCAAGTCAGACAGACTGTCATCCCTAGCTATCTAGCGTATAGATTAGAAATCCTCTCATTATGTAAATCTCACCGACGCAAAAATGAGTAACTGTCACTCAGACAATACGATATGAAGCTGACAAGTAACGATATGGGGAAGGTGAGCAAGACTCGCCAACTGTGCCGCAAGGCGAGAAATAAGTCCCTGAACCAACACACCGGGAACTTCTGTGGCAACAACAAGTCGCCTTTATCACAAGATCAAAAAAGGTCCCATTCCGGAATCAGTTAGAGATTTGGATCGGTTTATCAAGGCCCAAAACAAACCGCCACAAACCGCCCTTCACTCAACAAAAGCATGTGTGCAGTGATCATCAGTAACGTTTCTGCATATCAAAGTTTCACTGGGGGAGGGGGCGAGCAACCAAAAGGCGAGGTCGCCGAACTGTGTGTGCTGTGCCCAAAGTGGAAGCTCCCTAGCCGGCCCCTCCCCAGGAACCTTTGACAGGCTGGGGTAAACTAGGATCATACAGCACAACGGTATCCACCAAGCCGCATCGGGGACCTTTTTGTCTCGAGGGATGAAAGCTGAAAGTGATATGGGGTTTCTTGGGTTGATAGGGGCGAGACAAGGTTGGGATCGGTAGTGGGCAGAATTGGGTTATCTTGGTCCGTTGAGCTGACATGGTGGGCTGGCACGTGAAGGATTTGTGTGCAAGAAGGGAAGTTGGATGATTACACGATGATTCACGATAGTTTGCTTTGATATGGCTGGGTATTGTTGATGCTGGTATTGTAGGTGAAGTGGCGATGTTGGTGTCTCGCCATTGAGTAGTTGGTTCCAGCACCAACAGTCAATTGTAAGAGTGTCACTATACTGCACTACGCATGCATTTTTATTTCGCATTAATTTTACCTGACTGAAGAACTACATTTGCTGACATCACTCAATTCGAATCTCTCCCATCTACCGTGAGCGGCCATATCCCTTGAGATATCTCACGATATCACCATGATACACGATCCAAAGACCAATCACATAAGCTTAGTAAACATTTACGCATCAATCAGAAAGCCGTATTCTAATCTCGACATGATCTACGTACCATTTATCAGACAACAGGGATGTTGATCCTTGGTGCTTTTTTTCCAAAATAGATGTATCTTTCGCGTGGCAAACGGGCTGCAACACTGTAAATCCGCATCTCTTGGTGGCTTGGCTCCATCGCCGAGATATCCAAGGTCGTGGTAGGTAAACCGCTGATCTGTTCTAGAAATAGACAGTTTTCTTTTTTTCGGATTGAGGCGATAGTATTTCCAGAATATCTCCAACATGATCTACAGATGGCAAAAAATTAAAATGCACAATTTATTTATCTATGCATGCGACGATATCAAGGTTGCAGTATTCTTAAAATGTGACAGACGTAGGGTAGGGAGATAGTGTTTTGCCGCGCAGGTTCCATTTCACAGCTGATAGCATCACGATCGTTTGACAAAGTGGACGATGTCAAAAAATAGACTTGTTCTCAAAATGGGGCTTGTTGTCATGCAAAAGGCGCTTAAACGTTCCAGCGGTAAATGACGAAAACAGGTATAGCGGTTGACAAAAGTCCGTCTTGTGGCCGTTTTCGAGTGATTGATTCCTACACAAAGTACCTGAGCTAGTAGGAATTTAACGAGAGAGCAGGGGACCAATGTGCCTTGGCTGTCGACCTCGGTACTCCATAGCGGAATGTGAAAGCCCTGCCAAGGGGTGTTGACAGATTGCGGGGGAGGCGAGATGAGTTGATGGTGAATTGCACATTTATTAATTAATTCATCAATTAATTCATAGTATAATAAATCCAGAATGGAGAATAAATAACAATATCTACATGTCACGTCCACGTGTACTGGACTCCAGTATAATAGCACACTGGGATCGTGATATCTTCATCTTATCTAACCGAGAATCCTTCGACTCTCGTACTCCATCATTCCGCTGTCGGAACACTGGAACCAACAGCGACACACAAAAGCCCCACAGAGTGTTCACAAGTTCAATTGGAGACCAACAGGACAAAAAAGGCCCTTCTCCAACAGTCAAGTCACGGATACCAGCCACTAAACAAAGGTCCCCGTCCCCGCAGAATGGATGCCAAGCATAACAAAGGTTCCCCGAGACGATAGCGGACAAGCCACTGTTTTAGGTTTAGTCTTGTCTTGCCTGAGAGGAGCCCTGTTGGTTCTGCCCTGTTGATGAATTGCTGTAGTAATAACTAATGAATGGGGATTGATACGATACTCCGGGTTGCGTTATCGGACATTGAGATCAGGAGAGAATAAATTCTAGATTCAATATTATCAGGTGTTGGGAATTGAGGGAAATATGCTCGCTCTCTTGGCGGATGAAGAGACTTGGAGAGAGGTACTTGAACTAAAGAAGTACTGTAACAATGCGACACCCAATTAATGTACGTCAATGACAAAAGTAACCATCAAGATAACCATAAACCATGCCCTGTTTAACCATATCATTAAATCAGTGGCGTATCCTCTTGTCTACCCGTTTCCTCGGTGCCACCCGCCTCTCCCATCCCTTTCACTCCCTCTAGCCTAGTCTCTCTCTATCTGTGACTGTACTCTTTTTGTCCCTCTCTCTCTCTTTATCTGGGGGTGGAGCCACCCATTTATCCCTCCCAATCACTGCCTCTAATCCCTGTTCCTCCTAACAAAAGTTCAACAATGATACTCCCCATTTGGGCAGCTCCAATTCAACCAACACCTCCAATTGGTCAAACACGCACAGATAAGGTCGCCAATCTTGTCTAGAACGTTGGTGGTTTAACCCCAAACATGGTCCGTTTAACTCTAGTATAGAGGATCGTTTGTATCTGGCTCTGCTCTCTTTCTTTTCTGGGAAACATGTACCGAATCACCGAAACCACATACTCCCTACCCCCGGTCAAAGGGCATGATCATCAGTGTCGCATGGCGAAAAGCAAAGGAACCTTGTTCTAATTACTGAATCGGGATGGATTCTCAAAAGTGCCACTCCAAAACCCAACTTCAGCTGCGACCGTTACAATAGATAAATATCCCCATCATGCCCACTCAATGTTCGCCTTCTTTCTCTCTTTCCCTTACCCAGCCAACCGGTGAGCCATAGATTCAAGTATTGAACTGAATCCAAACAAACCGCAAACATGGTTGCCGAAACTGTCGTCCCGGAGCGTCTCCCTGCAGACTCTCTCCAGCCTGGCTACGATGAGAAGGAGCCTCACAACATCGACATGGACCTCAAGTCCGAGGCCGATAGTGAGGATGAGCGCATCACAGATCTCTTCTCCAGCTTCCCTCCGGCCAAGGGTGTCGAGCACGAGCCTTACCCTCTGACTGCCCGTGCCGTCATTGTCGGTATCGTTCTTGGTTCTCTCGTCAACGCTTCCAACGTCTACCTCGGTATGTTTCCTCATATTCTCCCCATCAATGTCTCTGACTAACACCTCTCAGGTCTCAAGACTGGTTTCACTTTCCCTGCTACCATGTTCGGCGCCATCTTCGGTTACGGTTTCATCCTCATGCTCACAAAGTCTCTCCCCAACGTTCCCCTCCTCGGAGGCAAGTTCGGACCCCAGGAGAACTCCATCGTCCAGGCCGCTGCTACCGGTGCCGGTGGTATGTCCGGTGTCTTTGTCGCCGGTCTCCCCGCCATGTACCGTCTCGACCTCCTCTCCGACGACCCCAAGAAGGATTTCGGCCGCATTCTCACAATCACTCTTGTCTGCGCCTTCTTCGGTCTCTTCGCTGCTGTTCCTCTCCGACGATTCTTCATTATCAACGTTGCTCGTGAGCTGAACCTCGTCTTCCCTACTCCCACCGCCACCGCCATGACCATCCGATCCATGCACGCTGTGGGCTCCGGTGCCAACGATGCTATCCGCAAGATCAAGTCTCTTGGAATTGCTTTCATCGTTGCCCTGCTCATCATCTGTGTTGGTCAGTACGCCGACGGTATCCTCCACAACTGGCACATCTTCACCTGGTTCTACGCCTGGTCTGGATACACCGCCACTGGTCTCCTCGAGCCTGAGAACTGGGGCTGGTACATCCAGCTCACTCCCGCTTTCTTCGGTTCCGGTATTCTCGTCGGTCTCAACGCTGCCTTCTCTTGGTGGGGTGGTACCGTCGTTGCCTGGGGTCTGATCGGTCCTCTTCTGGTCCACTACGGCGAGTGCATCGGTATCCAGGTCGGCGAGGGCAAGTGGGAAGGCATCACTCGATTCAGCGTCATGACCGGTGTCGATGAACCTGACTACGTTCCCTCTCCCCGATACTGGATGCTCTGGCCCGGTGTCATGGTCCTCATGGTCTACTCTCTCATTGAGTTCTTCCTCCACGGAAAGGTCGTCCTCGATGGTTTCAAGTTCGCCGTTCATGAGTCTGCTCGCTCCATCAACAACCGCCTCGTCGCCCGTGGCACTCACAACTCCTGGTTCGCCAAGCAGGCTGCCAAGGCTGATGCCGATGGTGGTGTTGAGGACTTTGCTTCTGCTCAGGAGCAGGTCCCCACATGGGTCTGGGTCACCGGTACTCTCGCCGCTCTCGTCCTCGCCATGGTTGTCAGTGAGGCTCAGTTCCACATGAACGCTGGTCTCGCTCTTCTCGCCTGTATCCTTGGTGTTATCTTTGCTTTCATGTCCATCTACGGTGGTGCTGTCACTGACTGTGCTCCTCTTACCGCGTCCGCCAAGGCCTCTCAGCTTGTCTATGGTGGTATCACCAAGGGCCACTTTGCCATCAAGGATGCTCAACGAATCAACCTTGTCGCCGGTAACATTGCCTCTGGTACTGCCGACGTTGCCAACTCTCTTGTCAGCGATTTCCGAGTTGGTTTCCTCCTCAAGACTCCTCCCAAGCTGCAGTTCTACGCTCAGGCCATGGGAACTCTCGTCTCCGTCTTCCTGGCTCCCGGTATCTTCGTCCTCTTCATGTCTGCTTACCCTTGTGTTTACAAGCCCAGCGACGATCCCGCTGATATCTGCCCCTTCGCTGCTCCCTCCGTCGCTGCTTGGCAGGCTGTTGCCACCGCTGTCACCATGCCCAGCATCCCCATTCCCAAGTCCTCTGCTTACTTCTCCATCGCCATGGGTATCCTTTGCGCTGTCCAGGCTATCGTCAAACACTTCTGGCTCGTCGGATCTCGCGAGAAGTACCGTGACTGGCTCCCCAACTGGATGTCCGTCGGTGTCGCCTGGGTTCTCGGCCCTGACTCTGGCTACGCCAACGCCATTCTCTTTGGCTCTATTACTGCATGGTGGTGGCGCAAGTGGTTCAACAACCACTTTGAAATGTATGCGTTCGCGATCGCTGCTGGATTGATCGCTGGAGAAGGTTTCGGTGGTGTCATCAACGCCGCCCTCGAGCTCGGAAAGGTTTCCGGTTCTTTCAAGGGAACTGAGATTGCCCTGCCTGGCGCTGAGTGGTAAACTCAATAGATAACTGCTAAAGTAATGTGTTATGAGCGTTTTGAAGGTGGTGGTTGAGAAATAGCGATAGCAATACCATGGTTTAGTTCTACATCAGAGATCTAGAATCGTCATATGAATATACCCAATAGATCCATAATCTGATAACTGCATATGCATATAGCCACCATGTGAATATCGCCTTCTCCAGCGATCACTCCAGCAGCGATCGCGAACGCATACATTTTTTTTTGAATAAGAGTCGTCTGAATTGATATAGAAGTCCATTTTATGGTATTATTCAATAGGCTGAAAGGCACTCACCCGGTAGTTTGTCCATTTTTTGGCAAGACACTCCTGGCTGGCTTTCAGTGCGTATTTATTGAAGATGGCTAAACAGCAGAAGGGCAGTAGAGACGATGCGATGAAAAGTAGAAATAACAATTGTCTGGTGTGCGGTAAGATGGGATGCTTGTTTTGAAAAAGAAGTGCCAAACATTGTGGCGGTGAAATTGCTGAGAATCCAATAAACCAGCCCACACTTGGCTTTAGTCATTACAATCAACAGCATGTACTAGAGTAGCAGAAGTTGATCTCGAAGCTTTAGAGCATAAAAATGAATATCCTAAGACCCTGGCCTAAAAAGTATAAACCGACCCACTGTTTCTGTCTCTCATGCTCCAACAGACAAGTTCCCTGTATCCATGTGAAATCACTCCCTGCCACCTCAGACTCACCATGTCCCGATTCATCCCATCCAGTTCGCCATCAAGAAGTGGCAACGGCCTGTTTCTTAGCCGTACCACCTCGCCCATCACCTGTCGCCTTGCGCTTAGTTGCACCCGATCCCTGTTCGTCTTCTGTCTCGCTGTCACTCTCATGCTTGAGGGCTGCCAGAGCAGCTTCATACTCCTCCTCGGCGACATCAGAGTCCTCTTCTTCATCTTGAACATCGCTGTCAAAGACAAACTCATCACTCAGATGGTTCTCATCTGACCGACGTCTGGCCCCCCTTTCAGTCTTACAAAGACGTGCTTGCATATCAGGGTCCCCCTTGACCTCCCCTTTAACCTGTGTTATAGCCGTCTCAAACATGGCATAACAGGTATGCCATAATTGGGTAGGCGTAAACATCAATAGCCGCTCGATCTGGTCAGGAGTCTCCTAGTTGTTCATCATCCGTCGACAAGCCTCGACAACAAAGCGAATATTCAGCGTCCAGAAGTCCCTGTTCTGTTGGGCAGCGAGAATGAGCTTGGCAACCACAGAGAAGGTGTGACCACGGCGGATGGTGTCATGAGAAATAGGACATACCATCATACAGATGTTAGAGGCGACTGCAAGACTTGCCTTGCGGCTCTTGGAGGTTCATAATAGAAAATGCTCTATAAAATGAGGAAAAAGTCGACCACCTCTTCAAATTAAAGGTTCACGGGTGTGTGCTGGGTGCGCTTTTCGGGTTGGGCGACTGGGTTCTGGGGCAACGGCGAGCTTTCTCCAACCGTGCCGGAGAAGAGTGGGTAAAAAACACGGAAAATAATCTGCTTCTGGTCGGGATTTGAAAATGATAGGAAAGCTCATGCTAAATAGCAGCTTTCTCGAATGCGCGGAAGCGCGCAGGGCGCATAACCTGCAGGAAATGGGTGTGGCTCCAAGGTGTGATGTGTGTGTATGGAGGAAGCCAGGCTAGCAGGGTGCTTAGAGTGTCATGCTGTAGGTATGAAGAGGAAGCGGGGGCCTGAGGCCACAACTCCAACGCGGCACACTTCGCACTCGTTTGAATCATATCAAGATTGGGAAGTTGATTGGAATTCAACATCGACAATCTGTTTGCCGATGAGTTTGTCCCTACGACTTGGGTAGTTGGCGATGCCTAAACCAACCCAGTACTTCCGTCTCCCATACTTCCAACAGATAAGTTTCCTATATCCATATCCAGAAACCACTGTCTTGTCATCCAAGGCTCATCATATCCAGACTAACCACACGTATTCGCCATTAACAAGTGGCAATGGCCTGTTTCTTGACCTTGCCACCCCGCCCATCACATGTCGTCTTCCGCTTACTCTCAACGCCTCGTAACTCCTACAAGGTATGCATATATACTGGCTTGCTAGAAGTGGTCTCCAACTGTTCGATAGGGATTCTGGCAATATTGTAAGGGATGAGTGTGTTTATACGATTGAGGTCGAACTGACTAAGCACTGAACACAATTCAAGAGAACCGTCAGGTGAGGCAGCGATATTGAAGCAGTGGCATAGATGGAAGAAAGCCTAATGGCGGGAGAGCCCTAAATACTGTGCTAATTGGATGGAAAATTGCTGCGTGTCATAGCGAACCGTCCTGTAGTTCTTTTGATCGGGTTTTCGAACTGCCCCTATTACTAAACCGAATGTCCGTTCTTCAAGGTGTGATGGGTCTGACTGACGTGATTCGTTGACAGTTGGTTTGGTCTCCAAATGGCTAAGGTCAACAGGCTGATCTGTGATAATGAAGAATAGGTGCTCCGTAATAGCAATAGTCTTTGCAACATCGGCCGGCCAGGCAACATTTGGGACGAATTTGTGGATCTCAAATCCCGCCAACTTGATAGCTTTCCCACCAGAGAGCGCAACAATGGCTCCTGTGACACTGATGAGAAATGCATACACGTAGAGTTCCGCTCCGCCTTTGTTGTCCAGAGAGAAAGTGGCAGGTTCGAGGTCGGGTATGACCGTGTGATTTTGTAGGGTGATAACCAATTTGTGGTGTAATTGCTCGTTTAGATTGTCGCAAACAAGAGTTTGAAGTTGATGCGCCTTAGCTAGTTGCTCGGCCTGCCTGACAAGATTACGCCTTGCATTTGTCCATTCTTCAGAATCGCTGTCCGAGACCTGAGAACTTGCGATTTGTATCCCTTGCATAGTCCTCAGTATAATGTTATCTTCGTAAAGGTGAAAGCTCGCTAAGAAACGCTCTTTTTCCGTGGCAGCTGTATGACGCAAGTATCTAGACTTCGAAACGTCTTCCCTTAATTTAGGGATGTCATCTGAAACACAGATCGGCCATTTGAAGGGAGCTTCCTTGATGGGAAAGCCTAGAACACCATCTTGGGGGATCTTGTAATTCTTGTCGGTGAACGACAGTTTAGCTTTTGAATAAATGTCAGACGCGTAAGTGATCGTTGCTGTTCCGATTCGCCTTTTTTTGTTCACGCTTTTTTCTCCGCGTGGCATAAGCGCATATACGTTGTTGTCTCGCAAACCAGATGCCATCCCTGCCTTCACCAGACCCATGTTATCTTCCTCGTCGATTTGGCGTATCTTTAGCAGTAATCCATCGGTCTCATTGGGTTTGATGGAGAACAAAAAGCGCTTTGAGGGCCCTGAAACCCGAGGGTTTTGTCGTGGAAAGTCTAAACTGACGAGATCCCATACTCTCTGTATTATCATCTGCCACGAGATAGCAGTTTCGTCGGCAATGCTCTTCACAAGTTGTAGAACTGAGACCAAGGCTTTCGTCATAGCACCCATTGGCTGGTCATCAAAGACTTTCTCCCAAGCAGTTTCTCCAGTGACAGCAGCCTCAATAAAAACAACATTCTCATTGCTTTTCGGTTCGGAGACCGGTTCCTTTGGATTACCCATTTCGGACTGCAGGTAGCTAATGTGACTAGATAGCTTATCATAATACATCTCGGGCAAGTTTCGTGCCATGGTAGTCTCGGGGTGGGTTATAGAACGAGTCACACGCCCCGAGTAAGAGCAATCGAAAATGCCTGTGACATAGGGAGTGCGTTGGGTCGTTCTGTGAAGAAGATGTGCAATCTCGAGATCCAAAATTGCCGAGAAGGGCCTGTCACTGTCGAGAAGGTTGCCCTCCAAGCGTGTGTCGTCAAAGTCCATAGGTATCAAGCATTGGTAGCGGCGACCGGTTTCGCGCCGGTTTTCGACGATCCCGCCGTGACCAGAATAGTATATCATGACAAGATCTTGAGACGATGATATGGAGCCTATTAGGTTATCCCATGCCGCAAGAATACCTGCCCTCGTAGCATTCTGCCCGTAGCACTGGGACACAGAGAACCCCTGGGTTTCCAGAATGGCTTCCATAGCTGCCACGTCGTTTAATGGACCTCGGAGACCTTGAAACGGGCTTGCTATCAAGAGAGCAAGTTTTCTCGGTGCGCTTGGGCTTCCACTAACAGGATCAAATGAATGGCTATTGAGAGGTTGTCAGATTTATCCACAACCCTGTTTACTGGTTCTGGGAAACGCGATTCTGTCACTCACCTTTCACTGACTTCAGCTGGAACTGTACTGCTGTGTATATCGGTCGCCCGGAAGTCTCCAGGCATCTCTAATTCCATTGGTGGATTCGGGGATGCCTTTTTACTCGTATTCTCCCCGAGTAACTGCTTAGCCCTCTCCCTGAGAGCGGTGCAGAACCTTTCAAAGTCTGGGGTTCCTTTTTTAATCCTCGTCATTCCGAAATGACTTTGCTGGATTCCCAAAACATGGAAATCGGGTAGCACTGTCCACTCAGGTGCAATGCGCTGGCTCGAATTAACTTCTCAACGTTCTCCTGTAATTGGAAGAGTCACGTACCAAAGGGTTGCCCGGCATAGGGTCCATGGCAAAGCATCCGTATATTTCGATTTTGACGTCTTTACGACGAATGGTACGTCTAAATTCTCGCTGCATTTTTTCAATTTCATCAAATTGTGAATCAAGTGATGACCATTTTTGCTTCTGACGTGTGCTCGCACACGGTATGCGTAGACGTTTGGCACAAACGATAGCCCAGTCTGCCACGCCTGCTCCGTGATGAGGGGTGTCAAGCAACAGCACCGCATGCTTTCTACTCCTTTTGGGCGTGGTGCTACTCGTCGCGGAGCCAGTCGTCGCGGAACCAGTCGTCGCGGAACCAGTCGTCGCGTCATCAGGCTTGTACGACATGGTCAAGGCCTGTATCATGTAGTCAATAAAAAGGTGAGATTACAACTTGACTGCTCCCTTACCTGCTCGTATATCAAACCGCCAAACCCATGAGCCACAAATATTACAGGCTTGGAGATGTCCACTGGAGCCCCACTGTTTCTGGCGTCGGGAGCATCTATAATACACAAGGGGTCAGCCGGAACTCTGTCATCTTGATTATCACCAACGTTCACAAACCTGCTACGGAGGGCGTTGATGCAACGTGCAGTGGGTAGTCACGCAGTAATTCTTCGGCACATTCTCTCAATTTCGCTGGGTCGATTAAATCACCCAGTGTATTCAAATTCGTGTAGGAATATGAAAAGGAAGTGATTCGAGCTTGATCAAAATCGGCTTCCGGTAATTGGACGGGCCAGCAAGAGTTTGGGTCCTCGCCTCCCCAAGCTTCATCGCCACGCTCCGTCAATTCGTGAATGAGAACAATGATACATGGTGTCAGGAAAATAAATCATCTTGTTATCATGATTAAAAACTTACTCAATGGCCGCATTTTCGCGTGGTTTAAGGATGACCAATTGGTGCGATAGCTCGTTCCCTTCACTGATCTCGGCGTATCTAGCATGACGAGACTCCCATGGTAAAAGGCGTCGCCACATATTGGGTAGTCTGGCACGTTCTCAGGTTGTGAGGTCAAATTGTGAGGGGCCCGATGCTACTTGAAGAGAGAGGATTGAGTCAATTACCCCGACAACTTGCTGGTAAAACGGCGACGGCGCTGACCGATAGAGTAAGCGAAGGGCATCAGCGTTTGAAAAGCAGCCAATAAAATTCTAATGCACCGGAGCCTGATTGTCTCCTGGCAATCCGGTGTGATGTATCAACGCTTCAGTGCAGGGTTCCCAGCCTACCGACCAATGGACACGTCTCAGCAGTGTGAAAATGCCACATTCTACATACATCACATCATGAAATTAAACAAAAACACGGCTGGCTGAAGCTGAGTGGGGTTCGATCCATTGATGGATGCCTAATGTCACCTTGGTCGATAAATGAACATCGCATTTGACATTTTTAATCCATCAGTCGCCCCCAGCCTATGCCCGAATAGTCACCTAACATACCATCGTACTTCAACTGGTCAAAGGTCAAAGCAAGCTAAGATCCAAGTCGCTATGTCGACATCAACACGAATAAAATGGATTATTTGCCTTGACGGTACATCGAATTCAGAGCGACACATTGACAAATCACTTACCAATGTCTCACGAATACGACGTTGCATTTCGACGGAAGGCGATGACAAAGTGCGGCAGGTCACTTCTTACCACGACGGTATTGGCACAGGATTCAAGAATCCCCTCAATGCCGTACAGCAAGCTGTAGGAGATGGTACGTGCAACAAGCCCCCACCGCCTACGCGACGAGTTGACCAAGTTCTAATCCTTCTAAACCTGTCTTAGGGATCGACATGATTATTCTTGATGCCTACAATCATCTGTGCCAGAACTTACAGGTACACGAAGATCGGAAAGTAGAAGACGAGATCTTTTTGATTGGTTTTTCTCGCGGAGCATATGCAGCTCGTTGCCTCGCTGATTTAGTAACCTCAAAAGGTCTTCTCCTCAAGGGTGATAGGGACGAAGTGCATGCTCTCTACAAAGAATGGGCTCAAGGTTCTAGTTCGGGAGGGGAACAAACTGGTCAAACTGATCAAACTGATCAAACTGGCCAACCTAAGCAACCTGACCAACCTACCAAACCTGTCGAAACTGCGGAATCTGAGGACCTTAGGGTATGTGGTCCGACGGTTAAATCTCAGGAACCCGAGGAATCCGTGAAACCCAGAAGACACCGCCCTAAAATCACAGCTTGTGCCCTTTGGGATACTGTCAGCTCGATTGGGATGCCTATTCCTAGAGGTATGCTACGCCGTAGGTTTGCCTTTATCAATTCAAGGCTACCTGACAAAGTTGAACATGTGTTCCAAGCACTATCACTTCATGAACATCGTTATCATTTCTCTCCAATCGTGCTGCTCCCAAGCACTACAGATCCCCAGGCGACCCTTGAGCAATGCTGGTTTGCCGGTTATCATGCAGATATTGGGGGTGGTTGCAAGAAGGATGCCTTGGCACATTTCGCACTCGTTTGGATCATGTCAAGGTTAGAAAGGTGGTTGAAATTCGACGTTAAGAATCTGCATGGCAATGGATCTTTCCCAACAACTTGGATAGTTGGCGGTCCTGGTGGAGTGAAACATCAAGGAGACACTTGTAAGTTCCTGTCGCTACTAGTAGTAGGTTTCTAATCATGGGCTCAATCACCGCAGATCGCCTCCCAGTCAACGACTCAATGAGCCTTGGATTCATGGCAGGAGGCTCAAAATACAGGATACCACAAATGGAATTTTGGAATCAGAGAGGCCCTTATACGCCGGAAAGCTCAGAGAGATCCAATGAGACGATACATGAGACCACGAGATTCCTTTTGCACTATGGACTGGTAGACTCGTTGAAATGTGTTGAGGCTGGGCCGACTAAGCGTGCAGTAGGCTCATGGCAGTGGACGCTCCACACGAAGATTGAAACATGGTGGGAACGGGCTTTTCGACCACGAAGTGTTTCGTCAAATCAGAACATAATTCAGGAACAAGCTCTTTCTAAAAGCGAGAATGACACCCTTTGGTACTGGATTCATAATGATCATTCCGAGTTCGACGATGAGCTACACCCTGCCGAGGAGAAATGTTCTAAACATAGCAAAGTATTGATTTGGTTGAAAGATTGGCTTAATGAGCCTGAAAGAACAGCACCTTCTCATAAAGCTCGCCCAGTAGTATAGTCAATTAAGGCCGATTGAGGTAACATAGGTTTCATCCAGTTGTCAAGTTTCTTCAAAACTATCGTTTAATCGCATCCTTGGAAAGTAGTTGTTTTACCTGATGATAAGGTTGCCATCTTGAATTACACTTTTCGAGTATTATGACTCCAATACTCACACAGGACCTTTTTTTTTTGCCTTTGCTTCATGCCCTAATATAAGGTTTCAGCTGGACATAAAATAATGCAATTGACTGGCTTCCTTCCGGTTTTTTTCCTCTTGCTTTCACTTCCATCAAGGGAAGAGGGAAGATGTTGCTTTGTTGCTGGTGTTTGGGGGGAGGAAATCGGTCGGAAGCAAGGCGTCTTGTAATTTCACGATAAAAAATACACTTTGGTAGTTGTTTTACTTATAAGAAAGGGTAATGAATTTCCCAAACGGATATTCAGCCACAACTATTCATAGGGACAGGCCATTAGAACCAAAAATCTTGCCTAGACCTTCTGAATTCTCATATCGAGAGCAGGATATATGGCGGACCCCTCGCTACCTCCAATCTGCAGAGTATTTCCTGGTCCTGACTGTCCAAGAGAAAAGATATCCCATGTGCCATCGGTAGAAACGCACGTTGGGAAAGAAAAGAAGCCGTCGCCCTCGACACAAGAAACTGCTGGGATAGAACACTTGACCTCGAGAGACTCAGAGAGCTCGCAGGATAAGAAGACCGACTGCGATGGTGTCTCGGCACTGCAGGTTGTTACTATGGCCGGTCTCTGAAGCTCGGTATTAGTTGCTGAATATTTGCCGCAGAGGAACCAGCCCTGGTCATTGACAAGTCTGCCCTGGTTATCGATGGTGTATGAATGAGCAGTCCAACCAGGGTAATTGACGTCGAATGCTGTGAGTGAGCCTTCCATGTCGAACGACTCGAGGCCTTGACCCGGTACACCGCTGGCAATCAAGGTGAAAGTTGGCATGGGTGCATTCGAGGTTGTCTCGGTTGTTGGGGCAGTGGTGGTGGTGGCGGCCTCTGTCGTAGTAGGGTCAGCTGTTGCAGACTCAACGGTAGTCAGAACTATCGCATCCGAGGTCGCAGTTGTCTCGATCATGGTAGAGTCAGAAGTCTCCACGGTAGGAGCAACAGAAGTCTCTGTCAAGGTCTCAGCTACGGCAGAAGATGTGACTGAGATGTCGGTTGACACAACGGACGTGGCGGCAGAGTCCGTGGCAGCCAAGGTAGCAGTGGTATCCGAGCCTAATCATCAATCAGTACTGTATAAAGGCATAGCAAGACGGGCGACACCGACGTGGCTTGCAGGGGCTCGCAACCACAGAACACAGGCCAATGGCCAACTGCAAAAAGGTTGAAGATCGCATGGTCGACAATTAAAAGAGTGACTAGAGTCGAGTTATGGAGGAATGAAGAAATGCTAAGACGGATGGGTCTGCGTGGCTGGTTTTATCATTGCAGAATCGGAAATTGGAAAGGGGCTTCGTAAAGTAGACGGGACTAAGTTGAACCTGACATTGAGGCTAGCCACGTACAGTATAATTGCCAGTTAAGCGTGGCAGACTATCGATTTATTTCTTTTCAGCTGTCTTTATACGACTAGTTTAATTGATAAGATAATTTCCGCTCTTATCGGGTGGCACAGGGTGACAGAAATAGTAAATTGAGTTGAGCGTAAAGATGATGTTTATTTTTTCTGTCTAATATCAGTAGTGTCGTGAGAAAAAGGTCTAGCACGGTAAAAGAATGGCATTGCTTTTTGCTGTGTAAAATCACAAATTATTTTCTCACTCTAGGGTCTACGTTCTAAACAGACACTCAAATTCGGACTCACTACTCTCTAGGATCAGTGGGGGGGTTTGATACAAGACGATACATCTGATTACGATATTATTAGGATTCTAGACCATCTCTATCAACAGTGTCAAGCCCCTTCAACACTATAGTCTACCGGGATGATACATTAATTGTAGATACGCCACTTCTGACTCTTAATACAGTCAGAGCAGTCCCAACAGCCCTTATCACTCCAACTCAACTTTGTAGTACCAAACTGCTGCCACGAGATACCCGTGAGTTGGAAGCCTGCCAAAGCACACTTTCCATACTCTTCAGACCAACCCGACGACATACAATCAGGGTTAGAGTTGCAAAGAGCCGCACATCGCTCTTCAGAATCCTGGTTGGGAAACTTGGAAGGTGCTTCGTCCCAAGACCAAGGGAAGTAACCAGAATGTTGACAAACCACGGCGCCATCATCAACCTCCCTGAGCTGACAAACGGCGTCCTCACTTGTTATGCTAGGAGCGCAAGTCGCAGTAGGCAGTGAAGTTCGTAGCGACGCAGAGTAGTCATCGCGCTCGTAGTCGTGGCAGAAACAAAGGTAGCAGCTTTGATCGCTCCAGTCCTGGGCACCGTCATCGTCACCAGCGGTGAATGAGGAGCTAAAGATAGAGCTGGAGGAGAAGACACATTGCTGGGAGCCTTGATCCCATGCCGAAGCCTTGCAGCGGCCGCCCATCTGATTACAAATGGCTGGGCAGTTCTGATACGTGTTGATGTTGAGGAGCTGCCAGGGATATTCGCCATCTTCGAGTACAAAAGTACTTCTCATGACTCCGTGTTTATTGCACTTAGAGTAGTCATAGTTGTTCTGATCGAATTGGCACCCATCGGATAGAGCGAGTGTGCATTCGGGCATGGATGAATAGGTGGTGGTCGGGGCGTAAGAGGAGATGAAAGTTGTAAGAGGTTGAGTTCGAGTTGGGGTGATTGTCGCGTGCTCGACAGTATGCTGAGTAGAGCTGGGAGGTTGGCTCGTAGTCTCATCCTTAGCTGAAGTGTGTTCAGTGGAGCTAAGAGCTCGGCTAGTAGTCTGATCCTCGGCTGAACAGTCATTTGAGCATGACCAACAACCCTTGGAGCTCCATGGGAGAACGTAATCATGAGCGTTCTGGAACTGAGCCTCCTGGAACGCGCTGCTTGACATAGCAGTGTTGGTAAATATACACATCTTTCGCGCATCATCATATGCTGAGGCTTTGCAATCCTCCAGGACAAAGCAGATAGTCGCGCACTGCTCTGAAGTTGTCTGCATAGTGGCCTTGTCAAAGTCATTGTTCGCATAAGGCTGGAGATCAACATTGCCAAGGTTACCAATCTTTTCGCAGACAAGGTCTGAAGATGGAGAGTTCTTCAAGTGACAGTGGGGGCAGGCGGTTGGGACGGAGGGGGCAGCAGAGGTGGTGGTTTCTGGAACAGAGGCTGTTGACGGCGCAACCGAAATTGTGTCAACATCCGATGTGTTCTCACCAACGCAATCATGACACTCGAAACAATCAAAGTCATTCCACATCAAAGAGTACGGCTTGTTCAGATCAATGCCAACCACGCCAAGTCTGTCGTTGAGAAGCGCGCAGGTGGTTTCCATGCCAGTGGTATCCAAGGCAAAGGCCTTGCAAGCATAGCCTTCTAGCTTGCACAGAAGGGCACAGTCTTCGATGGTGTTCTGTCGAGGGTACGATTGTTTTGTGCGGCCCCATTGACCGGTCTTTGCGTCTCCAAAGGCCCAGCAGGCGCGAGGGGCATCAAGTTGCTCATTGTCATCTATCTGACCGATTCCGGGTAGGGAGACTAGCTGCGTCACTTGTGGTTGGACGGGTGTGCAGTAACCGGGGGGTGAGGCTCCAGCAGGGCAGACGCGTGAGCCGGTTGGCAAGGAGCTAGCAGTAGAGATGAAGCTGGCTGTTGAAGGGTGCGCGACACTCGTCGCAGGGTTCAATGTGGTAGTGGCAACATGGCTATCTGACTCGGTCGATGGGTCTTGAGTAACAGGCTCAGAGGCAGTCGATGGACTGAAAGTGTTGGCATCGGAACCTGTGAAGAAGCCAGTTGTTGGGTGCACAACAGCCGAAGTGGAGACATGAGACAGAGTGAGCGGCTCAGTCTCCGTTGACGGTCCATGGCTGCTTGTGCTGCTGCTTGATCCCATGGATGTGGTAGATGCAACCGACGAACTACTTGTGGAAGCAGAGCTGCCTCCATTTCCAAAGTCAATTGACACATCGTTGATGGTCTCAGGTGTAACCTGGTTCGACATAAAGATGGAATCGACATAAATAGCCGCAACGCCACCAATTGGACAGCTCACCCCAATTGAGAAGGCGCCCTCCGTGTTGGGAACGTCAGTTTGTTCAACAACAGTGTTCCAATCAATAGCAGTTCCAATGCTAAGAATCGTCGACGTGTAGAACACATGGCCAGCGATAGAAGCGCTGAGCGTACAGACATTAACGCTGCTAGCGGTGATCACAGCATAGAAGAAACGAATTGTGTACTTCTTCTTGGTATCAAGAGAGTCAAGCTGCTGCGAAATGCTGACGATGTTGCCGATGGCTCGCTTGCGACTGGGAGGTTGGTTCGACGCTTGCATCTCGACACAGCCCCTCTCCGTGCTGCCATCGCCGGTATAGCCCTTGTTCTCAACGATCTGGCATTCGCCTTCGATAGTGTAGTTGGGGATGTTACTTGGGTTGGTCGGGTCTCTGACGGCAAAGTTTCCGTTACCAATAACGTTCTTGACAACGAGGGGTCCGTTTGTTTCCGTAGTCGTAGGGCCGGCTGTCGTTACTGTTGCGGAGGTGTCAATGGTTGTACCGTGAGGCTTGCATGGGCCAGCGAGTGCAACATCAAAGTTGCCCAAGATGGCCAGGGCCGTTAGAGCCAAAGCAGAGGGGGGACGCATAACGAGTGTAGTAGCGAACAGAGGCGCTGAGAGGGTTGGTAGAAGAATCGAAAGCGTAGGCACCGAGGAGCGGCATATCGACTACTTATGAGGATACTCCGGACCCCTAATTCGGTAGGACATTTCCGAGGTATTGGTCGAGGCCTTTATTTTTTTTAACGCTACGTTGAGACTATTGACTTGACCTCTCGATTCGTGTTTGGTGCCTTTTTAACGTCTTTTAAGCCAAAACGATTAGACCATGCTCACAATTTTAATCTTGCCGCATCGCCGGTATATTTTCAGTATAAAAATGATAGTTATCATAATAATCAAAATTGATAAAACTCAGTTGACCTAGTCAATCTCATATAATAAATGTTTTCGTTCTGCAAATGTGAAAACATGAGAAAATTGACCCCTGACTTCAGCTTGAGACTAGTAACATAACCCCTGTCCACGATAGTTTCGTCAAAGGCTAGAAGCCTAGCGCAGGAGACTATTTAATCTTTTAAATGTATTTTGTCGTAAAGTCAAGCCACCGACCGTATTTGGAAAAGAAAGCTGACTCAGAATATTAAGGTCAGATAATTTCTAAATAAGCGTAAATCTGATCAGAAAGTTTCCCATTGTCCGCGATTGGCCATCTTAACAGCGTTATAACTACATTTTCCCCTAGCACAGCCCAGCTCTAAGAAAGCTCCCTGGGGATGAATAGGCCGCCAGGACAGCTCGAGTATTTCAACCCTACGCATATTGTCTACGCCTCTATAATCGATCAGGTACTGCAATGAAGGTATGAGATTGACGTCCAGACTTGGGGTCCCGAAACCTCGGCCTTTACTAGACAGCAGCTCATTCTAAAATTGCACGAAACCAACTGTGGAACAGGAACGGCATTTTGCCGTCCACAAGTTTCGTCTTGGAATATCGTGGCATTTTGTTGGGCGATGAGGATGTAGGCTTCGCAGCAAAGTCTCGTTAGCTCTGCGCTGATGTCTGTTCCCATTGGTGAAATTTGTAGATTTGAAGGTGTCGCGTTTAACGATGAACAGCATGAGTTCGTCGTAGTTGGAAACTGGACTTTTTGCAAGTGGCTGTTGCTTTGGTGGCTTTGATATGCGAGGGTATAGTCCATTTGAGATTGTGGAGGAAACATGGCAGGTTGAAGGAGTGTCAAGTCGGTTGACTCGATATGAATCCCGGGTAACCTATCGATACATGTGTCGTTGAAGTTCCCGGAGTCATGATCCTCTGTGACGACGCCAGTATTTAGAAACAGTGCATCGTCCTCGTCAATAAAGTGTGGCGTTTCCTGAATATCTAGCCCTCCAGATTCTGCTGCCAGCGGCTTCGAAGTTTGTTCAATTTTATCACGTTCCAACGCCTGTTCAAGACTCTGAACTTGGCTTCTTAGAGCCGAGATGGTCTTTTCTGCCTCTTCAAGCTTCTCTTCAAGCGTGGCGATGTAGTCTTTTCTCCGAGCACGATGACGACGTTGATTGTTGCGAACGCGATCTCTTGTATGCTCGGCAGTTACTCGTCTTGGTTTAGGTGTCATGATGAAGTGTTGAAAGTCGATATGTCACCGATGGTGCGGGCATCGTATTAGGATTGGGGTGTTGAAACGGTGACATATCGATTGACGATCTTAGTAATCATTTGGCATCTGATTGGACGCCCTGATTTGCAGTGTCATGATGTTCGTCGCAATGTTGTCAGACACAAGAACGTGATTGGTATGTCAGTGACAGATGTTTTAAAACGGTGACATATCTATTTTCACCATTCCGTCTATATAACCTCACGCTCGTCTCACGCAAACAGAAGGAGTAGAAACATCATTCACAAAGAGACAGCGAGATTCGGATCTCACTCAAACTTAATAACATGGACTCAGCCGAAATCTACGAGCAAGTTCACAAGCGCTACGGATCAGTCACCAAGAGTTCCACAGGCAAATATGAACAAACTGTCGCCAAAGCCTTTGGCTACACAGAAGAAGAGCTCGCTGGAATTCCCGAGGGGGCAAACCTTGGCTTGAGCTGCGGCAATCCGACTGCTCTGGCAAAACTAAGAGAGGTAAATTGTGACATTTGCTTCGCACAACTATCCTCTGACTGTGATCCTAGGGCGACACTGTGGTTGATCTTGGCTCTGGTGCTGGCTTCGACGTTCTAACAGCTGCCAGGAAAATTGGTCCATCAGGCAGGGCAATTGGCGTCGACATGAACAAAGTGAGTTCTACTACCATGAATAATTCCAGGCATGAAGAAATCTGAATTTTCGGTAAGAACATGATAGACAAGGCCAATGCCAATAAAGCTGCCATGGACATCTCAAATGTTGAGTTTGTCGAAGGAACCATTACATCCGTCCCACTCGATGACGCTACAGCCGATTGTATTATCAGCAACTGTGTCATCAATCTCGTTCCCGCTCCAGAGAAGCAGCTCGTGTTCAATGAAATGTTCAGACTTCTCAAACCGGGAGGAAGAGTGGCTGTCAGCGACATACTGGCGCGCAAGGAGTTCACTGATGAGATCAGAAACAATATTGCCCTGTACGTTGGGTGCATCTCTGGTGCGAGTCCTATCGAAGATTATGAAAGCTTTCTGGAGAATGCGGGATTCAAAGGTGATAGAAACTGCAGAGCAAATGGTCGAGTTGGCTAACTACCGAAGTAGATGTTCTTATTGTCGACACTAAAAGCGACCTGAACGTCTACTTTACTGCTAACGAGAATGAATCTTCTTGTTGCATGAACGAGGGGACAAACTCAGCTTGTGGACCTAGCTCGTCAACATGCGGTCTTCAGAATTCGTCGAAAGAAATGGGTGGTGGTCAAGACATACTGGGTGATCGTCTGGGAATCAATGACTTTAATGAATGGGCTGGTAAGTGCACGCCCTTTGCTAATTGGGAATCAAGACCAATTGACTATGCGCAGGCTCATTTCAAGTATATGCTGTCAAGCCTGTATCAAGCTAAGATGACGGGCTTGACTAAGCACGATGGCAACGCAAGGAGATGTTGCAGTTCAATTCTATTGCAAAAACTCGGACCCTTTTGTCTATCCATATATCTTTCAAGAACCCCCTGTATCCAATCAATATGTCTATATAGTCAACCATCTATGTCGTCAAATTTAGTTTTCCGCCTGCTTCTTCATTTCTTTCACCCTCTTCTCTTCACGCTCACTATAGCGATCGCCAAAGAGATCGAAATGAGGCCTCATGACAATAGTGTACTTGACAAGCTCCTCCATACAATCAACAAGACGATCGCGGTTGGAACTAGCCATCATACGACTACCCTCCTCTTCGGGTGTAAACTGTGTATACGCCATGGGCACTGAGCTTTGGTTGGGAATAGCGAACATGCGCATCCAACGTCCAAGGATACGCAACGAGTTTACGGAATTGAAGGACTGGGATCCACCACTGACTTGGGCCACAGCGAGAGTTCTTCCCTGGGTGGGGCGCACGGAACCTGTTGATAGAGGAATCCAATCAATTTGCTGCTTGAAGATGCCAGTCTTTGAGTTTTGTTAGCTCTGCTGATGCTCCTAGCTTTCCGAGGAATGACGTACCAGGTTGCCGTGTTGTTCTGGACTAATCCATACGTGACCATCGCTCCATTTGCTTAGCTCCCGCAGTTCCTGGACCTTGGGATGGTCGTGTTGAACGTCGTCTTTTTGGGGTAGACCGGCTGGATCATAGACTCGAACGTCGCAGCCGAGGCGGAAGAGGATACGTGAAGCTTCGAGGGCAAGAAGACGGGAGTACGACCTAAGTAAGCATGTATGAGCAGGCCGATCAATATATATATGTCACGAAGAGGCGAGTCATATATATGAGGTTTCGCCTTGCTACTCACCGACTTCTAAGACTGCCGTAAAGAACAAGAATTCGGAGGCGATCAAGCTTTTTGTCCATAATCTCTGTTTGCACCATCTTGATTGCTGTGCTCAGTTCCAATTCAGCAACCCAATCATCGGCAGCCATTTCGCCATCGAAAAGAAATGGACGGTATTGTTGTCGGACTGTGGCGTCATCTTGATCGCAATCGATGGCGAGGGACTTCTTTTTTAGCGATGGGTCGACGGCAAACTCAACCGCTACTCTTCCGGCATGAGAATTGTTCAGATCCCCGTGTCCGTTCATCTTAATGCCGAGATTGTAAGTTGTTTGAGAAAAAATGCGGCGTTGAATATTTGAGGATGCGGGAGTGATTCGTGTAAAGGTGCGGCTTCTGATGGTGTTGTAGAAGAGACGCATTTTTTTACAGACAGCCGACGATAAGAAGTCGGTGATGACAATGCAAGGGACATTTTATACGGCGGAAGTGGATACATCTATTTTAGAATTTGGAATTTTCCAGCCCTGAGACAACGTAAGCTAAGCCTTGGATGTTTCGCTGAAGCAGAGGCTATTGGCTTGAAAGCGATTTCTAGACTAGAGGCTTGATCTGATAAGCTATCGAACTCGATAACTCGTACAAGACTGATAATTTGACAGACAGGGACCTTGTCATATCTACGCTATGATTGGCTACAGCGTGTAGGAATGAGTGGCGTCATTGGGACCCTGTCATGTTTGAGGATTGATTGGCTGTATTATTGTCCGACTTTTCATTCCAAATAACTATGTATGTATGTATTTGTCGGCAGTTGTATTTCCGTGAAGGTTCTATATACATCCGAACTAGGTCGCGGATATAAGTTTAGCCCTTGTTATTTAACTCTGATACTTGTTGCATGACGATGTTAATGTTTCGATGTTTCCCGTTCCAGCTTTAGCTACCCTATAGATCACGTTCGGCAAGCAACCGCTAGGGTATTCACGTCATATCAAAGTTGATGGTCTTGATATAGAGTATTGTATTCGAACACTTTATTGAGTATAATATGGTTGTTAACTCTTTCATATCGACATCGAACTCTTGTTCGAAAGATTCCCTATACCTGGATTTAGTTCCAATCTTAACACATCCCTTTTGTAGTTGCAAGAGCAAATTCGAACAGAGCCGCCGTCGTAAGATTTGGATCTGTTGACCAGATTAAGCCCGCGGATGTGTTTGCGAAGATTTTGAATCTCACTTGGATAATTCAAATTCAATAAAATACCGTACATTTTCGTGAAGTCCGACACCTTAGGCGCTATAACTGACAGGTCTTGCTCTGTCGATGCTTCTTGAACACTACCTATTTAGACTGGATGACGAAGAGAAATCTCGCCATCATTGACTAAGTTGATGGCAAAGTCCACTTACCTACACCTCACTATGACTACACGCCTAAGGTGTCGATCTCAATGGAGATAATGGTAGAAGTGTTTTAACGTTAATGACTTGGAGGGAAACAGCCGACAGGTTGATCCCGCCTTTCTAACTGCTCATCTTCCAAAACAAAGTCCTCCTTATACGGCTTACCAATTCACATGATCCTAAGCAATCTACAATTCAAGAAGGCGTTAGTTTCTCGGCCGAGGTATTTGGCCTTGAATGATATCACGGTCTGGGGTAGGTAAAGATGTAAATCAAATGCGGAAATGATATGCCGTTCCCCCGCGCTCGGCACATCTCCCACCGAGCAAGACCAACCTCTTTTCCGAAAGTTGACAAATGACCATCTTCCAGATTTCAATGGTACGTCTTGGCTCTCGTACTAAAGCCACTAGGAACATTAAGCATATTCATATCATAGGGCCGCCTCGTGGCGTCCGTATACAGCCTACCAATTCCATCAATCGGTTGACTCCGAATCCCCTGTCCCGAAAGTGCCGGACTGAACCCTGTAGCTTTCTACAATTGACTTCCTGTTAGTGGTGGAAATGCTAATATACCCTTGTTTACCGGGTGAGCACAGACCGGGAGAACACTCAAAAAGGTATGCTCGGAGGATGGATCGGGGTATTCCTGTTTCGTGAAAATGAATGTTGTAATCCAGGGTTCTGATGATATGCGTTGGATGTAGTAGATATAGTCCTGGACATACCTTTCAGATCGCCAAGTTCTTGTGCACTATCTGCTAGAAGAATTAACAGTCATCATGAAGTTCTCTGTTTCTTTTGGGGCTCTTGCTGCTGGAGCATTCCAGGTAGTGGCTGGTCAAACAGTCTACTTTGCCGGTATGTTTCACATTACCAATTGTTCATCACATAAACTAACTGCTTGTAGGTGATTCCACTATGGCCAAAAGTGGCGCTAACGACGGTGTCACTGATGGCTGGGGTAACTACATCGGCAAATACCTCAAGGTCAATGCCGTCAACAAGGCCATTGGCGGTCGATCCGCTCGCTCATACACCAACGAGGGTCGTTTCCAGGAAATCATCAACCTCGTCAAGCCAGGCGATGTAGTTGTTATTGAATTCGGCCACAACGATGGTGGTTCACCCAACAACAACGACAACGGGCGCTCAGACTGTCCCGGCGCGGGCACAGAGGTCTGCACCTCTGACAAGACAGGCGAAAAGGTGTACACTTTTGTCTTTTACATCTCGCAAGCTGCCAAGGCCCTGGTTGCAAAGGGTGCCCAGGTCGTTCTCAGCACGCAGACCCCCAACAACCAGTGGGAGACTGGCACCTTTGAGCCCGGTGCCCCTCGCTTCGTGGGCTATGTGTCTACTGCGCACAGGGCTCTGGCTAGTTCCAGTGTTACTTGGGTTGACCACTTTGCTGCTGTTACAAAGATGTACCAGAAGCTTGGCAACCAAAAGGTCAACTCACTGTATCCCAAGGACCACACACACACCAACCCCGAGGCCGCAGACCTTATTGCCAAGGCTTTTGTTCAGGCTATCAACGAGGAGATGAATGGAAAGACTAGTCTCAAGTCGCTCATCAAGACTCCTGTTAGCAACGTCTACTAGACTGCGGGGAAACTCACCAGGATAACGAATACTTACATCTGTCTCGATGTGCGATCACAGCCATCGAATAAGATTTTATAGTTTCTATAAACATGGAATTTATCATGAGTCTCAATACTCACCCCTATTGTGTTTCTTTTGTTTACTTTGCTTTTTCAGGAAGACTTAATCCGTGTTAGTTTTGAGAGCGACGAGTGAGATTCCACCATACATTTTTGATACTGAGAATACTTTGATAGCCAATTAAAATTCTCTCATTCGATAGCATTTCAACCTTTTGAAGCCTCATCGCGGGTGACATGCCAGCACGTCCATTAGATGACCTAGCGCTCTGATCAACACTATTTGTGGCATGGGGTATACAAGAGATCGCAGTCAAATCCCTGTCCGAAATCCATTTCAGGTCCAGCGTTCAAGCTAATCCACCATACTATTACCTTTAGCGTATGCTAAGCTTTATGATACAGTTGAGGCGTCGGATCCCCAACGTCTCTCAATTGCCCCTAACAAGGTAGTTTGAAACTCTGCATGTGAATAAAGATCCAATTCCTACCTCGACTTCCCTTCAACAAATCGCCCTTTTTCCTATCCAGCTGCTATTGTTGTGCTGTTAGTACTGTCCATTCGTTGCTTTCCACAATGGCTCGTCACGGAATTATCGTCCTTTTGGCTGCTACTATACTTGGCGTGAATGCCGGCCCTTGCAAGCCTTACTCCTCGGCTGCTTTGTCCTCAACTGTCACGGTTGAGCCAACTACGACAGGATCCTCAACAATCACTGCAGATGTCACTGACACTACCGACGCGCTTCAAACAACTGTCACCGAGGCTACCACTGATGTAACCGACACCACTGACGTTCTTGAGACTACAATCACTGAGTCCACAACCGAAACTACTGGGACCCTGGAGACGACGGCCATTGAAACGACTGCTACTGCCACTGACATTCTCGATACCACCACCACCGAGGCCGCGATTGAAACAAGTACCGCCATACTCGAGCCCACAACAACCACTGCTGCTGGACCTGTCTGCGAACCTTCCCAGATTCTTGTCAACCCCGGATTCGACGATAACAACGACGGCTCCCCATGGACACTTGGTTCAGGGTCGACCGTCAGCCAGATCAACCCTCGTTCATCCCCAAACTTCATGTGAATCCGCCCGCCTTACTAGAGTGAAGAAGCCAACACTGACTGTCCTGGATTAGCTACAACACCCTTACACAAAGCCTCACCTCCACATCAATCTCCCAGGTGCTCCCCGCCCTGGGCTCCTTCACTTACGAGCTGCAATATTACTTCAACCTACAAACCGCTGTTAATGGCCGTGGCTTTGCTTGCACAGTCACTCCTTCGATTAACCAACAGACATTATCCTCAGGTCAAACACTCACTGATAACGGTCCTTACGGGTTTAGGTTGTCATCCCAGTCTTTCACCTCAGAAGATCAAGACTCGCCTGCTACACTGTCCCTTACAGTCCAGTGCCAAGGTAGCTTTACTACCATCATCATTGGCATCGACGATGTTTCCTTGACTCGTCTGTGCGAAACTACCGATTGAGCTTTGCATGGGGCAAGGGACATACAGCCTCATCCCTAGGTCTTCAGATGTCATACATCAGTTAAACTTCATCCTGTACATATTTAACTCCATCTTCCTTTCTCAAATCCTGATGCAGTTGTGCATGTACTGGATTCATAGATAGAAAATGAGCTACGCAGCATTTTGTGCCATATGGGTAATCCCACCATGTTCTTGTAACCCTTTACCAACCAGATGCATTGTCGACATGTTCACACTTGAACGTTTAAGAACGTCTAATATTCTTGATGCCCCACAAATGTCCTCAGTATGCAGTGCACATCAGCACAACATTCGTTGATGAATGTCAACGAAACCCCGCTTCCCGCGCGTCCCGTATTCTGCTGACACCTTCCAAGTTGAGATCTTATGTGCGTGCTTAAATAACATTTTCAAAGAGTAAAAGGGCTCTGACCGTATCCTCTAACTTTCATGCAATCTACTGACGCAATCTATTTGACAACAATATGTCACCCATTATTCACTGCGTCCGCCATGGGCAGGGAGTTCACAACCTCAGCTACGCAAATCATAATCTACCTGATCCCGAACTTACCCAACTTGGAGAGGAACAAGCCAGGGCTCTGACCACCATGTTCCCTGAGCTGGCCAATGTTGAACTCATCGTATCGTCACCACTACGACGTACTATCCAGACCGCTCTGTTGGCATTCCCGTCAAAGCTTGAAGTCGGCATGCAAGTCTTGGCTCTGCCAGGGGTGCAGGAAGTGAGCGAGTTGATGTGTGATACTGGGAGTAACCTTCCTGATATCAAAGCTAGGTTTGACGGTTTGCCTGTGGATTTCAGCCTTGTCGAGCCGTACTGGAATGTTAAGGTATGTGACCTCACTCCCCCGGCTCCAGTTTGAAGTCTAATCAGGTTCTGTGATAAAGAAGGGAAAATGGGCCTCAAATGTGGCTTCCCTTCTGGAGAGGGCTAAGCTGGCCCGAATTTGGTTGAGCCAAAGACCCGAAGCTGAGATCGTAGTCATTTCGCATGGTTGTTTCTTGCACTTTCTGACAGATGACTGGGTCAATGCCGTTAATTCTCAAGGTGAGTTATTGTTGATACTGCAGGTATAAGTAACGATACTAATGGGCAATGTAGCAACTGGTTGGGCTAACGCCGAGATTCGCTCTTTTACCTTCACTTCCGAAATGAGTGGAAGTTACTTTCTCGAGGAGACTGAAGAATCTAGAACAAGACGAGGGTGTGAACAAGTTGCTTTAACAAAAGAGCAACAGCTAGAGCTACGGGATAAAGTACTAAAGACATGGATTGAATGGGGAGTAATAAGAGGGTGATAGAGTTTTGTACAGCAACAGGGTATCTTTTCCGTGTCTTTTCTATGCGTTCAATAGACAACTGTAACCTCATCAGGGTCTACAAGGTTATTGAAGCTCCGCTATTTTGGAGAACAGCGGCGATGGCAACCGGCTGAGACCACCGCATCAACGCTGGGTGGCGATCGTCGAATAAGAGTATCTTAGTTTTTATGCAGTTCTCTCGCTCGAGATAGGGTATGTGATGTCAGTATTGATACATGACATCTCCCCAAGCAATCTGGTGTATGAGGGTATGTACTGACTGAGTGGTGCCTCTGGCGAATAGGAGTTAATCAGTGCGATATCCTGAACGCCAATCATAATAGATAGAGAATACGGGAGAATTTTAAAGAACGCATTATAAGTTATGTAAAGGGAATTGCGAGTAATAGATTCTATATTTTACTATTCTATTACGACATAACATAATCTTGATTTGGCGGTCCTCAACATCTTTAAGAAGTATATCTCAAAAGAGCAACAATCAAACAATAGAAACCCAAAATTGCAACATCGATGCAACATAACATAGACGCTTGGTGTCTGCCATGATGTAAATATCTAACAGGGATAGCGAGAATAGCGATGGGCTTCCAGGCAAAAGTGTCATGCAAGTCGACTGAGCTACCCACGATCAGAGATGCTGGTTAGGGAGGGCAAAGTCCCTACTCTTTGGCCAGTTCTCAATTCGGCAGGACCAATCAGTGACAAGTCGATAGGATATATTGGCTAGTGTAGTTACCTCGTCGTGAGAAGGACAATCATGCGCTGTCTCCTCTCACTCTGCTCCCCTCGGCCTCTGTCAGGCGAAGCTTTTCATCGAGCAGCTGTCTCAACTCCCCAACTCCACGATCAATACAGTCTGTCCCACGTTCTGCACACGCGATGCACACCTCGGGCTCCGTCATCCACATCCCGGGGGGATGAATCCTATATCCTCCCACATGATGCCCGATAAATGTAGACTACACAGCACATGCTTCCGTACCGCTGCCTGCGCTGTAATCAGCAGCACACCGTGTGGCGCAACCCTCTCGAGAACTAGGAACAACTTTCGTTGGCGCTCCTCCGCGTGTACGAGGCTGGACGAAACCTGTCGCGGCAGACGGCAAGTGTACGGTACGACGCCATCGATGAAGATAACGACGAGCGGAGCAAGTTCCCAGCATACAAGCAGGACGAGGCTAAAGAGTGGTACTCGAAGAATATCGTGCGCACACGCCAGAGGAGGATCAAGTCAGCGCGAGAGAAGCGCTTAGGGATCAGGCCAAGATTGAAGATGGAAGGTGGGCGGAAGCCGTCGACGGAGGCACTGTTAGATGCGACGATGTGTTGTAAGTGGCGCCGGTTCGCGAAGACAGCTGAAAGACCTGTCTTATAGAACTCTAAGTAGGCTTTACCTGTTTCAAAGAGGTATCCTATCGTTGAAGAGCCAGGTTTGCGCTCGGGGAGGGTCAGGGCCGTTGGTCGGGTTGAAGCGGGAGGGTTAAGCTTGGAACTCGGAAGAGGAAGAGGATTGGGTTGCGAAGGTCTTGGATAGGCGGTGATACTGGGTTGATGTATTTCAGAACGAAGAAAGGCGGAAAGAGAATTGGAGCACACTGCCGCAAAAGAGTGATCCGGAAGGGGTGTGCTTCGCAAGCAAGGTTGTATATCGATTCATTTGGCTTGGTGAGAGTTGTTGATTCGAGAGGGAGATGACGAGGTCGGGCTACGAATTATTAAATCGTAGGATACTTAGTTCGAATCCAAATCTATCGATCGCATTTACAGAATGGATCACGGTCGTTGTCGTTATCGTTTATCAGCACACTTATTGTTTTTTCCTAGCTACCACTAAGCCCCTCTACAAGACCAGCTGTACCTGGTTAACAAACACAAAGATAGACCCGCGGACTCCGTTAGCAGGGTAAGGCGGGCCCTAAGAAACAACTAGGGCGGTGCTAGAACACCCCGAGGCGAGCATTACACATATTACTGGTACCGAAAAGATGGAGCAGGGGGCTTAGCAGCGATGGCGTCCTGTTAGGGGATAATTGCTTGCGGGCACTTTCTATTTGCGGTATGCGAAGAGCGGAGTTGACGTGTGGCAGTGTGGACTCTAAGATGGTAGGACAAGATGGGTAGATTGATTGACTGTAAGTACATCATAGCGTTAGGCTTTGGTCTTCGGCTTGAAATGCCGGGACAACCTTCTAAGATCTCCCGCTTCGTCGAAATTGGCTTAGCTGTGAGCGTCATTCATCAAGTGCCGATAAACCCCTATTTTTTGAAAACCTTGAATCACCTGCCCGATCCGGCAAGATTAGGTCTGGTGGACGCGTGGAACAGAGCTACCCTGAACTGTAAGTGATATCAGCCATGTCAATGTTAATGATTTGTTCTTCCTTTTGAACGCATAATTCTCTATCACGTACTGGAAAATCCAGGAATATCACTTCACTTCAGAATTGACACTATCAATATGAAAGGCTAAGACAAAGTCATTGAGCTGTGTAAACCTCACGAGAAGTCCGTTTTTGTAAGAACAAACAAGTCTCATGGAATATTTCTCCAACCAGCACTACTGCGCAACATAAACAACATCATAACTCACAAATCCACGCACAACGCTCAACAAGCAGCGGGAGTTCCGTGACCATCTCAGTGGATCCACTTCATCTAACAGAGCCGAATTCCATAATCCCATGTCAAGCAACATGTACGCTGACACTCTCATCCTTTTCCATGCCAGGTAAGGGTGCGTCTCTATTGGTGGCAGCATTACTGTTCAGGTTTTTCGACATCTGCCGCGCGACAGAAACCGGATTTCCTCCCTGAGAGAATATAAGATCGATATCCTCCAGCTTGAAGTTGCTCGTCTCCGGATAGAAGAAATAGAATGCGGGCACAAAGAGTAAATTCGTAATCATGAAAATCAGATACGCCTTCCACTGCAACCGATTAATGATGACTGGCGTGATCATGACAACAGTAAAGTTCCAGAGCCAGTTAGAACTGATTCCAATGGCTGTTCCCCTAGTACGGGCGTCAAGAGGTAGAATCTCGGGAACATAAACCCAAGGAACGCAGTTGACGCTCATGCCAAAGATGAGCATGTAGAGAAAAAAGAAGGCTACTGCCGCTGACGCACAAACATGGCCGTCGGGATAACCGACTCGAGATAGAAGGACTGCTACCATCAGCATGCAAAGGCTTAGACCTGAGCAACCCCAGAGCATTGTCTTGCGACGGCCCATTCGATCGAGAGCAAGCGAAGCTGTGTTGCAGCACTTATTCACACCGACGTAATGACCTGCTAATCGGTCGCTGAACAGTTGAGGATGAAAAGAGCCACATCCGATTTCCAGACTCCTCCTCTCACCATGCAGCCCTACTCGGCTGTAGGGTTCCAGTCCATACCACTGGATATGATAGCAGGGATTAGGCGATTAACTGCTTGCAATCTTACCACCGAGATATAAACAATCCAGTGTCATGCAGTCGTGTGATATGACGAAGAGAATTCATGTCATTCATACCCACTACGCACTACGTGCAATCGGTCGTTGGTCACTGGGCTCGTGCCCCTTTGGCAGACTCGGTGCGACGAGAATTAGCTTGGCTCCAACTGCCGAACCGCCAGCTATGAGTCTAGCGACAACGAGTGTGCCTTCGATGGTAACTCAGACCTCGCCGCCCAGACGGACTTTGCTAGTCAGTTCATCAAGCAGTTGATCGCACTTTAATCTCAGATCGGATGGATTGCCGTTACAAACAGTGCCAGGATCACTTATAACGACATGCTCACTTATGCAGTCTTACCCTATACATAACTGATGCTTCAAATAAGAGAGATCCTAACATAGGCTAAGAAACTATTCTTCTGCAAGCATGCCTCTTATCTAATTGTGATTTCACGATACATTTTAGAACACCAACCTCCCTTCCCGGCTTAGCTGTCTAAGAGCACTCAGGCGGAGAAGGGCCCTATGCGTCGAGACCCATCCACGAACGGTTTTGTGGATACAGTAGCGCTTCGACTTGCACTCGCTTAGAGTTTACCGGGAATATTGGCATCCGAATTATTGCAGGATCTAGAACAAGGGCGGCAATTCTAGCCTGTAACCTTGGCTTCGACCCATATATGCGGAGTAACGCGGTAACTGCAATCGTTCTAGTGACAAACCTCATCTGCAGGGATGCTTGTCCGTGTCTTCAGCCCCCGGGAGCCACGCTATCACCACTCACAGCCGCTAGCGTTAGTCCGAGGGGTTTTGTAGAAACATTTAATGGTCAACTCTAACCGCTCTCTCGAAACATTACACTCTATGCCACGACAAGTCTAACCTCACGAATATTGAAGCCGGTTGGGTCTTCCTGCCTGACGCACGCAACATGCCTGTCCGGACCCGCGCATCACTCGATTCATCTCCAGCAGCATCCAGTGAGCCGAGAAAAAAGAAACATTGTCGCTCCCGATCAGGATGGTACTGAAATCCCCCAGATACATGCCCAGCTCTTATGAAAATCCAACGTTGACACTTGTTGACTTGCAACTATAGCCTCCCCTGCCGTCGACGGAGGCGAAAATGTGGGTATTAATTTTATCCTATGCATCAGCGGCCTTTGTTCAGATTGTCCATGCTTACTTTCCTCTCGTCTAGGTGATGGACATCATCCTATTTGTCGGGAATGCCAGACGCGTCGGGTCGAATGTGCCTGGGGATTGAAGGTTTCGTTTCATCCTTCAAGGTCGCTACAGCTTTCTTCAGAGCACACTGCCGCCCTGTCAGACGCTGATAAGCAGAGAGGAAAAGCTCAATCAAGTGGCCCCGAGACTGGCAAGCACAGGGTGGCCTCATTAGTTGTAAGTATCGTCTTTTAACTCCTGTTATCCAAGCAATGACCAGCTGACTCCCATGTTTCATCAAGATTATCGACGATACCGAAGACATTGTTCGCTCTTTTTGCAAAGATGATGGTGAATCAACTTCAGCAGATGAGTCCGACTGCGATGCTACCGAAAACCCCTTACGAGAGCCTGACGAAGGTGTTTCAACAACTGTGTCCGGCGACGCGACATCCCATGACGTATTCTTCACGACTGACAAGGAACAAGAACGAAACGAGAATGATAGTACTGGCAGTGTAAATAGCGACATTGTTGGTCCTTATGTCCAAGACAACGCGTTCAGCCACTTCGATATTATACCTTCCGCGCCCATCCCGCCGCCGCCTGACCTTACTGGAACACCTTTATTCCCTACCCATTGGATCTCCGACCTACCCTTCGCTCCTTTCTCTCTAGGGCAAGCCATTTCACGGGGCGTTTCCCCATAGCCTGAGCCAGGGCTTCCTGTTTCCCAAACGATCCAGGTCGATCTCATGTCTGCTTACATGAGAGAAATAGCGACGTGGTGTGAGACGATAGATTCGGAAAGGCATTTCTCCGCCAAAAGCGTCCACCAGATGATGGATTCGAAGCCATTTGTTGCAGCAGCCATGTCCCTCGCTTCCCGCCAACTCGATGTCATACAAGGTTGTCCTCGGCAGATCACGCTCGAGCTTTATCAGTACACCATTCGTCTGCTACTAGGACATGATCCTGCGGCAGCAGACTCGTCCATCCTGGCAACATGCACGATTCTTTGTGTATATGAAATGATGGCTTCAAGCGTTTCCGAGTGGAGACGACACCTCAGGGTACGCGGACATATCCCCGATTATGATCAGAGCTGACGTGTACGTCTGCTCATAGGGCTGCGCTGGGTTACTAAGGTTGCGGAAATGGAATGGAAACAGTAAGGGAATAGTAAAAGCCTGCTTCTGGGCTTTCGCACGTATAGGTTCGTCACATACTCGACTGGAAAGGACTCTGGCGAATGCTGACGTATGCCAGATGTATGGGCCGCGTTCATCCTAAACCAGACCACGTTGATCCCGACAGACTCGTGGGTAGATGAAGACTCGCTTGCCTTGGTCGCCGCGAAGGGAGATACCGATGACTACTGCAACTTTGCTATCCTGATATTTGCCAGGATTATTAATATTCTCAATGGAGAAGATGGCGCAGAAGATACCTCTTCGACTGAGCTAAGAAAAAATGCACAGACGTCATGGGAGGAGCTTCAGCAATGGAGACACTGGCGCCTTCGGAGTGTAAAGCCGTTGATGAGAGTTGACAAGTCGGACAAGAATCCTTTCCCGACAATTGTGTTTGCTCTACCAGCATCAAGTAAGTTTGTATGTCTGCCTTTCGCTGCTGGCGGCTAATCGTGCTACTAGTATGTGGGAATACATTCTATCACGCTGGCTCAATCCTCTTGCTACAAAGTGGGTTAGTTAGGCCTGACCCATCCTTGGACACGGCTGAAGTGGTATGTGCACAGCGCCTATGCAAGTGATAAGTCCTGGTAGAATTGACAGTATGCAGCTGAGTCCTGTTTGGCATGCTCGAGAACTCGGAGGAATCTCTACAAGCAACCCTTCTCAGTAAGCTAACTACTCCAACAGCCCTCCTCTTTCGGCTCCTATCAGCCCACTAACCTCGATGTCCAATACAGTGCAAACTGGGTGAATCATCTCCAGCCCTTGTATATAGCAGGTAAGGCATTTGTAGGCTCATCCAAGCAACCAGCTGCGATTCAGCAGGGACATGGAAGTAGCAGAATGCTTGTACGTCAAGGTTCGGGACAACTGCTGCAGACGGGTCCTGGTTCAACGGGGAACGGCGGGTTTGGAGCCAGCACCTCTTCCATGGTAGACACGGCCGAGGATTGGAATAGCCCATCGGAATCAGAAGACTTTCCCGCTGAAAAGATCGCTCTCTTGAAGCACTTGGCCAAGATCGAACGGGAGACAGGCTGGAAAACTTCGGAACGGGCGAAAGATTTGAGAATGCTCTGGGACTTGGAGAACTAGACTCCGTTTCTATATAAGCTGTAGTTCAAAGTGCGTTGTCTTGGGTAAATGATCAGACAATTACTCAGTAAGCGATAAGCAATATGTGACGCAAATTCAACGTTTAACTCATGATACGGCGGTCCTTCACATCGCCATAAAGTACATCTCAAAGGGCGGCGACCATAACAATAAAGCCTCAAGAATGCAACATCAAATACGAAAAAGATATTTGCGTAACACGATATGCTACATGATGGACAAGCAGCAAGAATGCCAGGCCACGTTCAACTTTCTTACGAATAAACATCATCTATACTTCTTCGACATCTTTATTGATGAAGTCCTCCATTTATCAATCGCTGCTATAACCTATAGACCCCCTCCTAAAGTCTTGATTGACTTCTTCACCGAGTCCGAAGTGAAGAATGACCTCATATCCTGAATAAACACATCCGGGCACTCGAGGGATGAGAAATGGCCTCCAACTCCGTACTCTCTCCAGTATTGGATATTTGCAGCCTGCTGGGCCCAATCCTTAGGGCACTGGTAAATGGGAAAAAAGCCGACGATCAGTTTCTTGACTAACAGCATCCCAGGGGCCTACTTACATGTAGCTGTTCTTTGACATACATACTGACGCCAGTAGGACAACTGACGTAGGTCTCAAACGTCCTTTCGGCCTCCCGTCGAGAGCCAAAAGCCTCGCGGTAGAACCTCAAGCCGGGTGTCGCCCCCTGGATCCAGTGCATGACAACTAGGGTTATAGTTGTGTCGGGATCAAAAGCTTCTTCGACGTGACCCCAGTCATGGAGTTTTTCAACAAACCAGGCCAACAGACCAACCGGTGAATCACCCAGAGCGTATCCTAATGTCTGAGGCCTGGTCCTCTGTTGTTCTAGATAACCACTCTGGTCCACCTCGAAGTTCCTTCTCACAGAGACGGCCCCGCGTTCGAATTCGGAATAAAAGAGCCCAGAGAAGCACCATCGAAGGTAGGCCATAGGGGCGGACCACAAGGTTGGAGGTGGCACGGGGAACATGTTCAGATGTTGAGCACGAACAACCTCCGGAAATTGGATGGCTATGGATCTGGTAATAAAAGACCCAAAGTCACCGCCCTGAGTGAGGAACCATTTGTAACCAAGTACGTCCGTCATAAGGATTTTATATGCTCGAGCCACTACCTCTGGGCCGACGCCAGACTTTGTCGGGGCTGGTGAGAACCCGAAGCCTGGAATGGAGGGCGCAACGACGTTGAAGGAGGGATCGGTCGACTTTTCGGGATTGCTTAGACGCGTGACAACCTTGGACGCTTCGATGAAAGATCCTGGCCAGCCATGTGAGAAAATCAGTGGAATGGCATTGGGGCTGGACGACTTTGCATGCGTAAAGTGCAAGACCAGTGGTCCGTATCCGGGCACTTGAATCATAACGACATAATGGTTGAACGTTTCGTTGATGAGTTTCTGTTAATTTCACTACTTAACCAACTCCCTGGTCCGCTTCGAAATATGAGACAGTGATAACTTACCTCCTGCTTTACCCAGTCGTATTCGTGCCGCCAGTAATGAGCCAATTGTTTCACTTTGGCCACCTTTGCGCCTTGTGACCAGTCATCGGCCCCAAAGTCACTCTGCTCGAAGGGATATCGCGCGAGATCGAGCTTCTGTTTCGTCACTTCGATGAGGTCTTCGTTGAAGCGAACCGTGAATGGAACGGGCTTGTTGAGCTTAAGATCCGTTTCTGAAGGAAGGCATAAGTCTGAAGAACTCATGATGCAATTGTTTGGAAGGGATCTTTCAAGATGGGTAGCTGAAAGATTACAGAGAACGGACGAAATGTAAGGTTTTGACTCAGAGTCCAGATACAGGATAGAGGACACGTCCAGTCCCGAATGCGATAGCTCATAAATGACTTTGGGATTATATAAGTGGAACAGTCTCAAAGGGATTAAAAATGTAGCTAAATGATGGATAAGTTGCATAAAGTGATTTGTCCTCTTAGAAGCGTTTCCACATGCCATTTTCTCCCCATCCGACTCGCCATAATGCAGGGAGGGGTTGGTTGAAACTCACAGCATTAAGCATCTCGCGCTAGCGGCGCTTCCACTTGCCCTGTCTTGACCACCCGTTATCTCGTAGTTACAAACTAATAACGTTGTTCAAATTTTCAAAATCCTGCGTTATTTATTAATACATAATGATATGTCATTGACCCGCCGTAGTCTTTTGTATTTTCACTTCCAACAGGAATATCGTGGAGTGAAGAAACTGATCAAGGCTTGCGACGGCTAAAGGGCCGAATGACTACAGACTACGGAGTGCAGAGAATCGGCGATGATTGTAAATACATGCTAAATAAGTGATGACATGAATCAGTGATGACGTGAAGGGTTGAAGATGTGAGACTTTGATACCAATACAGCATTGTCATCTGCCGCCTATATAATCTGCTTCATTGCCAGCAGTAATGTTCAAACACAATCATTCCATCGAACTCTCTTGCATAAATCCGATAAATCCGCAGCACAAATATCTCAAAATGTCAATCCCAGCATCTTCCGAAGCTCTGGTCGTCAGAGTCGACAGTAACAACAATCCAAGTCTTTCCAAGGAACAGGTTCCCGTGCCCACACCTGGGAAGAACCAGCTTTTGGTCAAGGTGTCTTACGTAGCCCAGAACCCGACAGATGGTAAGATGAATCCTCTTTCGATACTAGCTTCAATTTCCTTTTACTCAAATCACTCATGACTAACTGAATTACCTACAGTTCAGTCTTTTGACGGCAACGCTTTTGGGGACGGCGCTATTCTCGGCTGCGACTTTGTCGGTGTGGTTGAAGAAACCGGACCGGGCGTAACTAGAATCACAAAAGGAACGACCATTGCCGGCCTGATCTGGGGAGGTATGTCCTATGTCATCCAGACCTGATCCACGTAACCCGGCAAGCTGACAAAAGGTTAGGCGAAACGAAGGGCCTGGGAGGTTACAGCCAATATACCATCGCCGACGAGCACATTTGCTTCCCGGTTCCTGAGGGTCTGAGTGCGGAAAAAGCAACTACTGTGCCACTCGCGTCATGCACCGCTTTACTCAGTTTATATTCTAAGGACTCCCTGGCCATTGATACCAGTGGTGATAAGAAGCCCGCAGTTCTCATCTGGGGTGGCAGCTGTAAGTTCTGTCATTACATCCCTCCCTCCTGCTGATCGCCCTTGACTCCTTCTTGATCATGTGACTAACATTATTTGTAGCAAGTGTAGGCCTTTACGCAATTCAAATTGCTAGGCTGCATGGATTAGACGTCATTACAACCTGCAGCCCACGCCACCATGACCTTGTCAAGTCTTATGGTGCGAGGAAAGCATTCGACTATCGAGATGAAGCGGTGGTCGACAACATCCAGAAGGCAGCTCCTGGTCTGCAATACGTGTTTGATACTATTGGAAACAAAGCATCGTCCAAGACAGCCTCGCGCGCCATTTCTCACGATAACGGTGTTCTGTGCACTGTCCGCCCTGGAAAAGCCAACACTGAACACGTGGTCAAGGGCGTCAAGGTTACTGATGTCCTCGTCTGGACAGCTTTCCTGAAGGATCATAGTTACGGGGAGTTCCACTGGCCGGTGAGTATTCATAGCGTGAAATCATACAAGATTTCGTAGCTAACGAACGAAATAGGCCAACCAAGCGGACCACGAACTTGCTACCAGTTTCTTTCAAAAGCTGCCTGAGTTGCTTTCGTCGGGTCAAATCAAGCCTAACTCGTCCAAGCTGATTGAAGATGGCCTGGATGCTGTTTCGCGAGGATTCCAAGAGTATCGTGACGGTAACATCTCGAACTACAAGATTGTGTACAAGGTTTAAAAACGTGCGAAGAGTATCTCAACACATATCCGCTATGGTCTGGTAGTAACGACAGAGAGCCAGATACCCGTATAGGCACAATAAGACCTGTAAATGGTGTATGCCATGAGCCTCGGAATTGAGATCTTAGACTAGGTCCATGAAATTTGACCATGTTCTATCTCCTTCCGTTTGAGTTTCTGCATTTATTCTGAATTCGTTCATGCTTGCATAGATGAAGAGCCGTTCCATATCGAGGGGGCGAATTCGGAGACGTTGTTCAGGAAACGCTGAAGTTACAATTGATGGCTAACAAACGTTGGGCGCGTTTCATGCCAAGTTGAATCGAAACGTAGATAGCATGGGCCTCACAGAACTGATGTGAAACTGTGATGTATGTATGCATATTCAGCCCGCCATTTTCGAGGAGACAATATCCTGATACAAGTTTCGGTCGGCAACGTTTGCGAACCCATTTTTAGGTGCTCAACATACAGCATGATTAGATATGACTCAAAATGTTGCTATACAATGCTGGTTGAGAACATGCTGTTTCTATCAAGCTGCTATCGTGGACACTATTCTCGGGCTTGGCCTCCCGTCCGACCGTCCACGCTGGGAGCTTTCGGCCCTGTCCGGATTTCTTGTCACGGACACTACTGCCTGGGATGGCACGAACCCGCATGCTTCGAAGGAGAAACTCAAAACACACGATCCACCTACCACTTGCGAACTCCATGCCGATATGATGTCTTCATGACGATATTTCTCAACGACAACAATGTCTCGAAACTAGAGAGATTGTGACCGTGGGCCCCAGGTTCGATTCCTGTACCGGAGTCCCATATACTTCCTCACTTTTCTTCTTGTCCTAATTTCCAAGATTTTCAGCTGAACCTCTTAGCCCCCAAAGTGGCTGAACAACCCTGTCAAAAGCCAGGGCAAGACTCCGTAAAGAAAGCTAAATGGGTAGTAAACTGCTAGTTCAATACACTATTGATGAGGTTCAACGCCAGCAAATAGCAAGAAACCAGGGGAAGCAGCCATTCAATCGTTGGGTATATAACCAATGTCTGACCTTCCTTTTTCCTGTAATGAATTTTCGTTCCTTCGCTTTCATTCATTCTTTCTTTCTTCTCCGCCTTGACCACCACTCTCTTATACCAGTCGCTCACTATGTTGTTCTCCAACGTCATTCGTGCGTTTGCACTCTTTGTTATTGCTGTAAATGCAAGCCCTTGCCGCCCAACAACAACTTTGTCCGACACCACTGCCTATACCACGTCAACTGCAACTGTCATTAATAGCACTAACGATCTCTACTCTACGGTTGTCGAAAGCGCTACAAAGACTGGGACACCCGACGTTCCTATCACTACCTCTGCCATGATTGAAGAACCTATCACTACCACGGCTATCGTTGAAGGATCTACCACTACAGAGGCGGCAAGCCCCACCACAGAAGCTGGGGCTGGGGGCTCTGCCTGTAGTACAAGTGATGACTGTACTTTCAGCCACCCAGAATTGTGCTTAGACGGGTTGTTGGGGATCTGCATTTGCTCTGATGGCTCTTGCATCAGGCCACTATAACAAACTCCAGGGTTTCACATCAGAAGCTATCTAAGCTTCTATTTAAGCGGCATCTAGAAGCTTAAACACGACAGGATACAGACTAACTGATAATGTATCAGAAGGTTAGGAGCGCCTTTGTAATATATGTTTATCTCTGTGTAGGCAATGTTCTGCACTCTGTGTGTATTCTCTCACTCTTGGTGATTTTAATAACTATGGGATATAAGAATTAGATAAACTCTCTTCAGTATTGAACCTGTTGATGTTTATGTATTATACAGTATAGTCTACTCCCGCTATTATTCCAAGATACAGTTCGACGGTTGCTATCTCAGTCATAGCGTATGTGTTCTTGTCGGGAAAGTTAGTTATTGAGCTACCTTTGGTACTCACATACTAGGTTTTTGATTTGCAAAGATCACACAAGCTGTGATGACAATTAAATTAAGAACGACGAGCTTCAGCAGAAGAAGAAAAGCAAAAGAAAACATCTAAGTCAATGAATGCCAAAAGTTGGTCTCATAGGTATTAGGCAAAACTTCACCCATAGTAGTCTGGTACCTCAACAAAGTATACATGATTCTTGCACTAACGCTCTCCAGTCATAGATTACTATTTCTTTTTCATTGACCACATTCACACCGCATGATAAGGGACAGTAACAAACGGGGATGTAAAGGCAGAATTTGGTAAAAAAAAGTATTCAAGTGTTGTGTCTCCGACATCAATCATGGAAGAGAGAAAAAAACTAATCCATAGGTAGATGTGGTAATTGCAACTTTGAACTTTAGACAAGTCTTGCATAATCTCAATACGGCGTGGTGAGAAAGTCCTGGTCGATAATCCGGCGGGAGCCATAACAGACGTTTAGTGCCTTGTAGTATCCATTGCAGATCTTCCGATATCGCGTACTTCGGTGGTATAAGTAACTGGATCGTATGATCCATGATTTCAAATGTGCCAGAATCAGTCTCCAATCGCAAAGAAGTTGATGTATCTAGACTGAGAGCTTTGAGGTGGTCCTTCGGATAAGTCAATCTCTTACACAATTTTGTTTCCAGGTTCCAGATTGTCAGCTTAGTCTCATATTCGCCAAAGGACCACGCTGTGACTGCCATCAATCTGTCATCGGAAGAAAACATCATGTTGTGGTGCAAACTAGAGTCTTCTAGATCGGCGCTGTAGAGTGTCGATTTACATCGCCATGTGCCACTCTCATACAACTTGATGTATCCCTCATAATATACCGCGAGGGTTTGACTATCGTGGGAGAACGTAACATTACGAATACGTGAGACAATTTCGGAATGCGTAATTGACGCGCTGAATTGCTTTGCAGACACATCCCAGATCTTCATGGGGCCGAAAGCAGATGCTATTGCAAGCCAGCGGTTGTTGTGAGAAAATGCTGCAGCATCGATCCCTCGGCCTCGAGATGAAACCATAAGAGTGATATCTCTGTCAGACACATTGCGTACGCTTATTCCTCCGTAATTTATTGAATCTCGTACAAACAGTTGACCATCGGGTGAGAAGGTCGGTACGTCTTCACTATAGCTGTCAAAATAAGCACCAGTACAAGATCTCCAGATAGATCCGTCTGCTATATATTGAGATTCTGTGATAATGAAGGAGCCATCGGGGGAGAATCTTGGCGCGTCATAAGATTCTGCTGACGAATATTCCAAATGACGTATGTTTGGAAAATCCCAGAGTTTGATTACTGATTGGGGTGCTAGTGCCAGAATATCACTTGTTGGCGAGACTGCACTGGTTTGTGACCCTTCATTGATCTCTCTCATCCACTTTGGTTCTGAAGGATTGAAAACCTGCACCTTGTACGTTGTAGTCACTCCCTGTAGTTTTCCGCTCTTTGAGAGGATAAGTGAACTTGTTAGGAAGGATGGGTAACTGATTGTCTCGATGTGCATTTTAGTGGCTGGGTTCCAGATCTCAACCCCGTATCCACTCATGAATAATATCTCGTCTGCTTGTGTCGCAAAGATGTTTCGAGGGTGATACGAGATTTCATCACTTTGAATTCGAAAATAGTGATGGTCGTCTTGGATCCTCAAGTCCCATATGAGTACGGAATCCGTCGTGCCAGAGGATAGGAAATGGTCATCATGAGTAAAAGCAAGGGAAACGACCTGTGAGTATTCACCGCTAATCGCTATTGTTTGTGTACACACTCCGCTAAATGTGTCGAACAATTTGATTGTGCGATCGTGTGCTCCTGAAGCAAGAACGTTACCGTTTCTGCTAAACGCCAAGGCTGCGACTGTACCGCCATGGTGGTAGAGTTTCTGTACCAAAGTGCCGCTGTTCATGTCCCAAATGATTATAGATTCACCACGAGATGCTGATGCTAGTTCGTAGTTCTTGGTGGAGGAAGCCAATACCCTCACGCCATCAACATGTCCCCGTAGTATATGTAGACACGTGCCTGTTAGCACATCCCATATCCTAACCGTCTTGTCGTCGGACGCTGATGCCAGAAAACGCCCGTTATGAGAAAATGTAATGGAATTCACATCATCAGTATGACCCTCCATGGTTAGTATGCACGGGCTCCAGTGATCCCGTGTGCCTCGTAGCAAAGTAAACCAGTCTGGCGCCTCTGACTCGTAGAGATTCCTGGTGATAGAATGATATGGGCTGAACTTCAACAAGGAATAGACTTGCAGTGGGCATTGCTCGATTCCAACTCGGTGCGAGCGCATATATCGTAATTGATCTTGTACGAGATCTTTCAGATCGGAAGGGTGATCCTGTTGGTCATTAGCAATTGAACTTGATCAACGTACCATACATACATTTAGCATTTGTTGCAGCTCCAACATTAAACTTATTCCGAGCCCAACGCACTCCAGATGCCCAAGAGCTTCTAGCCAAAATAGGAAGCTCTGGCGCAGAAAACTGTCAATTTGACCGCCGTCTATCAGTTCTTGCGTCGATGTGGTGGATTCACACTCAGCTAAGTGAGATATCCAGTGAATACATTGATATGAGAATGGTCCGACGCCTTCTCGTACTGTTCGTTGATGGTCAGATTCCAGGTCCAGGATGTCGCGTCGAAGTGACTGCGACAGATTGCGTAGTGATTGTGAAAACACCGTCGCATGCTGTTTGTGGGGGTCAAAGTTGAAACCGCTTGCTTTATCAAGCAAGTAGTCCTTTGCTGATTCGTGTATGAAGTGAACCACTCCATGTTGCGTCGTTATAAACGATCCGCAAAGTGAAATAATATCTTCAAACTCGATGACAGTGATGTCTCTATCATCCACTAGGCGATAAAGCTCATCTAGCGTCAAAGGACGAAAGGCAATCAAGACAAACGAAATAATATTCCCATAAAGATTGTCAAATGTCGGGTCACCTTCTTGTCCGGACGAAGGCTGGATTTGTTCCAACATTCTCCCGTAGAGTGCATCTAGTCCGGCTGGAAAGCTGTCTAGCTTCTTCATCGTCTGCCACGCGGGAATCTGCCTTAGCATTTTACAAACGAGGGAAACCCAGAGAAAGGTATCATTTGCATTTGAACGTAGATGCAGTTCAACTGCCTCTTTTTTTCTCTTGTCGTACTTCTTAATGGCAGAGAGGCTTTCCACTTCTCGTGTTATGTAAGAGCTAACTGCCGCAGAGACATTCGTTTTGTTATCTTCCAAGCGCAGCTCCAGCATATTAGGACAAGTCCCTAGGACTTCTCTGATGACTGGCCACTTGCGACTTGACACGAGCCATTTCGGGGGCAGCAAGGTTGATTGCTTGACGATAAACTCCAGAAGTTTGTCTCGGTCTTCCCTACATTCGTCGAGACCATCAATGATCAAGTAGATCTTCTGGTTTCTAGTTTCGCCAACAATACCAATGAAGAGTTTCTGCAATACAGGCCATGCAAGTCTTGGATCCGAAAGTGGCTTGCTAAGTTCTTTATATCGCTCTTGGACATAGGACAAGGCCATACTATTCTGGAAAATGACGGAATAGATGAGGCCCCGCAGGACCGAGGTGGCGTTGTTGAGCTTCGAATCGCTGGCGTCACAAAAGAAGTATGAAATGCTGGTGTTCAAGCCCTTGTTTGACCTTTTTGATAGTAAATTGATGTGGTTGATAATGCCACAAATAGACATTGTCTTGCCCTTACCGGGGTCGCCGTTTAGCCACAGCAGTGGGTAATCTTGCTCGTACCAGGTTGTGAAGTGTTCGTCCTGAAGGATCCAACGGTACGAACTTTCAATCAGCCCACCCTTTCGATCTTCAATATCATCTTTGTGGGCCTGCGGATCAGTTACCCAAAATGCATTGCGAATTTCATCGTCAGCATCGTCTTTACCTAGATAGATGAAAGAATTAGTAATCGGTCTCACAAAGTTGCATTGGGCGTACGCAGGAAGCATTGAGATAATCGGACTGATAGGTATTGATCCATCCTCCTCTCTATCATGACTCATCTATCTGTATGTTCAAGCCTTACCAATTGTAATGTTACCCCCTGCACTATACGTATTGTTGCTACCAGAACCATAGTTCTGCATGATATCACCGGGCCCAGTATTTACGTTGGTTGTGGATGTCTGGGATGAACGACTAGAATCTTTCGTTAATATTTGAGTACATAAGCACAATATGCATGACTTACTTCAGTAATACAGAAAGTCGGTCATGAAGCTGGTCCGAAGACATAGACTGCATTGACAGCTCCTTGATAGAATCGAAACATTTCTCGATTGGAATTACTCCCCGTGATGCTGGCATTGAATAGGGTGTAGCTTTCACGAACGACTCCATATCCACATTCTCGGTCCCATTGTTTTGAGCAACCTTATACACTGGACTTGGCATCGTTTCTATTGTGTTCCCTTCAATACGATCTTCCATACAAGAAAGACATATCCAGTAACACAATGCAAGCCCATGCGTGACGTCGATCATTTTTTGGTCTTTGACGGGTAATTCGCCGGAAGATTTCTTGTACAAAAGAGGGTGGGCCAGTCTATTGTACAAGCTCTCAGCTAGACTTAAGACCTGTATCTCGAACAAGATGCCGCAGAAGGGGCTAAGCGGGTATTTGGCGCCAGGGTGCAAGACCACATGATGGTTTTCGCTTTGAAAAGAACCAAAAGCGGGTTTCCAAGCATCGTCGACTTCTCGATCTGCCTTGAAGATGGTTGTGGATCTTAGTTGAAAGTTGTGCGTGATGAAATTCTTGGCAGTTTCGATACCGGAAGGGTAATCAACGACGATACGAAAACCAGCGAGATCATGTATGTCGTCAAAGATGTCCTCGATGGTCTTGTACCTCTCTCCGCGGTGCATTTCGCGCCGTTCAATAGACTTTTTGATCGAACTCAAGGATTTGACGCGTGCAGAAACGGCACAGCGAACAGCCAGTTCAGCCTCCAGAGCGCTCTTCAACCGCTCCACCATGGTTCCGTAATGGGGTTCCAGACGAGGCCAGGCGTCCAAAAACGCGTCGACTGGCGATCCCCCAGGTTTGACATCCTGAAATGCGCGCTGTATTTCCTGGATGAGAATGGGATCCGCAGTTTGTTTACCATTTCGATCTTCCATTGCACGTTATTTGTGATCGAAAGTGATAATGGAGTAGTATTCCAATTGCGACGAAGGATCGCGGTGTAGAACATGAAGAGTAAGAATCACAAACGAACAATCGGTCAAAAAAACAAACGAAATAAACAATGCTGACATAGATAAACCCCACCGAGGAAACATCAGGCCACCAATGGTATAAAATACGGTGCTTGTTGGTTGTCGACATTCAATAGACCCCTGTCTTCCGCAGCTGCAATATGTACCTTACAAGGGACATGTACCTTCTTAACAATATCAGTAATCTGATTAGTCATAGCTATAGATTGAATGAATGGCATTTCGTTAAGGCCGGAAAAGAGAACTAAAAAGTTATGTTCTTTTACTTAGCTCATCATCCTTCTACCAGATACTCAAGTGACGCACACTTAAGGTGTCGATTGTACCTACGCAGAGTCTCGCTTTGTTATCTTAGTGAAGGAGGTACTAGGGTATATTTCTACTTCATCCAATAATGTGACGTCTCAAACGGTCGAGCCTGAGACACGCCGTTTTCCTACTTCCCCTACCAATCAAAATTGGATAGAAAGCAAGAAGACCTCAGCCTGCTTGAATTAGTTGAGTAGTTAATGCAGTCAGGTCCTCAACCCCGTAATGTGCCTTGTCACAACATGGAGGCTGAGTGAGGCATTTACGGATTCACAGCAAGATCTGATCCCGACATTCTCACAATTAATTGCGAGGGCTCAACCACTCTAAACAACAGGCAGATGTGAAAATATTGGTTAACAATCCCACAGAGTCCGAAATTTATTTGGTTTTATTTTCGTAGATCTGCTCTACGACATTGGGTTTTTATGCCTTTGGCAATGCGATAAGTTGTGTCAATTCAACTCAGTCGCCACGCCAAGGCTGCATACCTTGTCCCTTGACTTTTCATTGAATCAGTATGCCTCCACGAGTGTCACACGCACCCATTAGTCCTGTGGCAGTGCCATGTGGAATACCAGCACAAATGAGGCTCTGTTTGTCGTTCGGGTTTTCCAATACACTGTTACATTCTGAAGAAATAACATATCCATCTTTAGTGAAGTCAACGCTAACTTAGATTTCACGCATAGACAATCACCTTGTCAATTTGCTCATCCCTCTTTGACTTATCATTAAATCAACGATGACTTCCGATCCTTATCTAGCATTTGTGGAACATCGAGCTCAATACAACCCTTGTATCAAAGGTCTTGACACGTTTCTGCAACGGAAGCCAGTTCGTGCAAGCAAGATCGTCTCTGTCGACTACCCAAACCAAGGCTCGTGCCCATCCCAGCATCAAGCTGTAGCAGTTCAACAAGATGACTTGGTCGAATCCTTGGAAACCATAGCTCCAACCACTATGCGAATTATACTGATTGAGGATATCACGCCTCCGCTCATGAGTATTGTCGGGAGCGCTCTTGAGCTTGATCCTCTATTCTTTGCCGAGTACGTCAATACTAGTTTCGAAGACTTCGAGTTTTCACCACCGCCGCCATCTATCGCTATCTTGCCTTCATTGTTATCTGAAAGTGGCTGTCTTCATCTTCATTACCAGCAGATCCTTGATTTAGGCGATGCAGCAGTATTCAGTAATTCTCCGTACGCTTTAAAGACTAATGCCAATATTACGCGGACTATCCGACGATTGCCGCCTTTATCGGGGAAACAACTGGCTCTAGCTCGGTCCGCTTGTTCTTTGCTAATCAAGAAGCTTGATACGGCTTCTGTCTGTAGGTGATCAGATTTGGACGTTAGAGACTTGTTACTGATACTGCAAGGTCTTATTCTGGTGGACAGCCCTGCGCATTTTGCACTCCGCAGTCTAGGATCGCAGAAAGCAAACGTTTTACATGGAGGTTTCGAAGACATCACAACATCCCATCTTTCGTCAAACTCTCCAGTCGGCCAATGTGTATGGAGTAGAGACTCAATGCTTGAGAGTCTGGTACACTATCTACAATGTCCGAGACCCCACGGATTCACAGGTACGCCAACAAGTATGCTGCACCTGGCATACTACCCAATTCGTATTACTCTGTCCCACTGGAACTACTATAATCATCTCTTGAGCCGCTACTCAAAGCACTACGAATATTCTCTCCAGGACATCTCAAGTCGACTGTACGGCAGTGATATCACCGACTTGCAGAGATGGAGGCGAAGGATCAGGCAGAGCAGACACAAGCTTACCCTCCTCACTGAGTTTTGTCGATTCTGGGTAGCACAAGAGGAGATTGATATAAACAAGAGCACTTGGAATTCGATCCTCCGAGACATCGAGTATATACAGTACCAGCTGCAAGACTACAATCAGTCGCTTGAACAAATGGTTACAGTGGCAACATCTATGCTACAACTGCTCGACTCCCGTCAATCAATCCTCGAGGCTGTCAATGTTCGACGCTTGACCTATCTTGCACTCATTTTTGCGCCATTAGCTTGGGTCGCGAGTCTCTTCAGCATGTCTGAGCCTTACCTACCGGGCCAGAACGAATTTTGGGTTTACTTCGCAACTGCAATTCCGTTATTATGCACAGTGTTTCTTCTTTCAGCTTTCAACTATGATCGTATAGGGCAGAGATTAGTGGGTTACTGGCAAGCAACCGTTTACCGCCATCGGGATAAACGCAGTGGACTACGTCAGAATACGTTAGAACCATAAAATGTGTGTCTGAACCCGGTGGATAGGATTCTTTGTGAAGATATGAAGATAAGAGTTATATATTAAATCAGTTCCAATATTCTATGGATCATTTATCTCCACTTGACAAGAATCAACTTCTCACCACCACTACCTCTTTGACATACAATCCTTCGACCGCAGCCTTGATCATAAACTTTGCAACACTAGCACAAGTGACAATATCTTTCAGTGACATACCGACACCCGAACTTCCCAGCTCTTGAACGTCCGGAGTGCTATTGTTTTCATGGTCCAATCTGACAGGTCTCACCAGAGTCCACTCCAACTTTGTATTTCGGATCTCTTGATCCAACAAATTGTGGTCCTCTAATGCGTATTTGACGTTCGACAATCCCATAAAGGCGCGGCTGATTAATGGCAGGTTTTTCCATGAATCGCCGGCGCCAGCGGTCGACATGACAATGATTCGATAGATACCGGCTTCTTCCAAGACTTCACACGTATTGGCGCACGAGTCTGCAAGAAGTCGAGGAGGACCGACTTGGGCTGCGAAGGGACTGTCCGATTTGCGGGGTGTGTTGAGCGTGAAGATTGCCGCTGAGGGGAGAAGATTGGGAGTGGCATGGATTGCTTTTCGTATATCGTCTTTTGATAGTGGAGTGCCAGTCACCGTAGTGAGACCAGGTTGTGGAGTAATTGAATCTGGATTTCGTACAAGTGCTGTCGCAGTGTGACTTTGAGCTAGGAGCTGAGATACAACATGCTTGCCAGTACGGCCGGTGGCGCCCAGGAGGAGGAAGTGCATTTTTGCCGGATAAAATAAGTGATAGAATTATCAAGTAATTTTATGTTAAGCTTGAGCAACTTGAATAGAGGATAGATGTGATATTGAGGTAAAAAGACAGCGAAAGAACGACTTCTTTATATCGTGGTTCCTCTACAGGTTAACCTACGAGACAAAGGTAGTATCTGATTGGTTCCTTCGGTCAGCATGCCATTATTGGCAGACCCACACACATTCTTGTTAATAATCTCGTCTTTTCGCTAAAAGCAAAGTCAGATGCTGATTGGCCGGTTCGGTCTATTTACCATCGCAGCAAGACATTCGACACTGGAAACCGAGATGTAGGATCGATAGACCTGTGTGCTTATAAATTCTCTGAATTGGTGTACCATAATCTGAGGTCAGACTCGTCATCAGTTTGGTCTGTCCAGCTCATGTGACGACTCTAGAGGTTGATTGTGTGTTGTCCGGTTTTCAACCCTCAGACTTTTGTCCGAGCCCACCCTCTATTCCTCGCCGCATATCGTAATCTTTCAGCCTTTCATTAATCTCATCCGTCAAAGCCTGAATCCTCTCATTCTCAGCCTTGAGCCTTCCATCAGAGTCTGTCACATAATCCAGTGTTCCTAGAAGTACGACTCTTATAATCATATGGAGCAATCTCAAAAAACATCCATGAACGGTTGGTGGTTCTTCAGCTCCCTGAGTCGCTTCAAAGTCTTCATACCATCCATCTAGTAGGTCAAGAAGTCTTCCCTTCTCACGAAGTAGTTCGCCAGCTCTTTTCTCCGTCTCGATGAGAGAAACCTGACTCAGAAAGTCCATAATCAAGTCTGCGATTCCTTGAATACCAGGTCGCATGTTTGGAGCAATTTTGCGGTCCGTGCAAACTTCAGCGGGTGGCGTTAACATATTCGTGACATCTTTCGTCGGCTGTTCTGTAAACTTGCAAGGCGCAGCAAAGAACTTGATGATAAAGATGTCTATAGACGGCAAGTCTTTGTGATTCGCCGGCATCAAGACATTTGTACTCAGTAGATATGGTCTCGCACGGTATTCTCGCATAATGTTCAATCCACGGATTATGTGAACGCCCATAGCAGAGAAATTGCCTCTGACTTGCTCGACGCTTATCAGGACTTGACAGCATAGTAGGGCTGACTTGAGTGTCTCTGGACCTGGCGCTGACAAGTTTAGAGCCAGACCTGTTAATGCCTTGCTATATTGCTGGAGACCATAGTTGTAGCTTAATTTCTGCTGCTCTGGGGAGGCGGCGCCATGTGCCTTTGACTCTAAGTCCTCCCGAAGAGCTTGCAGAGACAGGAGAGCATGTCGGATGGTAGGGTCAGTCAAGCTCTCTTGGAGTACTTGCTCAGCCTCTTGGCTACAATTGATATCCACGCCAAAGATTGTTTTGGTTGAGAGATAGCGGTTGAGGGTTGTAGGGCTCAGAGCAAATCTATCTCCTGTAGACTCTGCAGATACCTTTCTCACATCTACCTTTCGGTTGTCACTGGTAGATGGACCTGGAAAAGTTCTGAAAACGGATTCATAACCGTCACAAGTCCGACCAGTCTTGACGCATTTCTGACAAAACGGTTTAGCTTCGTCGCATTTTATTTTTCGGATTCTGCTCAAGTCAGCATAAAACAGCCCCCAGTAAATCCTTGAGGCGCAACTTACCTGCACGTCGCGCATCCGGTCTTGACTTTCCGGCCACCGGCATTGTTTCGCTTATTGTTCTGCCTGATTGTCTTCATGATTGAAAAGATGTAAGGAGAAAGATGAGCGAACAGGCGAATGAGAGGCCAGAGTTCAAGTCATCCGCAAAAGGATCCGATGTCTTATTTTAGCGCTTACGCGAGGATCCGAGCTCAACAAACCGCTAACTCGATTAGGATGAGAGAGCGAGCAGGCCAATTGTGGTCGAGTGTCTGTGAGCTAATTATAAAGACGGATTCACGATGATACGGACTATGATATTTAGGATTTCAAACGGACTATCGGAAATCGCGAATAAATCCGCGACATGATGTGTACGCAGGAGAGGAGCCTAGTAGATCATTCCTTATTCTAAATGTCAGATTTGTGTATAAAGCTCGTGGGCTGCTCTTTCTTTAAAGCAATCATGATCTCCATCTTTCATGCATCCCCATAGAACCTTCTCAAGACTATTCACCACGTTTAAGATGTCTTCTTTCACTCTACATGGCGCTCGCGGCTCGACAAATACTGATCGAGTCCGTCTAACACTTGCCGAAGGCGGCTTCACAGACTATGAATTTGTGCTCCTTGACCTCTCAAAGGGAGAACAGAAAGTGAGTAGCTTACCCGAGACTCCACATAGTTTCCTCCCTTCTTTGTTCACGTCTAATAAGATATTGTCTAGTCGAATGATCATTTCAAACGCCACCCTTGGGGCAAAGTCCCGGCAATTACATTCTCGAATGGCTTCACTCTCTACGAAAGCCGCGCCATCTGCAAATATTTATCCAAGAAATACGATTTTCCTCTCCTCCCTTCAGAATCTGACCTTGAGGCAACGGCACTTTTTGAGCAAGCCCAGTCAGTGGAAATGCAATATTTTGCTGAACCTGCTGGTCGCATCGCTTTTGAAAAATTCGCCAAGAAATTCATCGGCCTACCTCCAAACGAGCAAGTTGTCGCGGATGCACTGAAGGCCGTTGAGGCGTTTTTCGACATAGCAGAGAGGCTTTTATCAGAGAAAGAGTATATGGCTGGAAATGGGTTTACACTTGTTGATATTTACTATGTTCCTTTGGTTCAGAGATTGTTGATCTGTGGGTTTGGTAACATTATCAATGAGAGACCGGCCGTGAAGGCTTGGTGGGAACGGATTAGTAACAGGCCTGCTGTACAGAAGGTTATGGGTGCTTGAAGAGACGGCTTTCTCTACACAGGAGCGATAAGAAGAACTGATAACAAAGATAGACCGTTTATGGAGATACAGCCTTGTTGATATACGCTTTCTATATCGATATCTGATACCGTCGGGTCTATTTCCATGGCGAGACAGTCACACCGCTTCATTGTTTCTGATTGTTGATATGGCATGGAACGATAAATCATGTCTCTCAGACCCTGTCGCCAAGTGTGCCAAGCCTCCTTCGAAGATTGATTCATGTAATATTGTGAAATGTCATTTTACACCACGCGAAACATCAAAAATCATTATGCTTATCCGTGGTTACAAGGACTATTATCATCGGAAAAGAACTTGGTAGAGTTCTTGATAGAAATACAATCAAAAGGTTGATACACCCAGAAAAACATCCAATATCAACTTATGGAATGCTAATTCAAGTTATCACAAGACGCAAAGTCAAGTCCGAGTTCCCGGTTTAGGATAGAGTGACTGCATGATGGAGAATTACATGTGGCTTGCAAGGTTCCCCGGAGCATGCCGGCAGTCAAGCGCACCTATCTCCATCAAATACTCTTCAGAATCATACTCACCTGCCAAATCTAGATATCGGAGCGTCGGAGTACATTCAAGCATAAAGTCAAGCTTCTCGACAGTCCACATTTCTTTCCACCAATTATTGATTAAGACTGATACACACAAAAGTTAATGTTACGTCGAACGGGTGTACTACTGGAGGGATTACTTAAAGGGTACCATCTGGATGGGAGCCCCAGATATTCACCACTCGTTAAACGGCGATTGGAGACTATAGCCTTGGCGTGGCAGGGATATACTTCTAGAGACTATGCCAAGACTTGTGGAAGCTACTAAAGGGTGGTTGATGAAGATCATAAAAGGCCGTACTATTTCCTGTCAGAATCCACTTTGAAGTTTCAGGCTCACGTTAAATCTTGAACTATCTATCACAGTCATATTCATCATGCATTTCTCCACCCTCGCCACCGTCCTCGCTGCTGTACCCTCGACACTTGCTTGTCTGGGTTACAGCGGTGGCCTCCCCAAGCACACTGGTACCAAGACCCTCAGCGCTCCTCAGTATATCGGCAAAGGCCAGACATTTGACGCTGGCTGGGTCAAGTATGACCGTGGTGTCAAATGTACTGGCCAGTCCGAAGGCGGTATGCATGACTCTCAGCATTGCACCACTTTCAACATGTACTGACTATATGCCCAGGCGAAAAGGACACTGTTTTTGTCCTTGAAGACGGTGCGAAGCTACGCAACGTTGTCATCGGCGCCAACCAAAAAGAAGGCGTATACTGTAAGGGTTCATGCACTCTTGAGTTCGTGTGGTTTGAAGATGTCTGCGAGGACGCCATCTCCATCAAAGGAAGTGGCACCGCCAACATCATCGGCGGTGGTGCTTACAAGGCCGCCGACAAGATCATCCAGCACAACGGATGTGGTCATGTAAACATCATCAACTTCTATGCCAATGACTACGGCAAGGTATACCGATCTTGCGGTAACTGCAGTGGTAACTGCAGACGCTCCGTGCACATGGAGGGAACCACTGCCGTCAACGGTGGTGAGCTCATGGGTATCAACCTCAACTACGGCGACAAGGTATGTACAATCATGATGATGTGGGATGAGTATGGCTAACGTGCTTAGGCTACTTACTCCAACAACTGCTACCCGAAGGTTCAGTGCCAAGGCTACAATGGCTGTGACAAGAAGAACGGGGCTTGCGAGCCTCAGAAGGTCGGAACTTGTTAAGTGGTCTACACTGCACAGTAGACAAGTCTAGTTGTGTTATGTCTCGAGTCACTACGGTCGAATCCACTGTGGCCTGGCGATGTGTGGGGAGATCTTCAATGTATATGTTTATGTCAAGGACATACAGCAACAATCTCCAGTTGTTGTTTAGTTCCTGTAAATAACCTACCTTTCATCGAACGATATGATTCAATTCACAATTCTCAATATGCTACTATTTCGTAGTGTAGAATGATTTGCGTCAGCTTTGCCACATTAGCCTTGAATCATTGAAATCTGATACTAGGCGATGCTCGGTGCTCTAGAAGACTCTTGTCTATCACTATTCACGTGTATTTGACTTTCCACCATGATGTGTTTCGCACTTGAGTCATCATCATGCAGTCTGTCCCAGTTACCCTTGACAGACACTGTAGTCCGCGCATGACCACCAGAACGAAGTGAGTGCATCGGGGTCGCGTCATCATATGCCAAATTCTGTGAAAGATTAGCTTTACTCTTGAATAGCATGATTGACAGAGGCGCATACTGGTTTGGGTGTTCCTTTGGAGCGGTTCATCGATTTAGTCAGGCAGCCACCGAACACTTTAAGCGCCGGTAATGAGCAGGCAATAATGGCGAGACTGGACTCTAGAATAGACCATAGAAGAAGTCGACCTTGGGAAACTTAACAAATCAGTCAGTACTGTATCTTTCGGCTTCGTCTAGATAGCTTACCCATGTGGTCGTTGGGGTACTTCCGTATATCGATGTACCGATATGAGATGATTCGCATAAGAGCAGCAATACTGGCCAGCACACCGAGTCCGAGGATTCCTACTACTGCAATCTTACTCCTTCTCGTCATCTGCAAGGAATAGACAATAAAGAAAGGCGTTGTTGCGTAGGCCCAGTCGCTGACCACTTGCGCAGATGTGCCAACGTAACTTAAGTTCAGGAACCCATCCGCAGACTTGCATTCACCTATACCAGGGTTCCAATACCCCTGAAATGGAACGCAGTTGACAAAGAACCATACGACGCAGATAGCAGCAGTGATAGCCATGATACACATGATCGCGTACATGATGTATTTATATCGTCTCTCAACACAGATATATAGTATAGTGGCGGCGATGGCGAATTTTGTTATGGTCGACGACGCGTAGTAGATGAGTTCGTATAGAATTAGGTATTCCATTCCGCGGACAGTGATAAAGTTTCGCATTTCGAAAGTGTCGAGGTACGCATCCGTTGCGCCGACGCCATAGTGGACAGACAACGCTCCAAGAACTGCTGCTGGAATGTATGGAAGCTATGTAGACCTTGAATTAGTCTCTTTGGCGTTTCCTGGACAGCAGATAGGAAGCAAGCAAAGCGGTAGAGAACTCACAAACCCAACCACTGCCAAGTAGTCATTCAGTCGCCATTTAACATCATTCTGGACTTTGAACAACCGAACATAAACTCTGAGTCCAACAACAATGGTGCAAATAACAACGAAGACATAAATGAGGCCTTCACATATTGCACCTAGCCCTGAAGGTGGAATTGAATTTTGGGAATAGGCAACGTTGGCGATTTCCTCGCCCGAGAGGCCATCCAAAGATTTTACCATTCTGAGAAACAAAAAGGTTTCAGCATGCTAACATCTGATCTACAGGAGCATGTATACTATATGATCAAGTTTATCGAAAGGGGGTTGGTCGACTAAGAGGCCTGGGATATTGAGAGGATTCATGAAGAGCGGAGTGGTATTCGCACTTCAGAGATCAACAAAATATTCGTATACCTGGTCATGTCGTTTACAAGGGACAGCGATTGTCAACGGTGGGTCTTTAATTTTACGTTACAACAAATATGGCAGTTACATGAGACATTTTACCCCAACCAACATACCGAACTGCCCATGGACCAACAAGGACAGAACTTTGAAGCCGTTGGTTCTCGTATGTGACAGTGTGTGTGGTATAGTAGCCCCTGGCTCATGTTGGCAGCGCGGGTACAGGTCCTTGTTCCCCGAAACAGAACCAACAGTTTACAGGGCTATCCAACTGATTTTGGTCTTTATCTCTGATCGCTTAGCCTGTAAAGTTCATATGATTACGACCTTGGCAGGGGTCCTTTGCGGAAGCTCGGAACCGCTGAGATCATATCAGTTAGAGTTACAACGCCCCATCTAAGCGGGTCGTTTGCGAGACTTAGTTCGAGGACCCTTTCCATTCTTTATACCTCAGCCAACACCGTTGATTCACAACCGCTTTCTCAGTACCAAGTACGAATCATGTCCTTCTTCAGCAGCCCTATCGCCCCGGCTCGAATAGCATCTGATCAGGTCATCCCCTTGCATGTCTGGGATGAGAGTCCTTTATACCGAAGGATTGCACTGTATAATCTTAAGGTATTCGACGATGTCCTTGATCCGGAAAAGCTGCGCGGCAGTCTAGAAAAGTTAGTTTCCCAAAAGACTTGGCGCAAATTGGGAGGACGATTGAGGAAAAAGGTAGTGGCTCTCTGGTATCGACACTAAGTCCCAATTGCTGACAAGATACCAGGACGATGGCTATCTTGAGTATCATATCCCAGCGCAGTTCACAAAGCATCGACCAGCCATCGGTTATACACAAGTTAACCTCACGGACATCGCCAAAGATGACCATCCCATTGCTTCAAGACTTCCAAAGCCATCTTCCCGTCCAGCAATTGTCGGCGATCCAGAAGAAACAGTAGACCTCGCCTGTGGACCCGGATGTCCTACCTCGATCGACGATTACCTCTACACAGACCAGCCAATTCTTGGTCTTCACGTAGTCTCGTTCAAAGATGCCACGCTCATTACACTACACTGGCTTCACATCGCCTGTGATGCTCTTGGAATGAAAGGGCTGATTGAGGGATGGGTTAACGCGATGAAGGGTCTAGAAATACCAGAACAACAAGGCTTTGACTACGATCCTTTGGCAGAATTGGGTAAACATCCGAAAGAAGCGCATAAAATTGCAGACCAACGCATGACAACTGCCTCAATGCTTACGTATGCTGCGTGGAACGGATACAGCCTAGCTCTTGCAAAGAAGGAAGCACGAATGGTCTGTATACCAGGATGGTTCCTCAAAAAGCTTCGTACTGTTGCTCTCAAAGAACTCGCGGCTGCGGGAGTCAAAGACCCTTCCATTACAGAGAATGATGTACTTGTTGCTTGGTGGTCCCAAATCGCCGTCTCCCATCTTCTGCCTGACTCCGATAGGCCAGTGACAATCCAAGTGGGAATGTCTCTTCGAAAATCACTCGAGAAAGATCTTCTTTCGCCGGATAAGCCATTCATATCGAACTGTTTCGGCTTCACAAACTTGTTGCTTACGGCGAAAGACCTCAAGCAACAGCCAGTGGGGGAAACAGCGCTTCAAATGCGAACGGCGATAGACGAACAGAGAACACGAGAACAGGTAGAGGCATATCAGGCTATGGTTCTGGATTCAGTGGCACCGCTACCAGTATTCTTTGGAAATGGGAACACATATCAGATCTCGTATTCGAACTGGACTAAAGCTGGCTTGTTCTCGGCAGACTTTTCAGCGGCGACTGTCAAGCCTCGAGATACACCGTTGTATCCCTCATATATCGGACATTGCCAAGTTCCCTTCAAGTTTCCTGAGGGGTTCATTATTGTTGGTAAGGATATGAGCGAGAATACCTGGCTGTGCGCGTATCGTGTTGCTGGCTTGTGGGAAAAGGTGGAGAAGGAGTTGGAGGCGTTGAGGGATAGTGAGGAGGGTCTGTAAATGTTCATTTGGCGAAATGAGTGTTGAACGTTAAGGGTATCACGAGTTCAAGCACGTGGTCATGTTATATTGTTACGTCTGTAGTCCTTCTATTAAGATATTTGGATAACCATCATTAAAATTACATATTATTAGCAAGCCCGATTATACGTACACTAACGAGACCTTATGTCTACAGCTTAAAAAGATAAGCCGCGCCCACTACTACTACTACTTTTGTAGCAATACATCGTCGTGCCGAAACTAGGTACTAAGAAAATTAAGTCGTGGGTTTTCAGGTCCAAGGCTCGCTGCATTAGACTGCGGGTTTGGTACAGCGGCCGCTCGGCCGCTACCATGGTATTTGGCCTAGACAGATGTGGCGCACTATCCCAGCCTTCAGGCGCTAACTATCTATTCCTTCGAAGGCAGTAAAGCAGGGCTTGGTTGGATGCAAGAGATTCGATCAACTCAGAATAGATCTACACTTTTCCACTCCGACCTTCATAGCAGACAGAGAATTGGCTGTAAAGCGAAGGAAGTCAACATTGAACGTCAGAAAACGCGAGGCCCCACCAAAACAATAGGGAGACGGCTGAGGCAGCCTACTGTATCTTCCTTCTGCTCCCAGCTCTCGCTTGCCTGCCGTCCAGGGCTGAGGAGAATCCGGCAGTTAAACGAGGCGACTTCCGATGATCATCTACATACCTTCACCTTACTGAGGCATGTTATCACATGATTTAAGTCAATTGATAGTGATAGCTGCTTCTATATTCCGCCACATTCGTCTAAAGGTATTGTCGCCTGGATGATTGGTCAAAGCACTGCGGATGCCTTCGTGCCAAACGGACACTCTTTAATGGTCTAGAACACTGTGACAGGATATACATCTCAACGACTAAAATACCGTATCAACTCATAAAATACAGTAGCGTCTGTGGATACAAAATGGGAGAATCTACAGTTTCTATTGGTCTTCTGAGGCTGGAGTATCTGGTACTTTGCGATTGGTCAAATCCAGATATCTCCTAAGATCCACAGACGCTACCGAATTTCTTCAGTTGATACGGTACTTTCAAAGACAACGAAGAGCCTGCTTGTGGCTTGCGTGAGTTATTTTGTTAGCCGTTCTAGACTACTGTCAGCCCTCGATTGTGGCTGGCTGAATGAAAACTTTGGTCATAAACCGTGCATTCAGTAGCTTGCAAATGCCAATCCTGGTTGTTAGAGTTGCTCCTAAATGTATAAAAACCTTGACTTCTTGCACTCGAGACAAGCCAAACCTCAATCACCATTCTCCATTCCTATAAACCTTTTTTAACCTCATTACTTCCAACAAACAAACGCAATGTCTTACATGACCCAGCAAAAGACTGTATCCGCCAACACTGGCGTTTTCAATTACTCTGGGCTGTCCACGGCTGTCTTCAATAAGAAGCTCTTTGTCTTCTATAACAGCGCGGATAGGAATGGTGGTTGGTACGATATGTTTGATAAAGAAACGAATCATTGGTCTGGACCTTTTTCGCTTCGCAAAGGTGGCGCTACTATCATGAGCGTGGCCGACTACACGACCCCTGTTGCTGTTGTTTGGTATGGGTCGCTTTATGTCTTCTTCAACGGCTATGGGTATGATGGAACCTGGTGGACATCATCTACTGACGGTGAAAGATGGTCCCAGGCAAGATCCGTCAGTCAATCCATGGGCACACCCTCTGAGACCTTTGCGCAATGGACAAGTCCAAGTGTTACCGTCTATCAGGACATTCTATACATTGTATGGAACAATGTTGCCGACGACGGCACCCTACGGTATACTACTTGGAACAAACCATCAGGTGTATTCGCAAACCCGATGGATGTTACTGCTCCAGGGCTATCTATTCGTAGCCAGACTAGTACAGCTATGGCGAGCTTCAAAGACAAGCTTTACCTATTCTTCAACGGCTCAGGCGGAGATGGTACTTGGGTGACTACGTTCAATAGTGCAAGTTGGACTCCAGTCAAAGAGGTGACACTTTCTCTCCAAGGCTCTTTTTTGGACTGTACGAGTCCTGCCACGTGTGTCTCCGATGAAGGGAACGAGATGAGCCTTTTCTGGAATGGCGGTGCCAAAGACGGACTCTGGTACACAAACACTACAGATGGCTCTGCCTGGACACCTCAAAAAAGCCTCAGTCAGATGACACGGGGTCAAAATCTGCTTTACAAAAGCAGCCCATGTGCTATAAACTACCGCGGAATCCCTTATGCCATCTGGGTTGGCAAGGACGCGAATGTGTGGTTCAGCGAAGGGTTGACCTTTTCAGCGGATGGCAGTAATTGAACTTCGTAAAACATCATAACATACCCATGGTACCAAGGGACGTGTCGGGACAAACACCCCGGAGTAAGGCATTTGAGATGATGTAGCTGCTTCTCGGAACTCCCAAATTCAGTTCCTGGTATTACGCATTCTTGCAGTTACCGCACATAGTTACATACATATCGACTTCCTTGCCGAATGTCACCTCACTTGACAAATTAATCGTTACTGGCTCTCTGGAAAGATGAGCGTATTCCGCCTTTCCCAATTCACCTCTTCTCTTGGTTCGAGGAGCGCACAGCAGTTGGATTATAGACCGACTACCCTGTAAGCAATCGTTGTAAGTTCTGCCACGAACATCCGCTTTAGGCTGACGTCACTTAAATATCTCATCTTTGTAATTTTACACTAAGCTGAAGTTTATCTTTGTAGGAATGACTTCACACTGGTGCGATTCCTTTTACTTTGAGTTGGCGGGTACTGATTGTACGCCCCGAAGCCTTGAAGAGAAACAGGTATCAGCATTTCCGCTCGGGGCGTTTAACAAACAAGCGGTTGGATGCGAGTTTTGCTCAAAACTAGCCGAATTGATTGCTTATCGACTACAATGTAACTCGGCCTTTTTACGTGGTCATGGCACTGCTACTTCTGAAGACCTGATCAAGTCTGCCAGTGACTTGAAAGAGACAAGAATATGCATCTCGCACAAATACAAGGAAGTGCGCAATTGGTCCTTTGGTTTCGAGGGTGCCATGACAAGGAAGATTTTGTCTATCCAAGTAATTGTTAGAACAAAGCCGTTGGAGATTATTCTCCAACGCGCTGGTACTGGGGGTCGAGTTCCAGTTGAGTTCTCTTCCGAAGGTTGGGGGCCTGATAGTGTCACCTTTCAGCCTCCCGGAACTTGGCATGTCGATCGACCAGAAAACGAGTCATCCCCGGAAGAGTCTGCTGAAAAAGTAGCAAAGTTGGAGCCGACATTGGGAAGGTTTAGACCACTTATGGTTGACTTTGACATGATCAAGAGGTGGATTCGAATATGCGACCAGCAGCATAAGGTCTGCCGGTACAACGAAGTACCCAAAGACATCCCACGATTCCGTTTGATCGACGTCGATAGGATGTGCATTGTGCAAGTTGGCGCTTCAAATAGACCTCCTTTCGCGACTTTGAGTTACGTATGGGGTACAACGCCATTCTTGCGACTCATCAAGGCGAATGTCAAGGAATTACAAAACCCGGGATGTCTCGAGACGCTGGAATTACCATCAACCATACGAGACGCGATTTCTATCTGTGCCAAGTTGCAGATCAGATATCTATGGATTGACAGTCTGTGTATCATCCAGGACGACGAGTCAGATATGATTCAAGTAATTGACAAGATGGATTCAATCTATCGTGAGAGTATCCTGACTATCGTGGCGGCGTCAGGCTCGGACGCCTACAGCGGCATTCCTGGTGTCCAGTCTGGAACCAGGTTCCTTAAGCAACATCCCTTGCAGATACGAGGAGTGGATCTAATCGACTCAGTCGACACAGGCCAATTCCGCTTTCAAGGACCATTTCAAGAACCACTCTGGGTATCAAATACCCCGTGGGCTCGAAGAGCTTGGACCTTTCAAGAAGCTCTCGTATCTCGAAGGTCACTTTTCTTTACCGCCGAGCAGGTTTACTGGAATTGTCGTGAAGGAATGTTGAGCGAGGATACTACAGAGTATTTTCGCAACAACGAATATTCCCATTTACCCCGAAAACGACTTGACTCCACCTTCAGCCCGCAAGAGTATTTAACAATTGCTACTACCTTCTCCACTCGCCGACTTACATACGAGGCTGATATTGGCCGTGCATATCTCGGAACCCAGAACTATCTCGATAGAAAATGGGGTGGTCACAAGTTCTCGTGGGGTTTGCCACATGGTTCATTTGGATCTTTTCTGATGTGGGAACGTCACCCTGAAGACGATCGGCGCCTTCGTACTGGAACTCATCCCATCAGACAACGGGACGGAAGTATTGTCAAAGTACCATTTCCGAGTTGGTCGTGGATGGGATGGACGGATGGAGGAAAGCTTATCAGCTTTTACGGAGATGAACCCGAGCCTCATAGCCCGACATTCTATGTTTTTGATTCTGCAGCCGAGCTACTCGAGGTCTGTGACGAGTTTACCTGGCCGTCTTCCCTTGGAAATCTCTTGGCGGAGGAGTCTGATATGCCAACGGAGGTGACGGAGGCACTACTCCCTCAGGAGCTTCATTTGACACCATCAATCAGACACAGCGCCTTGGCATTTTACACAGAGGTTGCAACTGTCATGTACAATCCTTCATTGGGTTTCAAAGTGCAATCTATGCTTGACGTTCCGAGCGACCTCAAGATGACAAGTTTCCAATATCCGTTCTGTATACAGATTGGAAATACATACCACCGAATTCTTGAAAAGGACCAAAGCGACGGGTCTGGTAATCTAGAAGAGATAGATCTTGTGGCCGTCTTTAGTGGTCAGATGACGAAGCCGCGAAAGTTCAAAGGGCAGTATAGATTGTACTGTTGGCCGGTGGTGAAGAGAGATGGTATTCGGATACGTGCATCCTACGTCAGTACGGTGATATTTCTGACTTTGTGGCAAATCCTGCCGAGACGGAGATGGGAGTTGGTTACCATGCTATAGTGTCTTAGGTTCAGCGGCTTCGAGGTTGATGAGAACGACCTTGATCCTTGCTCCAGAACTCAGATCACAGTTTTGCGAGGAGTGTGACCGCCTCACCAAGTCGCCGCTCATATTCAGATGAAGGCGTCGGAGTTGGCGATGTTCAGTGTTGCATCGGCTGATATCTCTGTATCTGACATACACAACGTTTCCGCAAATGGGGTAAATGGTTTTACTGAAGGAACACCGGTTGCTCTGCCTCCAGTCTATAGTGCCAAGCCCTATGAACCTCTGCCGGCGGTTGCCAATAACCAACACTTTGGTCTGCAGCATGACGAGACTTACAAGAATGGTCGTTCGCGATAACAAGGTTTTCGATTCGGGGCAGCAAGCTGCCATTGAACTAGCTAGTTTCTAACTTATCCGAACTATATTTCATATTTCACAAGTTTAGTATCGTGCTCAATTTCTTGGCAGTGATCCGTTACTAGTAGATGCGGTCGAGGAATCGGACTAGTAGCTGAGCGACAAGAAAGATGTAAGCCTCCTTTGAAAATCGAAGCGGCTGTCAATTACAGTTACCACACCGCCACTAAGCAAAGAGCTGAAGCGGCCTCCCATATCAACGGCCAATGACGGTTGGACTGAAGACACAGTGGCGTGTTTTGCGTCGTGTATTGGCGTCAATCTGCAAATTTGATTCGTTCATCAGAAATGTTGGTTGACGCCAAAAGGAAAGTGAGACCTTTGATCCATTGACTGGACCAGAAGCTCAGTTGCTGCGGTCCGGGGGCGGTTTACTCAGCCTCAGCCAATCACCCCAGACATGTCTGACGCTCAGCGGACGGAACCAAGTCAAGGACTTTCTCCGACAACTGTTTCTATCTTGTCCAATTCATTGTGCCGACATATGTCAGTTGATTACATTTCGTACTGTTGAAAATAGGTGATTAAGTTTCGCGAGAGGACAACGCCCAAAGTCATGTCGGAAAGAACCACGTCATCTTGGCGAAATTGCTTTGGGCGCCATGAGCTATGTTGTGTGGTTAGTAGAGAGGCTTCAGCGGCGGTGAACGACTCTGAAAACACTCCACCAAGGGCCTCAGCAGTACCACAAGGTAGGCAAACACATCCGACGCTTTTGTATCGTTACACTTTGAATTAAAACTAACTCTCCACCTCAGGAAGAGCATTAGCTAGTCTGCCACCTGATCAGGTATCACTAAGGGCCGAACCTACGGAAGCCGCACGACCCGTCTCGAGACCTCAGCCGCAAGATGAACCAGTAGTACAACCGACCATCAACTGCCAAACTATCACAGCCAACTCCAGTGCTACCGATGACATTGATGCACTTCGGAAACACCAAGAAGAGCTCCGACCTCTCTGGAAAGAAGCAATCAACAAACTTGGAGCCTCACCAGACGGCGTGAAGCTATGTGAGGTTTTACAAGACCAGAAACAAATCAATACAGGAAATTCACAGGTGGAATTGACGAAGCTTCTTTCCGATCTTGAAAAAGAGATGGAGCGTGTTGGTCTTACAGGTAAAGTGGCTGACACTATTGGAAAGGTCGTCCCTCATCTTAACCGCATTGCGATTGTCGGCGATGTCGCCGTCAGTGCGAACCCTAATCCTGCTGCATTGCCTTGGGCTGTCGTGCGATTTCTTCTCCTGGTATTTGACCTCGTTTGCTATTTTCCGCTCTTTCTCTTGGACACTCTAACGATTATCAGAGTATCACAGCTGGCGAAGATATTAGAGCCAAGATCGTCGAAGGTATCGCCGAAATAGTCATCCTGGTCTTCGAGTGCAGCGTGTATCAGGAGCTTTACTTGGCCGCGGAGGCTGCGAAGTCTCTATCTACGGCTAAAAGCTTACGGAAGGTGGTTGTTGAGGCCCTCTCTCAATGTATCAGGTTTCTTGCCTTGGCTCTCTGCCAACAACGAACAGTTGCAAAAGCTCTGACAAATGCATTTCGGTTGGAAGACTTCTCAGGGTATCTAAAAGATCTTCAGAAAGCCAAGCTCCAGCTCCATGATGCTGGCTTATTATGCGAGATGTACCATAACTCTCAAGACCGAGATCTACTCAAGGACCTGCACAAGCTGATCGTTGACATGAGAAACAGTTCCAAGTATGTAACATGCACTTCGTCGCCCGTCACAGTTCATATATGTTTCAATGTTAACACAGCTGATTAGTCAACGGTCGGAACGAGAGGCAAAGTCAAAACTCAAGGATCTTCTGCTTGACCCGAAAGATGCAAGTGATCATATTTATCACCCAGACGATTCTTACTGCCTTGAGGGTACACGTCACACAGTTCTTCAAGACATCTACCATTGGACTGAAGATGCTGGGAGCCCAAGTATATGCTGGCTCCCAGGTCCTGCTGGTAGCGGAAAGAGCACCATATCTCGAACGGTCGCTCGTGATTTGAAGAGTGAATGTCTTGGAGGTTGTTTTTTCTTCAAGAAAGGTGCTGGTAACCGAGCAAATGGGCGAACGGTATTTTCTACTCTTGCTTACCAACTCGCTCTAAACTTCCCACCAGTACGCAAACATATCATTGATGCAGTGGAGGAAGACCCATCCTCAGTCATGCGTTCTATGAATGACCAATGGAAGACACTGGTCCGGCAGCCCCTCGACAAGGTACAAGATAAGGAGTTCATGAGAAAGGTGGTTTTGATTGTCGATGCACTAGATGAATGTGACGAAGACGACCGACAGTCTATGCTCGCGATTTTGACAACGTGTCCCGATGTTCTGAAGGTTTTCATCACGAGCCGACCAGAATTCGACATAGAATCACATTTTGTTCGTCAGCAGCAATTCCACCGAGAAATAGCCCTTCATCGGGTGGAAATGGTTGAAATCGAGAGAGACATCACGAGTTTTCTGGAACATCATATCAAAGACTTTATTTCAACGTATAATGGAAATTCCTCGCAAAAGCACTTGCGCCTAAGTAACGACTGGCCCGGGAGCAACCGATTCCAAGCCCTTGTCAAGAAGTCCTTTCCGTTGTTCATTGCCGCTGCAACATTTATTCGCTTGATCAAGGACATTACCTGGACAGCAAGTCCTGATTCTAAGGTCAATTTTATCATTCATGAAGACAATAACGTCGGTTCCCCTTACGGGGTGATATACAAACCGGTATTGAGTCTCATAGCCAAAGGTGCGCCAGACGAGGCACGGAGCGATTCCCACGAAAACTTCACCCACATCATCGGCTCGATTGTTCTTCTGGCCCGTCCTTTGTCTATGGCATCTCTTGCTGTTCTGCTTGGTGTTGAAGTTCAAGATGTGGCTGGTCAGGTTAACCCACTCCGCTCTGTTCTCGAAGTTCCGCGGGATGACGGTTTCATAAAGCTATTCCATCTTTCGTTCAGGGACTTTCTTGTTAGTAAATCGGCCGAGGATTTGAGAGTGGACGAAGCTTCTACTCATGCCAATTTGGCAAGCAAATGCTTGATACACCTGAAGGTAAAGCTAAGACCTGACATTTGTGGTCTGGAATTACCTGGTAAAAGTCGTTCAGACATTGACCCAGCTATAATCAGTCAAAATATTACCCAGGAAACTCAATATGCGTGCCTGTATTGGGTCCATCATCTTATCGGTTCCGGTAAGCGAGTACAAAACGGCGATGAAGAGTACCAGTTTCTGAAGAGATTCTTCTTGAACTGGGTCGAGGTGTTATGCTTGATGGGGAAAGTTGGGGAATCCATAAACATTCTACAATCATTATTGGATATTGCTAATGTAACTATAACTCCCCCATATCAATCGTAGCCACTAATCACCCTCACAGGGAGAGCCGTCAAGCGAGATCATGCAGTTCTTACAGGAAGCAATACAGTTTATTCGTTATTTCCAAACGGGAATTGATGAAGCTCCTCTTCAACTATACCATTCTGGAATCATATTCTCCCCCAGTTCAAGCATCGTCCCGCAGCCATTGGAAGGCCGTCAATGTCCTGAAACAGTCAGAAGACTAACCTCTGTCGATTCAGACTGGCCACATAGCTTACTGGCTTTAGAAGTAGGGCCGCGTTCCACCCAAGGTCGAGTAGCTTTCTTATCCAAAAGCCGTATAGTTGTATGGGGCGAGGCTTACGGTGCTAGGATTTGGGATGTACCCTCCGGCCGCTGTCTGCACATCCTGGATGACACTAGTTCCAGACCCCCCTGGCGGCTGAGAACAAGACAACCTGCCGCTATAGGACTATTTCTTGAAACAGATTCACTCGCTATCGTCAGAGAAGACAAAATTGAGATCTGGAATCTTATCTCACACTCATTGATCGATTGTCTCATTTTGGAGAATAAGTCAGTTTTTAAACTCGCTTTCTCCAACGACGGGACGCACCTTTGCTCCGTCTCGAATATTCCCGGCAAATCGGCTCCTGTTTTACACATCCACAACCTTGGTACGCGGGAATGCATATGCGAAGTCCAAATGCCGGAAATGTGCAGTCTACTATGTCTCTCTATGAGAGGTCAGTGGATAGCGTCGCATATAGATACGTCTGTCTGGCTCTCGGCTTGGGATTCATTGGACGGGCTGAACTGGGTCAATCTGGGTTTTGAAGGTATATGCACCGCAATTCAGTTTTCGTCGGATGGGTCATTGCTTGCTTCGGCGTCTGTGCAGGGGCGTTGCAGAATTTGGCGGACTGGGACGACGCACTGTGTATGGACTTTACGATGCCCCCACGAAGAACCAGTTTCTGGGTTGTCCTTGACACAAGATTGGCTTGCGGTCTCCTCGCATGGGAACCAAACAGTCATCTTTGATTTGAAAAGAGGGACAGTGTCTCACGAGATGGACAGGATTGTTACAGGCCATCTTGCAATCTCAGACGATGCGATGTTACTCGCAACGGTTTCGGATGGCAATATGATCAGAATTTGGGATCTTTTTCCCAAGAAACAGTCTAATGTCGAGAACTTTCACCTAAACCATGTGGAATTTCTGGCTATGACATCTGACAAGAGCACGATAGTGTCTGCTTGCGAGAACCAGGTCAAGACCTGGGATGTTTCGAGTGGTATGTGCTCAAGAACTTTCGATAAATCGAACAGGGAGATGGTTTTCCGCACCGCGACTGAAGACGGCTCCTTTTTCGTCATCACAAAAGGGGGCAATATTGAAGTCTGGAGTCTTGATCCGTTCCAGCGAGTCCAAATACTGCAATGTGAAGGCATCGATGACATGCTCACGCTGGGGGCAATTTCTGCAAACGGCAAACTACTTGCTCTACCATCATTTCATTATGAACACAAGATAGAGTTATGGGATGTCAATAGCGGCTTGCTTCTTCAAACCTTGGACTTTTCACCACCAATATCTGCTCAGATTACCCTATCGCTCGATGGTTCACGAATTGCGTACACTATGACCAAGGGCTTTATCGAGATTCGTCGGACTTTACCGCCATGCGAGCTCATCGTACGCATTAAGGATGATGCGCAATCCCACTTTGCTTTTTTGGCGTTGCATGATGAGCAACTCGTGGCTACAACTTTGGAGGGGGATATAAAAGCTTGGGACATCCAAACAGGAAAACTCTTGAGTCGATGCCAGACAAACAGGTATAGATTGGCCAAAAGCTTTATCAATCATGAGGCACTACTACTCCTTGCTCATAACGGGCCCGATGACTACTTGATGGGCGATGTTCTTGGTAAATTCCAAATTTGCAACAATGAGACTTGGATTGAGAGGAGTGGAGAGAGGATTATTTGGCTACCGCCGGATTATAGACCTACCATGGCATATGCTTCGGGTTCAACGATCGTCATTGGTACTATGCTGGGACGGGTCTTCAACCTGTGTATGACAGAATAGAATGGGTATTGAGTAGGACCTTTTATTACAACTACTTCAGACATCATCTTGCAAGAAGAGATAGTTACAACTAATACCCCTAAACTCGTGATAATATATGTGGAAAACCACCTGACATTTCTAACCGCCATGTGATATCCTGTCCCTGAAATCCTAATGCTGATTAGAAGGTGATTAAAACAGTACACATGAAACCCAATAGTTATTTGGAGGTGTAACTTGATGTATATGCACCCCCCAGCTCAGCTAGGCTCCAATGATGATGTTGAAGGCTACACTGCTCTTCTTGGTTGCTGAGGAGGTATGATAATGGTAGGGTATGAAGGAGGAATGAGTAGGGAATATGTAGAGCAATGCAACTAGTCACAGTCTTTATCTACGCATATGGTCGCAACCCACAGCACTTCATCATAAACCGTAGGTACAGGCTAGCAGCTCCACCAACCCCATCTGATAGAATGGGTCCAAGCTTTCCGAGGAGAACATGTTTCCCGCGGGAAGATGAAAATCGTGGTAGCCACTTGAGAGAAATATTACCGTTCAGTCAATCTCTTCCTCGATATTTGTTCGATTTCTATATATCACTTTGTTCGAGTATCCACGCTTCACATTACGGGCGGTGCAGCTCAAGTTTTCCGCGGAACCCAACCCATCACTTCTGCAACTTATGGACAGCATATAAGTACGAACCCTTCGCATCGTCTTTCAACATTAGCCAACACACATCACATATCTTGTTCCTCTATTCCCCATGCCTTCTTCTAACACAGAGTTCTGGTCCAAGGCCGACAGTTACGTCATGACCACAGGAGTCCCGTTCTCCCCTGTCATCATATCCAAAGCCCAGGGAACCCGCCTCTATGACACAGATGGCAAGCAGATTCTCGACTTCACTTCCGGTCAGATGAGCTCTCTTCTCGGTCACTCCCATCCGGCAGTCGTCGAGGTTGTTAAACACTATGTGTCCGAATTGGACCATCTTCTCAGCAACATGATCACACATCCTGTTGTCAACCTAGCTGAGAGACTGGCAAAGTTCCTGCCTAGCCCCCTGCAAAAGTCCTTCTTCCTCAACACTGGCTCCGAGTCAACCGAGGCTGCTATCAAGATTGCCAAGTGCTATACAGGCAAGTTTGAGATTGTGGCCTTCTCCGCCAGTTACCATGGCTTGACTCAGGGTTCCGGGTCTGCCACGTACTCCGCCGGCCCCAGATGAGGTGGCCCAACGATGCCAGGATCTCTGGCCTTTCCTGCGCCGTACGGTTATCGCTCTCCCTTTCGAAAGCCTGATGGGTCATGGGATTGGGAGACTGAGATGGACTTTGGCTGGTCTATGATTGATCGTCAGAGTGTTGGTTCTCTGGCCGCTTTCATCATGGAGCCCATCCTCTCCACCGGCGACATTCTCGACCTGCCTACGGGTTACTTGGAGCGTATGCACGACGAATGCCGGAAGTGGGACATGTTGATCATCATTGACGAGGCCCAGACTGGAGTTGGACGAACCGGCAAGATGTTTGCTTTTGAGCATGAGGAGGGCGTGGTCCCCGATATCCTGACCCTCTCTAAAACCTTGGGTTGTGGTCTCCCTCTAGCCTCTGTCAGCACCACGGCCGAAATTGAGCGTGGCTGTAAGGAGGCTGGTTTCCTGTGGCTTACCACCCATCTCAACGACCCTCTTACAGCGGCAGTTGGCGACAAGGTTCTTGAGATCGTCGAACGTGACAATATTTGTCAAAAGGCCAACGAACGAGGCCAACAGCTCCGCGCTGGTCTTGAGAAGCTTCAGCAAAAGTATTGGTGTATCGGAGATCTCCGAGGCCGAGGCCTTTTGCAGGGCATCGAGATCATTTCTGATCCCAAGACAAAGGCTCCCGGTGCTGATCTGGGCCAGGCTATCTCCGACAAGGCGATGGAGTTGGGTTTGTCTTGTAACGTTGTGAATTTGCCTGGTATGGGCGGTGTGTTCCGCCTGGCTCCTGCTGTCACTGTCACGCCTGAAGAGATTGAGCTTGCTTTGGATATTTTGGACAAGTCCTTTGGCTCTGTATTGGAGTTACGCGGTCAGATGACGGCCGCTGCTTGATATGCTAGACATAGAGCAAAAAAGTATACAGACATACAGATAGACTTTGGTCGTTTTTAGAACGAAACTACATTCCTGATCACAATAGACAAGTAGAGTATTTGTTACCAGTTGAACACTGACAGGAGTAAACAATTCTTCTTGTGAGTAGTACCTTGATCCTACTTAATTCAGTTAGTACCTCTGCTCCATGCCATTCCAGGAGCAGCCATACCTTGTGTGGTACAATATGACCGTGCGTTGAACATTTAATCACTATGAATTTGAAGCTTTAGTGCAATCTGTACCTTGAAATGTGAGTTTCACACTCAGATTCGCTTCTGTTATTATGGTATCTCACAGGGCTAGCTTTCCATAAAAGGCCGTATGAGATTCTCCTCAGATCACGCCACTAAAAGGAAACAAGGTCAGTGGACCTGTATCAACAAGTAACAAGGTTGAGAGAACATAACGAGTCTGAACCTTGTGCCCGGAGACACACTTGTAATGGGTACCGATAAGTCCGTAATCATGGGCCGCGGGTGTCATTATGCATGAATTTAGGAACGGATAGCCATGAGAATTGATAGAATGGAATTGCGGACATGTCCCAAGTTGCTGTAATGCTAGGATCAGAAGTACACGGCCCAGTACGTAAGGGCAGTTACTGTCATGGTTAGACCCGGATTCTCCGGTGGTCGTTTTTTACGTGAAAACCAATCAGCATTCAAATTTTCTAACTACCGCAGATCCACTTAACATCTCCTTAACCTGGAGCGAAAGTTTCATCAGTACAGGGCATTAATCACTATTCTTATAGAGAACTCAAGGGCTATAGTCACGAAGTCACGAAGTCATACTCGAATACTCCACTGGGATCATAGCGGTTGACAGGTAACCTGTGCGTTTCGAGAGGTTTGACGTTTCCCAATTGGGATGATCGATAGTAAACTTTACCGACGAAAATTGTGCTCATGACATATGGAGCACTACTCGCATAACTTGCATGGAAAGACGTTTGACTAAAGAGATGGACTTATAAATATAGAATGGTATTTTGAAGTATCTGGGCTTGGGGAATGTCCTTTCAAGCCATTACCCCATCGCAAAAGATTGGTTGAGACAAAAGGTATCGAGAGACCATACCCGCATCGGGAGCGAACTAGCTTGACTAACCACTCGTTACCGTCATAACACAGACCTGTAAGCGGTAAAGATATGGTGTACTGTTACCTATACCTGATTGCGGTTCACGATGACCGCTTCATAGTCGAGTTAGTGGGGATTGGTTGATATAGACTGAAGACGGAGACATCCCATCTGCCATCTGCAATAAAGGATTTTCAAATTGTAGTAAAAACGAGAGATCTATAATTCAGACTCTTGCAAGATGGAAACAGCAGCACGAAAGCTTAATCTAACTGTGAAGGCACTCTATATACTACTTTTCTATATGTTCTATGAACCACTCTTACTACTGTTTTCTCACCCGTCTGCAATTCTCCTCCTTACCCCAAAGCCTCTTTCTCACTCTTCCCGATCAAGCTGATACCTCCGTCATGACAAAGCCTTTAAGTGGATTCTCGGTATTGTTGAGGTACTCGTCGACAATGCGCTCATAACCGTTAGCGCCGTACCCCCAAGGGGCCTTCAAGCCTTTCTTGTAGGCCTCCTCGGGCGTTGTTGCCGTTCTTTCTCCCTCAGCGTTAAAGTATGACGGCGTGCATATAGACAGGGCCGAAAACCACGCTGCACGCTTTCCCACTTCAGCCGTCCACGTGTCCTCGTTTTGCTTACAAGCCTCGATTACCAGGCGTTCGGGGTCACGAGATTCCTTTGACGCCTGGGCAATGATGTGTGCAATGAATCGTCCGGTCATATCATAACCCGAGGTCATGTTGTACGAGGCTGGACCACCGGGGCCGAGGCGGGCAAAGAGGTTAGGAAAGCCGTGGGTAGCGATACCGAAAAGGGTTCCAAAATCGGACGAGGCCCATTTCTCTTTTAGTTGACGTCCGTCGCGACCTTTCACGGTAGCTCTGATATTGTCTTCGGGAAGCGGCTCAGATACAACATTGAAACCAGTGGCAAGCACGAGGACGTCAACTTCGAGCTCCTGGCCGCCGACGACTATGCCATTTTCCGTGTAGCGATCAATACCCTTGCCGTCCGTGTCTACAAGAGTCACGTTGGGGCGATTGAAGGTGGCAAGGTAATCGTCGTTAAAGGTTGGTCGTTTACACCACCCAGGATACCATGCCTTTAGCTTTTCGGCTACGGCAGGATCCTTGACCTCGCTTTCGACACGGGCTCTAAGCTCATTGGCGAAGGATTCGTCCATTTTCAAGAGCTCATCGATATGCCCACCTGTGGCGGCTAGTTCCCTCAGCCGCCCGGAGCTACCAATCAAGCCGGCTCTAGCTTGGTTCCTGGACCAACCGTCGTTGACGAGGTCTTCGGGTTCCGGATCCGCTGACAACCAGCTGTTCAAGTTCTTTACTCGACGGCGCTGCCATCCCTTACCGGAGGCCGTCACCTCGGCCCAACTCTCAGTCGTCGTTTCCTGCTGGAGTCTCTCTCCGCAGTAGGAGGGCGTCCTTTGGATGACGTAAAGGTGCTTTGCCCACTTGGCGAGATGTGGTATGGCTTGCACCGACGTGGCTCCAGTTCCAATTATTGCTACTCGTTTGTCTTGCAGGTTGACGAGGTCTGGCTGCTCCTGACTACCACCGGTAACAGTATAGTTCCATCGGGCGGTGTGAAAGATTTGCTTTCGAGCACAGAATTCAGCATATCCTGGGACAGCTGGGGCTTTGGGAATGGAGAGGATGCCGCCGCAGATGAAAAGGAACTGAGCCTCTACCGTCATGTGTTTCGCGGGTTGGACATCGCCAAAAGATTGCGTCATGTCCAAGATCCAGCGACCCTTGGTCTCGTTCCAGGCATGTTGGTCAACTTTGGTCGAGAACATGGCCTGGAGTTTGTATTGGGTTGCAATACGTTCCAACTGGCCCCTGATCTCATGTCCAAAGGAGTACTTGTGCTTTGGCATATAGCCTGTTTCTTCCAGGAGCGGCAGGTAGCAATAACCCTCAACATCACACATCAGGCCAGGGTAGCGGTTCCAATACCAGGTACCTCCGTACCCGCCGGCGGTGTCGATAAGCACGATGTCCTGGGGGTTGAAGCCAGCTTCAACGAGGCGAGCAGCATACAACAAACCATTGATGCCGGTGCCAACAATGAGAAACTTCTTACTGGCACCATCTTGAAGTGGCTGGTCTTGGCGAGCGAGGGCCTCGTAGTCTACCCAAGGATCTGCAACAAGCTTGTTGAGTTCAGACTTGTCAAGAGCCATGTATTGAGCGGTTCCCTCTGGCCGAATGCGTTTGTTTCGCTCCTCGGCGTATTTGTCCATGTTGGTGGCCATTGTATTGTCTCGAAGGCAAATCAATGGAAAGATGTAGAAAAAAGATAGTAAAACTTGATTTGTAATAGATTTTGGGCAATTGCAAACTTAGGACGAAGATTTGACTGATAGTTTCGAGGATAGATTTGATCTCTGAGGTCAGCCTTTTATACTTGAATGCTGCTGAAGCATTCTTAGCTGATATGAATGAAACGTTCCTAGCAATTTTCACTTACTTCACTGACCTTCGGGTCGGGAATTCGAGACTACCCGGAAGGTAACAATGCAGGAACCCGAACATAGCTTCGGTATCTACCAGACGCATAGTTATCATGAAACAAAGGTACACCCGGGTTGCGGGATCTATAATTTTGTTTCTGCACCCTCGCGGAGTCTTGTTATTTCCCGTTCAGGTGGATCTTATAGTGGAACTGACGTTATTCGGCAGCGAAACGTGTGTTAAGAGCGTATTCGGATATTAAGTGGGTTCAGCTAAGAAAGTGCCGGCATCTCTTTAGGCTGTGATCAGCGTACTCAGCCCAGCTAGCAGCTCGGGGACAGTTATCCCCTGTGACACTCCATTAGGCAAAACCTAAAGTGGGGCGCCTTTAAGGTTCAACGGATCGTTGCGACCCCGCTTCAATGACGATATTGCAAGAGAGGGTATAAAGAGGGCAGCTACAGCAGGAATTACAGAAGGGTCAGGAATAAATTGTCATCTCTATCACCCCTACGTTCAAAGCACTATATTATTAAGACCTATCTGCGAGCTAACGGCGACTGTACCACTCTTTCCAGTAGTTAACCTTTAGGCCCTTGACATCCCCGAACTGGACTCCATAAATAACGTACATAAAAACAGCCGGGCGGCTTGAGTTACTAAAAGAGGCAGAACAAGGCGCTTTTTACTCGAGATACCTAAATTGCATCCCAGATGTAGATGTTCATGAATACGATTACCTACTGTTCACGTCGAAAGGTTGCTCTTCGTGCCTTACATCTTATGATATCAAACTTGTACGTATCGCGAGGTGTTAGACTTCGATCTTCGACTTTAAAATTCGCAACCGAAACCATCAGTGGAATTTCACAAATTTCTTCTGACCCAAGGACCAAAGTTGTTAGAGGAAGACAGACCCTTTAGCACGGACCGCTTCGATATCGCCGGACCAAGCATTGATCTAAGCGGTGTCTACGAGGACAGATCCGTTGCGCTCTTCCGTATGTGATACGTTTATGGCTTCGGAGATGCTGAGAGCTCCCGCAGTAGAAGCTCGATCGGCGTAGTATTTCTCAATGTATGGGGGATAAACACTATTTTTGTCATAACTCGATCATGCAGCTAGGACGATGCGGTGTTTCAGTTGGACGCTGCCCAACTTGATTGGCTGAAAGAGTTCACTTTATGTAAGAGCCGTGAACGCTAAAGAAGATGTAATAAAAGTGGAAAGCTTCAAAAGATCGATATAATTATAGGAGTAAATCATGATATATTTGGTAATTCAATTAATCCGAACAATTCCCATGCGACTGCAATGCAACTTGAAGGTTAAATCGGGGGTTGCTGTCTCGGTGATAAGGAAATTTAATTCAAAGAGGCCGAAATGTTAAACTCGTGAGGATTGATCCAGTCATGTGACCTTCACTTATTCCGCTGCCTACCCTACAGGGAGGCCATTGTTTTCAACTTGGGTTTTGGAATCTATCCTTTATAGATTAAATTATTATTCGTGCTAATTACACCCGATTACAGCACACAATATCAACTGGGGGGTGTTTCTACCTTTTGCTTCATCCTGCTTTCCTGTTGGCATTGAAAGGTTTGACGCCTACGTTCGACAAGGCATGCGACCTCTTTGGTAAGTTTTTAACCGCACGATTTTTTTAAATGTCCCACCATCTTCATCACAGTGTTCATCAGGTACAATCTCCACTACGTAAATCCTAGTAACAAATATGCGGCGCTTCCAGATACCTCTCTGAAATCCGGCGTAACAAGAATTCTGGTTTTTTAGCAGAGACCACATCTTTCTCCCATCCAAGGAACTCAGACCAAGCATCTACAACTCCGACCAGTGATTTTGCATCAACTGCTGACCAACACTTTTCCACCGCATCCCATTGTTCTTTGGGTTGACCTTCCACGGGGTTCGGATTCGGGAGACTTTGGGCAGGTGTCCAACGAACATCCTGGTATTCTGATGTAGGAAACAACGGCCAGTGTATCTCATCCGGCTCGCCGGCCTCTTTGTTTGGAGGGTTCACGTTGCTGACCATGGCTAATTCGACATCGAAGGGTAATATGGAATCCTTTGACACATGTGGTGCTGGGGATTGAAGCTCCACGCCCATCATTTGCGAGACGAAGGAATCAGATCCGTTTAGAAGGGAACCAATAGAGTTGTTACCAGACCCATAGTTAGGATCTGAGCTTTCATCATCTAAAGTAATCAAGGACTAGAGTCAGCATACCAAGGGGGCACTTTCAACAACGTAACCTGTGACAAGAAAGGAACTTACACGCTCCCCAAACAACATTCGGAACTGCCTTGAAAGTAGGTTTTAGTCGCCAATCCTTTCTCTCCTCTCCACTATTCACATGCTTAACTGAAACGTGCAGTGTAGATGCCAGCGCTGTCTTGAGTTTCATAGGCTTGGCAAAGATCTTGGGCTCTTCTTTTTGAAGGGGTTTGCAATCTTCGCCATTGATCAATGCATGGCCCATGGCGAACTTGGCTTCGATACTCAACCTCAGCGGACCTCCCCTGACACTCCATGGTGCGTTGAACGCTTTATCCGGACCGTCCATGTCGCCTAGTAGTCCAGACAGGCACATGTAAACATGAGGCGGCGTGGCAACGGAACGCGCCATCTTGGAGCCGGATTCGAGGACTAATTTGTAGAAACCACTCAAGTCAAGTGTCTCTTGGTTAGAAGATTGTGAGGAACCGAAGTCGACATCGAATCCAAACACCCAAAAGTCGACGTGCACCTTACCACGTACAGGCGGACCTTGAATGTAAAGCGTAGCCCCAATTTCAACAGCGATGTGCACATGAATGAACCACACTTCCATGTCAAAGGAAACGCCAACACTGACGTGTCCTATAGCCTGGAACTTGAACGGTGCAAAGTTCATGAGAAAGTCTGCGTAAGCATCGAACCAGGCTCGCAATCGTCCCATGGACAGAGTCACGTTAATATGCAACCCACCCATACAGACCTTGGGAGTAATCGCAAAGTATGCCTCCCCTGTCACACTCAAGTTGCTTCCCAGTGCCCAGTTGACACCAAGACGGGGAATGTTCTTGGGATATATGGCGGGCACTTCATATGCGCTATGATACCCACCGATAGTAAAGACAAAGTCTCCTTTATTCGGGCCAGAGAACCAATAGTACAACGCGAAACCTCCAGTCAGATGACAGCTAGGATCGAGAATATAAGAGTTGGGTGATAGTTGTGCTTCAACACTAAAACGGCCTGCGTCCGGATCTAGACTGGCTTTGAAACCCAACTCTACTCGAGCGAACTTGTACGGGGAATTTGCGTTGGGGATATCTGCAGACGCCAGACCAAGAATGTGAAATTGTAGGCGGGGGCTCCATTGCGCAATGAGTACGGCCGTCACGTCCAACATCTCAAAGGCTGACACAGTCAATCCCGCGGCGAGCCACATTGCATCCTTCTCCTGGAAGAACCACGGCGTTCCCCCGCCGGGTGGTTGGAGGAGGTTTGTGAGCGTATCGACAATGGTTGAATCGGCTGAAGCTGGCGCTATCAAGGGGTACCGCGGAATGTCTTTGATGTCTGGGATGCTGACGCCGACATTGTAGCCGAATCCACCCGTGATGCCTGAAATGGTAGCGAATTCCAGCGTGATGAGAGGTCCTCGGAGTATCGCGTAGACAAACGCACTCGTGTACTCATCACCCAGTCCCGTGATCTTGTTCTTCTTCTTTCGACCGTAGAATCCCGCGGCTTGGAACAACCAGGGGACAAATCCAATGGTAATACCGCCGACGTAGAGTTCGCACTCGGCATCTTCCTGATGGATCAGACCTCCCTCAATCTTCAGTGGCGGCTTGTCAAATGAAGCAGCCAATCCGGAAACTGAAACAGAAATATCCTTCAGGTCGATATTCTGAATGTTGATGCCGTTCTGGAAGTTCAAGCTAAGCTTGAACCCAAAAACGGCAAAGGCCAATGGACCCATTGAGAATGTAGCGTCGAACTGAATGGCCAGCACATTCTTTGAATATTCGAAAGCTACTTGACTGATGGTAAGCGGGCCCTGCGTGTTCTTTAATGGTGCTTTGGCGCTCTTAGCTACGTCTGGACCAAGAGGAGGATTCTCCTTCTTTTGATCCGGCGGCGTTGCGCCAGTTTCCTCAGGAGACTTCTTCTGAGCCGTTTTCCCGACCGGGTAGTCTAGGATAAGTTGACCTTTGACTACGAGAGCAAAATGGAACCCTTCAGCAAGGTCTGTCGGTTTCTCACCTTGCGTACTCTTGGTGGATGGCACGCTGGTTTGCAATAACGCGTTGACAGCATCGACCTGAGCAGGTTTCAGAACGGCATTGACCCAGAAGAATCGCAGTTCATCAAAGGGAACGCTGAATGTGGTTGGTAGAGGAATCTCGTCCGGTACTTTGAGACCGGTATAGGCGAGTTGGAAATATCGGATTGGTCCTAGGTTCGCCTCCTTTCTCAACTGGTCATGCAACTGCACGAATGTGGCTTTGACTTTCCCAATCCCGAGATCAAGCTTGAACTGGATTTCACCATTATTCCCTGGTTCAAGGTGAAAGGAAAAGACTGGGGGAGTATCGGGACTCAGAACTTCGGCATCTCCCAGGAAGGACGGAAGCCCGTCGATGAATGCACTGTCAGGTCCGAAGATGGCTCGTCCCACATCTCTAAGTGAGACTTTGTGCTCGATTTTCTTGGTGATTTTTGCATCGAAGGTCCAATCTCGGTTAGCAGCGTCCTTTACTGCCCTTCTGATATAGCTCAAGCTAATCTCAACACTGCCTGCAATCAAGATAGTTCCTCGAGCTTCGAATGTGCGCACATTGTCTTGAGAGCCGTATCCGACAAATACATCCTGGAGATTAATTTGCTTCAGAATGTCGTATAGAACGTCCCGTGACTCTTCTGTAAAGTAATCGTAGAGCAGGCCGAGACTCAGTTCTTGAATCGAGCCCGATATGGCCCAGTCCGCAGAAGCATTGGCTCCTGCATTGGGGCTTGACCTTGAATATGATAAGACCCCGACTAGCTCATTTGTGCAAGTTGGTCGAGGTCCCAGGTCATCCGGGGGGCCGGTGAGAGCTATGCGAAACTCGAGGTTCACATCGACAGCTCCGTCGTCCCATGTTGCACTTAGTGACACCTCCTCGAAATTCAAGGATGGGAGGTTCGCAGCTCCTTCGGGATCCTGATAGGGATCACAGGCTTCAATCGTCGCAGAGACAGAAATATACTTTGAAGCCACACGAAATTGAGCATTTGTAACGAACTGTGGGATGTTGGAAGGAAAGTTGTCCAAATCGAGTGCGTGTGGCAGCAAACTCTTCAACGAGAGGCATGGCGCAGGGTTGGGCGTGAGGATCTGGAGACTAGTTGATTTCTCCCAATCGCTGAAGGCGGCTTCACGAATGCCTGGCCCCAGGTCGGCGGGAAACCATAATTTGCCTGATAAGTAGAATCCTCCTTTTCTGCCCACACGATAGCCTCCCTCTAGATAGATGGAGATATGGTCAGGGTTCTCATCGTCAGTGTCCTTTCCGAGCGCAGCATCTACCTCGATCCCTAGCTTGATTCCGCTGAGCTTGCCTTTATCGGTCAGAAACACTTGTAACTGGCGGAACATAACACGGCTTTGGTGATCCGCGTCATTCCCAGGCTTGGTGATCTCCTGTGGAACAGCCTGGTCCAGCTTCGGTAAGTCGACACCCGAGATATTGTCAATTAGAGCTTCTCCGAATTTCTGCAAATCATTGGACTTGTCTTGAGAGGTGACGCTGAAGGTTATTCCTGTCGAACTGTCCAATGCTAAGCTTGCTTGTAATTTAAGCTCGGCATCTCCAATCTTGGTGACTAGCAACGCCGTAATCATCAAACCAGTGCGGGAGAAAACTTTCACTTTGGTAGTGGTTTGGCCGTTCTCCATCACGTCTGTCCCGATCCATGATTCGCATCGAACAATCAGAGTGGGTTGTTGGATTTCCAAATTGATAGATAGCGGCCAAAAGTCCATCATCAGGGACTTGAAGTTATCTGATATACTACCGCTAGGCGTAAACTCCAAGCGGAGACTTGTGTTGTAGTTGACATCAGGGGCAAACCAAACAGCACTGCGCTCCCCAACTTCGGCGCTGAGAGTCCATTGTGTCGTTCCGAAGGCTGTCTTAACAATGTCGAGGTCACCTACTTTGTTGGCAGTGGCTCCTGGGCAAAGTTGCTCTTGAAAGTCACATATCTCTTTGAATGACCAGATGAAAGGTGACAATGGTTTGACAAGGCCGAAGACCATGACAGTGTGGCTAAACTCAGGCAGAAGACCATCAGGACGAAGTTTGCCAGGCTCCGAGTCGAGCTTCAGGGCCCCTGCTGCACATGCAGTATCAAATGTCATGTTGTGAGAGGTGACGATGGAGAGGCTTGGCTTGAGGATGTCTTCACCCGTCAAGTTCATGCCTGTTGCTCGAAGAGCAACCTTCATCCATAGCATCATGCTGTCTGTAGATTGCAAGGAGGCTGGTTCGGTTGTCGGTCTCTTCTCCAGACTGATCGACGCGGTCCTTAGCATCGACACGAAATTGTCTAGTTCATCTGAATCCTGTAACTTGGTACCTTCGTTGTCGGAAACCAGTAAATCGTTTGTGCTTGCTATAATGATGAACCCAGATGAAGATGTCGCCTCGGCCATCGCAGCTGGTACATTGTCGCCTAGGGCCGTGGTATACATGGATGTTAAGCTGAACAAAGACAAAGGTCTGCTTGCTATCAGATCAAACGTCCCAATCTTTCTTTTGTGCTTTTCGTTCTTCTTCTTGTCCAACAAACTTTCCTGCTTCTTGATTATCTTCGTGTCTGACTGTAAAGTCTGCTTCTTCACCCGAACCCCATCTCTCATCTTCCGCCGAGTACGTGAGTAAATACCCAGATCCTCATAATTCTGGGTACCGGTCGTGCGATTCCGGTCTGGGTCATCGTACATTTTTATATCCTCATCCTCAATGTAGTAGGAAGACTGGCGTCCGTCATAGGCAGCATCTTCGACCGACTGTACTTTGATGTAGATGAGCCCATTTTCGCCTCGAATCAAATTGGAGCGAATGTCTGGGTGGGCAAATATACTGCCGACACGGGTGTTGAGAGTCTCTATGAGTTCTGCAAAACCTTGGTTCGAAGAGACCCTTTTTTCCTTGAACATGGCTTTCAAACTGTTCCATGGCTGGAAATTCGTCTTGTCCATAATGTCCCTATATGCGGCAATCTTTAAGCGTCGATCAGCGTCTTTGATCTTTTCTTTGAGCTCGTCTTCTTTGTTGTCAAAGTATAGTAGATTGAATTGTGTGGGTTTTACAGTCCAATCACTTTCCATCCACCGAGGATAACATGTCAATAAGAGAGGACCGCGATCTGCCCCGGATTTTGCAAAATAATATGCAATATACATGAGTAGCTCCCAATCTAGAGATACAGCAAGTTGTAGTTAGCTGAATTTAGGCAAAAGTCGGGGATGCCAACTCACCTGGGTGGTTATGCATGCTTCCGGCCGATATAATGATGTTGTACGGTTTAAAACTTTCGATCATAGTCGTCGGCGTAGAGCTACACGCTCCGTGATGACTACATTTCATCGAAGGAATGCGTCGATCGCCGGACCAGGCTGGCTTTAGCCATTCAACTAGGACAGACTCTGCTGCCGCGTTCAAGTCGCCTGCGAAGTAATGCGAAACCCTGCCGTTAGGCCAGGCAATAACAGCCGCGAGTGAAGCCTCATTCGTCAAAGTCACTTTATCTGGCCATAAGATCCCAGCTGCGACTCCAGTTTGATTTGATGAAGGACCGATCAGTTGCCCTTCAATGGCAATGCAGAACATTGCAGGTCGTCCTCCTCTCGGCATCTTACTCATTAAGACGTCGATATCCTTTACAGATTTGGGATCCAGCTGACCAGGCCAGTTCTTCTCTAGATCTGTGTCTGAAAATATGTCAGCGCCTAGCAGGCTGGTTCCGTAGTAAACATCAGCAACCACATCATTGTCGACTTTCAACGTGCCATTGTTGCCTCTGTCACCATTGACAAACCCTGAGCACTTCTTAGTCATCATGTGTGCCGATGTCAGGAATTTAGTTCGGGGTTTGTCCGTGCCATAACGGAAGTACTTCTGGACCATAGTAGTCTGTTTCATGAAGGAGTTGAAGCCGCCATAGTGGTCACCATCCCAGTGCGTGACGATAGCAACATCGATTTTGAAACCACCCACTCGTGTCTTATACAGACACTCGATGTTTTCTAAGGTGGTGATGACTTTTTTATTACCCCCTCCCTTCCCTGCGTCAATCCAGACCACCTTGACACACTCAGGCAAGATTCCTTTGTCGTTTGGCTTGGCGAGGACATGGATAGCCGCGTCTCCTATCCCTATGTTGATGTGGTAGCTGTCGACTTGATACGCCATTATGACAGTCTGACAATGACGCACATTTATTCTGTGATGTAGCACTGAAGAACAGATAAAGTTCGAGTTCGTCTTGCAGATAGTATGGGAGAGTGACTACTTCGTGCCGGCAACGAAATTTGCATGGGGGAGAAATAGATGATTACGCAGATACGTTCTGAGTGTCATAATTTCCTGTATACCTTGCACACTCTAACATATTGCTAACAGCTACAGCTGCAAGTCACTACTCCTAGTAAAGGTTGACTACCAGCCTCACCGTCCGCAGCACCACATGGGGTTGACAGTCTGAAATTCGATCGAAAGGTTGCGGGACTTCTGGGACATGATGATTGAAAGGTTCCAAATGTATCACAGTGCAGAAGGTGGGCTGAAGTACGTGTAGCTGAAACGTCCTGGCTAATGCATGCAAAGAAGCGATAAAGCAGAATACGTGGTGCACGGAAATGTGGGGCTGACATGGGCGGGCCATGAGATAGGCGCTGATGGGTGAAATGCGAGGACCTTTTGCAAGCCAATAACCGACTGCATAAAGTAACATCCATCATCCATGCTGCAGCAGGACTTATAAAGACACGTGCAGAGACAACAGTGATTCAAATCAGACAGAAAAGGAAGTTGGGGACAGCATATCAGCCAGCCACATTAGCAATATAACGCACTATGCTGCAGGACTTATACAGACAAATGCAGCCAGGCGCACGAGATGAGGAGAGAACAATTGTTTGTTCCAAAATCAATGATTTCTAATGTCCTATATTCAGCCAGGTACAGAACCTACCTATGCAAGCTCACCGCTGTCCCGCAAGCTGCAAGAACCCCTCAGCGGCCGTGTATGGCGACTTCTCGAATCGCATGCGTTCATCCGTCTTGTCCACTTTCATCCGCGTGTACTTGATTGCTGCATCAGTAGCCGTAGCGGGCGTATCAGACGTGAAGTATGGCTGCAACCAGTTCCAAGTCCCCAGCGTAGATACAGGGATTGGCACGCCTAAACTCAACTGCTGGCTCGTACTGGGCAATGGGTCCGTGCCAACGGGCTGCTGCTGCTTATCATCGAAATCTGGGATGGTCTTGGGGAGCAAGATTGGTCCGAGACTGAAGAATACGGACATGTTGGAAAAGGCTTCGTTGATGATCCATGGTTGCAAACGAAGCTCTTGGACGGGAAGGATGCTGGTGTAAGCGTGTATGCTTGCGAATGGATCCATGATCGCTCCCAAGATCGTTTGCTCTCGACATCGAAGTATGTCAAAGTCTGTCGCCTCACGACTCGTAGGGTTGAAGTAAAACGGGAGTAACCGTTGCTCCTTACTTCCCATAAACCTCAATGGCTGCTTTTCGGAAGCTTGCGGGTCTGCCTCCCCCGGCTTGTCCTGCTGATCGTCATGTCCATAGTAGGTGTAGATTTGGTCCAGAAGCAATCCATCCTCTAATTGGAGTCCATCATCCTTCTTATCTTTGGAGGCGAAATAACCAATCAGTCCATCGTGAGCTTTCTCCCTTGATCCAAATTTGACAGGGAAGTCGTAATAGCCGCCAAGATTGGCCTGGTCGCGACTCAAGGTGTCAGCATCGGCGAGGACCAAAGGTTCCTTAGCCAAGCCTCCACGAAGATTTTGCTTGACATAGGGCTCCACTGCCAACTCCAAGGACCATCCCGTATTGACCAAAGCCAGCGGACGTCCGGTGACCGTGCCCCATTGCTCCGAGTAGCCTGGCGGCGCTGGCAAGAGCGTCGCCATTGAGTCGTCGAGCATGCGAATGAAAGCTCGGAGGTAGTCCGCAGACTTCATCATCTCGGATACAAGGCGCTGTAGCTGGGTATACTGAACATGCTTCTCCTTGGCAGGATCGACTTTGGGCGGTTCGAAGGGCAGCCATTCTGGCGAAGCAAGTGAACCCTTTGGCCCACCTGCACGCACGTCACGGTAGAATTTACCATCACCGGTGAAGAATTGTAGTCCATAGTTGGCGTAGTTGATCACGACCCATCCCCAAACAGGGTTTTCCCATTCGTTGGTTGGTCGCCAATACAGGTCACGACCTTCCCCAGGATCTGTCAACGTGACAAACGCGGAGTTCAGGCGTGAGAACTGGTTGATTTGCGGTGGAATCTGAACCCAGGCTTCGCTAGGGACTATGTTGTCGTCTCCGGGACCAGCATCCTTGTTTCCACCAAAGATCGAGTCGGCCGTGTAGTACTCGCCGCATGATGGTACTGCCCATTTCTTGGAGGCCGAAACGCTTGGATCAACAGCATGAATAACTTGACCGAACTTATCGATAATATTGAGCTTCTTAATGAAGAATTGACCGTGGGTCACCGGTTTGAAAGCAGCAAACGGACTGCCGCTGAGTTCGACACTGGATCCATATGGAGTAAGGTCTGACTCGCCTTCAATAAGCTTTAGGTCAATTGCCTCAAAGCCTGCTATGTTTTTAGGATCAGGAACAGCGGCGGCAATGGGGACTGATTCGGTCGACAGGGCGTTTGCTGGTCGATTGTTGGGTTTTACATGTGTTCCATGCAAACGAGTGAGAAGGTGGTCGGTCAAGCCAGTCAAAGGAGCTGATAAGTATGGTAACTGACGCACAGAATTCAGTAAAATTTCCCTGTCCTTTCCGGGTAACATGTCATTCAGCGCGGTGTCGGAGAGCTGGGAGAAAAGGCTGCGAACTTTGGACTCGAGGGAAAAGGTTGGTTGGGGTAATATAAGAGACCTCCCTGACAGCGTTCGTCGATCATCCTTCTTCCGGGTTGCCCTGTATTCTAGGTACGCCTTGACGTCCAAGGAGTATCGGGCTTGAGATGGCTTCAAGCCGTCTTTGGTGGTATCGTTGAGATGCCAGAACATGTAGGGAATGTGAAAGTACTCGACTTCCCACTCCAGATACAGAGGGAAGAATGGTTGCTCTGAGTTCCATCTGTCTCGCCAACGCACCTCATCTGCTTCGCCATTTGACTTAACTTCGTGATCATGATACAAAGGCAAAAATGTGTCTTTAGAACATTCGAATGATCCTCGATCTTTCTGTAAGGAAGCGAACTCTTCGACCAATCTCTTAGCATCCAGACCCAGGTCTGAAGGGCAGCATTTTTTTAGTACCTTGTCGAAGAATTCTCCCCATGATGAATCTAGGGATTTCATCGTGCCATCGAACGGGCATTGAGTGTTCAGACGGACTTTGAGACGATCAAGGAAGTCTTTGGGCCAACTCGATGGAATGCATGACACCATGAGCGTCGGATCGCCGGGTTGGAAAAATGGCTTTGCGACACCAGCCTGCAGAGTATGGACCAATTGTGCACGAACTTTTTGAGTATCAGACAGCTGACCAATGACCGACGGCATGATCAGATGGCCGTCTTCGCCATGAACGGGTATGCTGGCCTTGAGATCTTCACTGGCCTTGCCCAGAGCCTTGATACTGGAACGGAGATTTCCTCTCTCAATTTCAGGCTGCCTTTCCAGCACGAGACTGTCTCGATCACGAAGGAAGAGCCACCATAGTGAGAACATATCCCACTGGCGAGACTGCTTTAATCGTAGGGCTGTATCATTCACGATACAATCACGGTTTAGTGCGAGTACATCCAGCAGTTCGTCTTTCTCGGGAAGCCTCTGTGCAGGCTGATCTTCGGGATTGCTGATAGCTGTAGGCGGCTGGTCTTCATCTTTGGTATTGGCAAACACAAAGTGCTTGCCGCCTTCTTGTCGCTTGAATCTCGCATCCCCGATGAAAGTGGAAGCTCGTACTTGTGCTTCCACATCTTCGTCTTGGGCAATGAGAAGCTTCTCCATCTGCAAGATATCTTTATAAACTTGCTCGAGTTTGGGAGAGCCGTTGGCTGCTTTGTCATGGACATGCGCCATAATGCTATCCAGAGGCGTCACACCAAGGGAAACTGATTTATCCTCCATCAACTTCGCACATAACTCATCGGCAACGACTTTGGGTCGAGACGTGACATCCCACTCCACGTCGTACTTGGCACCATGGCATATAATATTGGCTTTATCGGACGAGTCCAACCACTTCCGACGACTGTCGTTAGATTCGGCTCCCATGACTTCCATGTTTAGAGCTTTCAACAAAGCATCACGAGTGCCGTATGTCCCAGGACTGGCCAGTAGATCCTCTTTACTGTCGCGGTGGAAACCCAGAACGTAATAGCTCAACTTGGCTTTCTGGATGCGCTGCGGCCCATCCCCGATGCGAAGATCATCGATCATGCTGAAGACATTTGTATTGTGCGGTTGGAAATCCGGGAACAGTTGGTTGGAGCTTTTTGTCAGGTCAATAGTGATGCGACTGCGACTATTCGATTCCTCGCTCGTCCACGTCTCGGCATTCCATTTGGATCCAATGAAGACTTCGGCTTGCTTATCGATGTTCACTGTGTCGACCTCATTTTCTTCGACGCCAGCGATTTTAGTTGCTGCATCAATAAAGGGCGATACATCAGTCTGAAGATCTGTACTGTCGTTGAGCTGGTCGATCATTTGGCGATGATCACTCTCCACAACCCAAGCAGCCAACGGAGGTACCGACTCGTTTTTCTCCTCCAGTTCGCAGTGACGAATAACGACCCATCGCGTAGGCACGGGTGAATATGGCGTCGGTGCTGGCTCTTTAGTAGGGACTGAAGGAACTGGAGGGGTTTCGCCAGCACTTGGTGGAGGTGCCGGGCGCCCAGATCGATATGGTCTCGGCATACTCCAGTGCACATAGACACCTTGTCTACCAGTAATTTGCTCTCCAGTGCCGAGGTTTGTAAAACGTGGGTTTGTTTTAGGGTCGGCAGAAGCATGAATGTCTGTATGGCGCAGAATGTCCGCAGCCAAGTACCTGGTGTCATAGCGAAGAAAAGTATAGTTTGGCTGAGTAATTGGGGCAATTTTTGCTTGTTTGCTCTCGCGACTAGTACAGATAGACTCATTTAGTATGAAAGCGTCCACTTTCATGGGGACAAAAAGAACGTCCGCCATTTTGCCTGCGAATGATAAGAAGAAGAGAGGGGAGGACTGGATTTGGATTTTGGGGGGGATAAGCCTATATATACCACCACACAGTCCCTCCATGCTTGTACAGCGCAGGCTACGCTGCATTACGAACAAATTAGGCACATTTCATGGAGTTTGAGTAAACGCGTAGCTAGCTGAAAATTGCTTCCCCATTTCGTATTTTAATCAAGAAACACGATGAGCAAAGAATATTCTACGAAGCCTGCCTACAGCTGTACCAACTCTAAAGCTCCATCAGACAACCTGGTCATCCCAGCATTTAATATCCACTGTAGAATAGCGATAGGTCAAAATAACCTTCTGAGAAACATCATCGTAGATGGCACTGATAGATGATCCGGCAGGCGAATCAGCACCGCTAAGAACCTTGTCAGTCCAATTGTTTCCATTGTCCACGCTCTGCGAACGGTAAAGTTTGTCCGTTCCTTTCTGCTGCCAGTAAACGTTGATGTGGGACTTGTTCTCTGGGCCTTTAGAATAAGAGACAATTGCCAAAGGAGTCGACTCTTTAGCGGTGCCGGTACCGTCGAGGGCGCCACATGCTGCACGGTTCCTTGTCAGTATCATATCAGAGTGACTTTTCAAAGGGGGAAAGGCCGTGGTCTTACGATGTTTTCCTGAAACGTCGTACACCTGGATATAACCAGTGGTCAGTTGGTAGACAATAAATCTACCCCCATTGTCGGTCAGGCAACCTGCCAAATAGGTTGCTTTGTGGAGTGGGCTGTTTTGCAGGGTGTAAGGGTTCTGCCACGTCAATGATTGTTCGATGACATTTCCAGATACATCACTGCGCATGTTAGTTTCTCTATATCATATATGCCGCTTTACTACGTGTGCCAATTGACTTACATGTAATACACATATCCAGCTTCACCACCAGTGGTGATCTTTCCAGCTACGGCAGCTGTACTCTTGGTCTTGGATGTACCCGCTTTGACGGCTTGCCATACTGGGCTGAGCTGATAGAGCGAAGTTTGGTCGGTACCATCACTTGCTTTAGTGGCGATGAAGCCAAACACCCGGGTCTGGCAGTTACACGTTAGAGCGTAAAGCCATTATACTATGTAAACAGAGGACGCTTACAAGTCCCTCGTAGTTGATTGCTGCAATGCTCGAGTCTGGGATGATCAGACCCGCACCGGGCACCGAGGTGGGATCGGTCGCAGGGCCAAATTGATTATTGTTGGGAACGGAGGCGTCAAATTCACGAAGAGTGAGATAGTTGTTCTTTGAAACTCCAAAAATGAAGAGCTTTTGAGAAGCGCTTGGCTTCCATAACGTGGTGTATGCAGAGGTCATTGTGATATCTTAGAAGAGAGGAATTCCGTAAACGAATACGCGAAGAAAACACGAATACACGGTGGGTGAGGTTAGATTATGCTGGTCTTTGGCGGAAGATTTGTCTTTAATATATTGTTCTCTCATCGCATCATCAACTACTTGCATGCATGTGTACGCTCAATTTGGTATGCCTATCTATACTGCCGTTACGTTTTCATGGAAGTACGTACGTTGTGCTAGATCCATCAACGGGGAAACCACCATAGCAGCCTGCATAGCAACAATTTGGGGACACCACAGTTTACTCATACTGTATACCGAATAAGACTCATGCATGTCTTATGTGTTGTTCAATAGTCCCAAATGTATTGGATAATCATATGCAGGCGGAGCGGTAGGATGTGGCGTTGCTGAAATGCACGTCTTCAATAGTTGCATGTATATACTCCGCACAATATGGGGCACATTTAGTGCAGCCCGCGCCACCTATGCATGCATCCCACTCTGGCCGTTCAATCCTGTCCGAAAGCGTTATGCGGTCTGCAAGTAAAATAAAATAAAAGAGGATAGCATTGAATTGGCCCACCGATGGCTTGCATAGTCAAAAGGTCTAGAGCACACTTATTCTGCATACTGCTGCATCAGAAAGTGGACTCAGATACCCCAGTCTTAGTAGTCACATTCAACGTGATAACACCATCGTAACTAGCTGCAGCACTTGAGTGACTTTCCATGAAATTCGGTGAAATTTGAAGATGACTTGGGTCGATCGCTCATCAAAGGCCAACGAAACGATCAGAAAGCGCCATGGTTCTCTCGCAAGACATCCTAAGCAGTCCCCGACATCTCACCCTGCGACGAGCGCAGGAAGTCAAAGAGGCAAATCTTGCTGCCTCAACAGAAGCTCCTGCTGCAACAGGTGACAATGAAGTCCCGAACTTGAAACCCTTGGCGCCTGGAGAGGCGATGCTATACTCAGTTTTCACACCAAGCCTCGTCAGTGGTCGTTATGAAATCAATTCGTGGCAAGATATTGTTGCGGATGGCGTTACACAGGATCCAGATACGACGAAGACCAATAAGGTCTTTAACGTTGAGTCACCGCAATATACTCTACCAGACAATTTGGTCCATTCCATCTACCCGCCAGAGGGAGCCGAGGTATCGCCTACCATCTTGCCTCACGTCCTATTCACGGATCCCTTTTTGCCATGGGAGCGTACGGCAGTGCCACAGACTCCAGAGGAGCTAAACAAGGACAATCTAAGGAAGCGCGTACCATGGCTCGCCGTTCTTGTTTTCAGTGCTTCCGAGCTTCGGCTCGACAAGGACCAGCTCATGGGTCCAAGCAGTATCTTCACCAACTCTGACCTTGCTAAGGAGATGGGTACAACTGGCAACGTGATTAAAATGGACGTCAATTGTGCCATTGACATGCCCGTCAGCGACTTCGCTCCTGGTAAAGTGGCTAAGTCCTGGTCTTCCGTGCCATTGTCAGCGAAAAGCGATGATAGAACAAAGGCCATTTTTGTCCGAAGACCTCTATTTACTCAACTAACCGCGACCTATAACGAGCGCGGTGAGGAGATCGTCGACCAGAAATCGATAGATCTAAGTCGATACACCTACCTTGCACACGTTCGTCAATCGGCTGCAAAAGGGACCAACTTCTCCTCGACCGAAGACGGCTTATTCAGCGTTGTTCACTCCCATCGTGCAGCTCCCCTGGACGATAAACAGATATCGCATGCTATCGTCCACCTGGTTTCTCTTGAAGGTCTGTACGGCAAGTCTCGCGACGACTTTGCTTCTAGTGATTACATCATGCTCTCATCGTTATACTCGTGGTCGTATAACGTTTTGCCAGCAGAGGCACCCTCTGTATCTGAATCACTCAAGAATCTGGGTGATCATTGCGCAGTACTCGCACCTCCTAAAGAGGCTATTCAGAAAGCTGAGCAAAATACGTCAGAGATTGGCAAGCGGATAGCAGCGCGTTTGAGGGATGGCTATACAATGGTCAAATACCGCACCCAAACTGGCGAAGAAACTGTCGCCATTGCTCGCGGAGCATGTATTCCATGTGTTCCTCCCAAGAAGCTCAGTGAAAGCTGGACGTCTCTTTCTTTCAGCGGTAGTGACTTGCAAATCTTGGACAAGGACCTCGGTCTTATGGAACTGACTTATTCAATGGCGTGGAATCTTGGTCGAACGCTTGCACTCGCGGATCGTTCTTTCACAACTGCACTCTCGCGTCTGCGATCAGTCGTTGCAGCGGCGGCTTTGAATCACGGCAAGGAAGAGGAAATGAAGAAGCACGGTGCGTGGAAGTCTACCAAAGATACAATCTCGTCGCTGGTAGAGTCTCTTCAGGTGCTTGCGGATGCTGAGGCAGGATCTCTTGCCACCTCATCGCATGATCAGCCCACAACTGAAAAGCTGTTGATGCAACCTGTTGATCTGTCTCTCGCCAATCCCAGTATTGTTTCCACCATGAAAGATGTGGTCGACAAACACGTGCTCCATCTCGCGGGTAGCGACGACAAGCACGTACGCCATCTCACGGGTAGCGACGACGAGACTGGCGGACGACTCTACAACGAGCTCAACCTGCCTAGGTCATCAGATTGGGTTACAGTTATGACCTTTATCATGCACCGAATGTTTCTCATCGGAATCCCAGCTCAGAATCTGCTCATTGAGCCGTCTTGGCTTCCAGCCGAGTCACTTCGGTTCTTCTACATTGATCCACATTGGGTAGAAGCGGTCATCGACGGAGCCTTGGGAGTGGCGAACCACATTGAACGCGATGATGATAGTCTGCGAAGATCTATCAAGGGTATTTTCAACAAATATTTCTCAACAGTAGACCCTGATGTCGGTTATAGACCACAAGTCCCTACGTACGGACTGTTGCTTCGCTCAAAGATTGTAAAGGACTTTCCAGATCTGCATATCACGGCACCAATTCCTCCCGGGTCTTCCAGCGAAGGCGATGGGCCGCACGCCGAACAGCGAGCGGAAATTCTACGACAAGAGAGGATCGCTGACGATGTTATTCTGTGCCTTTTCGATCGTGAGCCTGGGTCCCAGAGTCTGCATACCTTAACCTTTACTCAGCCGGCGCACCAGCAATACTTTGCACTTGGGGATACCGTTTCTACTACTCAATTGACTATGTCCTTCACCCGGACTTTTTCCAAACCGCGTGGAGATTCGAAATACGAGACTATCGCCCAGCGGATATTCTATGCCGATGATCGTACACACCCACCGAGACAAGTCTTCATCTGGGGCCAGAACAGTGAACTGAGATTTTTGAACTTGACAGCCTTGGGAAAAGAAGTCAAGGATATCGTCCAGCACGATGGCCCTGAGCCTAAAACTTATTTTGACGATGACGAAGTGACCTCAAGCCTGATCGGATATCAATTGGGTAGTCACGTTTATCAACTTGGATTGACCTCGGACCGTCTTTCCTTGAACCCAAACGCAGAGACAATAGGGCATCCAACTTTCAGTCTCATGCAAGAAAAGTCCACTGCAGAGAGGACAGAGTTCCCCCCAAATGTCTCAACTTTGCATGGAGATCTCTCGTCAAAAGAGTATCTTTCTAGGAAAGTCCTTGCCGATCTTCCACAAGAGGTTCCTCCTCACTTTCCAAGTCTGTTATCAACATTTCAGTTGTTCCCCGAGAGAGAAGAAACAGAATCATCACCGGCGATAGATCCAGCCTGGAAAGTAGCTGCTATGCAACCTATGGCTATGTTAGCATTAGCATCTCCGGGAGATGTTGGGGACGCTGGACAGCCTCCGCCTCTTACTATTAGGGTCTATCCACAGATATCCCCTTTCGGCGCTATTCCTACCAAATCCCCCTATCCACTCGATCTCATTTTTGCTATTCGAATTCCTGCCTCGACTCATCCCTACCCGCACCAACTTCGCCAAATCACCATCTCTATTCCTATGGGCCCCGCTGATGATCGTAAAAATCCTGCTTTGCTCTCTTCCTACCATGGGCCTGGACCCAGTATGCTCCAGAACCTTCGCTTCAACGTTATTGCAAGTCAAGGCACTGCTGCACTCGATCTCACACTCCTTCCGCGCTCGACCAAAGGTTATGTAACGGTTGGACACATGCGAGAATGCAGTTTTATCCTGCCCATGGTTATTGTGAATGATTACGATGATGATCTTTTTATTCCATTCAATTATGTTGCGTCGTATTTGCTTGGGGGTGATCAGCCTAATTCAGCAAAACTGCATCTAGTTCCGAAAGAAAAGACAGAACCAGGTTCACCGGATGAGGAATGAACAAATGATTGGGGTCTAGGAGCCTATAATATCGTTTATTAAATATAAAATTATCACACCGCGAGATTTCTACAGAGAAAGTTCAAATATTACATTGATTAATTCTATTCAATAGATTTGGTAGTTAAGAATCTTCAAGTTATAATTTCATGACCAGGAGTTGTTAGGATGAGAGAGGGTCCTTTTGAGACGGTTTGGTCTTGGCTGTGGTGTGAATTTAAATTGTCGTATTCTGATCAAGGTTGAAAAGGATTTACTAAACTACCGAGAGTGACGCAAAGCAAAGAGTCTTGAAAGAAGTAGCTAGCAGCAGATCTTATAACTAGAATTTCGCACAAGATATAAGTCCGAATGCCGAAACTTCGCAGAAGATGTGAGCCCGAATGCTGTAGTCAAACACGGATTGAGTTTCGCCGGCCGGATGTCAACGTCACGGAGTTTGGCGGCCGAGACGGCATTTACGTCCGGCTCGGCCGGCCATCATGAAAGGGTTTAACGGCCGAGAAATTATGGAGAAAGGACATACTGACCAATGATAACAAACATTTCCGTATTAGGAACAAGGACTAGACCATGCTTTCTCCAGTCTTGTTAGTTATTCTCAACTTTATATCTGTGCTATAATTCTATAAGAACGATGGAATAACAACTTGTCTCACATTCTTCTTCTATCAACATTACTCTCTACATCAAATCTAACAAATAAACTTGGCAAGATGAACGGACGAAAGCTTGTGCTTGTTACAGGCGCCAACACCGGTCTCGGTTTCCAAATTGTCAAGGCGATTTGCAGCTCTGATGCAGAATACGAGGTATTGGTCGGAGGTAGATCGATCCAAAAGGCCGAGGAAGCCATCAAGAACCTCAAGGAAGAGTTTCCCTCCAGCCATCTCCATGCAATTCAGGTTGACATTGAAGATGATGCATCCATTGCCTCTGCATTTGAACATGTCAATGCCAAATATGGGAAACTTGATGCTCTTATCAATAACGCAGGTGAGCCTAGCCTCTTCAAGAATACTTGCGAAATACTGACCAAGCGATGAATCAAAGGTGCCATGTTTGACCAGCAACTGACCACTGGCAAGATGTCAGTAAGAGAAATATGGAACAAAACCTATAATGTTAACGTTACCGGGGCCCATCTCTTAACATGGACTTTCGCTCCGTTGCTCCTCCAATCCAGCGATCCCCGCCTTATGTTCATCGCCAGCGGAACATCTTCTCTTACCACGTCTGAAGATCCAGATTTCCCCGTCAATAGGCAGCCCAGCAAAGGGTGGCCCAAGAGCTTGACCAACTTTGATTTGCCCGCATACCGAAGCAGTAAGACTGGAATGAACATGATGATGAGGTAAGTTCATATTGAAGACATTGCAGGAGATTGAGCTAATGCAGTGTCAGGGAGTGGTACAGAATTTTGGGCCAGGACGGCGTTAAAGTATGGGCTATCAGTCCTGGATACCTTGCAACCGGCCTTGGTCTTGGCCAAGAGACGAACAAATCACAAGGCGCGATTGATCCTGCGATTGGAGCTGCGATTGTCAAGGATGTTCTTATTGGAGTGAGGGACAAAGAAGTTGGCAAAGTTGTATCAAGGCAGGGCATTCAGCCCTGGTAGGGCTCGAATCTTATTCATAGTTCGAGAGCCAAGGATGCTAGTGACTTAGCTTGAATCACAGGCTGGGTCCAGGATTCAATGAGAAGTTCATTTCTGAAGCTTTAGTGGACTTTGTGTTCTAAGATTCTTCTATCCATCCAAAATTCAATAATGACGGGTATCAAACAGTTCGTCGAGATAGTCCCAATTGGTTTCGTTTGATAGCTGTGTCTCGCCAAATTTCCAATTCGATCCTTCAGTGCCATTTAAGGATGATCTCATGTTGTTTATGAGTGGTACCGTGTTCATATCAGGCATTACCGGCATGCGCTCGCTGCCTTGTGGCGCCTCCAAATGAGCGACGGTGGCTTCCACTATTGATAAAACTTTAGATCGTGCTCTTAATCCATCTACTGATTGTTCCGTTTGGATCACTGTTTTGGCTTTTTCCAAAAGAATCTTTGTTCCAGGCCTGTCGATAGTAAACCCATCTGTAGCCTCGTTTGTTGCATAAGCCACAAGGCATAGTGTAGTTGAACCGAGTAATAAGTCGTGCCAAGTGATGCTTTTCATAAGCCACGTTTCAGTATCTAGCTGACCTCCAGGTTTGCATTCCTCATAAACACTCAGGACATCAGATACCAACGCAGATGACGCGGCATAGCATTCTTGGATGCTCTTGTCTCTCTGTTTGGTCACATGTGGACGATGAAGAACACAAAGAGACTTGTAGTAGAGAAAGGAGATACAAAGCCGAGCGACAATAATTTGAGGAGGATCGGTTACACAATCTTCGATTGGCCGACGCTGGCATGATTCTGGCATGGCTTTGTATGAACATTTCAGTTCTGTGTCCAAGGCTTCAATTTCACGATCATGTGCTTCGTTTGAACGATTTGTGAGCACATGTTGTATAATCTTGTCGAATATCGTCATAAATCGGTGCTTCAGGATGCAAAATGTCACACCGGTCAACTCGGTGATGGCCCGTGATGGAGGTAGTTGAGTGCTATCTTCGTCAAAGTCGGAGTCGAGAAGATTGCTTGGAGCGCGCGTGTTTGAGACTGATAAGGAGACTCTATTCGGAACACCCAGGTGAAATGATACCAGAAGATCCAGCTGCATAAACATGCTCCATGCCCTGCGTCGCATCTCTGCCGCAAAGGGACTAATGCCTGGGACACTGCTCTCTCTGTGATAGCCTGAAACTGTGGCAATATGGGCAAGCATACTGATAAGGGTACCCAGGTCTGGAGAGATTTCTAGACAAGTGACGAAACGCGATTGAAGGTAGATCAGGAGTGCTTCAAAGCAAAAGGGCTTGGGACGGAAATACTCGCCCAAAGCAAGACATTGGGAAGCAGCAACTGTAAATCCGTGCCCTGGTACATCATGTTCTCTACCGGTCCGTACACTATTCGAGGCCATGAACAGCATCGAAAACATGATCGAGATCCAGAGTGGTGAGGCTGCAGCGGGGTCATTCCAAAAAGCCTCATACTGCCGCCGAAATTGCGCTGGATGTATGAACGGCGTAATGTACAGCCGAACTCGGAAGTATGCAGAGACGAGCCGGTCGGTATCTCTTCGCGAGGGAAGATGGGTGTTGAGTACTTGTTCGATACTAAGAGTTTGTGAGAGACCAGCACCAAACATGATGCCTATTCCCACTCCGGCTTCTAACTGAGGATCGCTGACGTCTTCAGCATCTGTAGAATTGTCCTCGAAGGAATCTAGTGTAGATCTGAGCGCTTTTATATCATCTAGTATGGCTGACCAATGTGTCGTGCCGCTCTCAGCCTGGTAGCAAAGATCAGAACGTGAAGACGATGACACAGTTGCATGTTCCGTGACTTCCGAATCTGGTGGCAACGTAGCACATAGAGTAACATCTTGAACTCCGTTAGTGGTAGTTGAGCGTTGTCCCGCAAGCATTTCGACCAGGTGCTCCAGATGTTCAAGACGTGCTTGGGCCTGGGCTTGACGGACACGGTCACGCTCCGAGTTATTGGAGGAAACATCGTAGGAGCATGATGGAATATCTCTTCTGCGAACACAGCTGCCACAGGGACTTTCACGATCGCACCGAAGCTTCCTCTGTCGGCATGCTGTACAGGCCAGCCGCTCCCTATGCTTTTTCAACCTCGAAGTAGAGCTCATGGCTTGATGCAGGACAAGTTCTATTTTATGCGATTACTAACAACGGAGTTGACTTTTATGAGGGGTCTTCAGGTCCACGCGCTGTTCCCGGGCTAATCCATAACAGGACTAGTGCATATTCTCATAATCCAGACGGATCCCGAGGGATTCACACCTGGTAACGGAACTAGATTGGAAAAAGGAAAAAGCGAATATGTACATCTTAGCGGGCCTGTACTAGTAAGTGATCACTCTGAGAGAACAGAGTCAGAGAGCAGGGGTAGATGTACTTGATAATATCACGTGATATCTTCACCCTCAACAAACATGGCAATCTCGAAAACCAACTGAACAAACGACTTCACAAATGACTTGGTATGATGGACTCAGGATTGCAATACGGATTAGGGCTTAGGGTTGAGGGCTTAGCCACGTACTGTCCTTGACTACATCTTCTCTTCTCTTATACTTCCTCTCTTCTTCTTTCTTCTTTCTTCATCACCAGGTACGTAAGGCCAAAGATCACTGTCCATCAGTGCCGTAATTCAGCACATCTGTCATATCATACTATATCAATCGCAATCCCGTCTTTCAACGCAGGCTCGTCATCATTCGTGCAATATCTACTAGAAGTCTGCGTCCCATCACTTTTTCCAATTTCCATCAACATGCCGCTCATTTGTCTCAACAATGGTTCGTAGAGCCAGAAACGGAGAGAAAGCGCCTGAACGCCAGCACCACGACTACCTTAGCGTGATGCGTATCTTTGACAAGGGAGGTTCATTTTCTCACGGCGAATTGCCTCAATGGAACAGTGACTATACTACTTTCACTCACGTTCACCACAAACAAGAAATTCCTGCACCTGATGAGCCTTCGGAGAACGTGAAATCTCAAAGAGAGATGGGTGTCTGGATAAACAGCTCTTGGCCGCCTTCGACAGGGGGTGACTCGAATCAAAAGGCTCAATATTGTGGATTTACGAATGAGAAAGAGATGGCTGCATATGCCGATATCATCCGTAAGTGGTATCACACATGCCTCAGTGTTGTAGTTATCACGCTGACTCCCTTTGATAAGTGCCAGATATTGTCCATGAAGCTGCTCTTCTTGTGTCCCATCCGGCAGCTTTCTCTGAGTACATCATGCTGGGAGACGAACCCTGCTCACTAGTTTAGAAGACTAACGACGAGGCTGTCGGAGTCGAACTGGAGTTTCAGAACTTCATCGAGAAGTACGATTTTTACAAGCTCTATTGGGCCAATGAGAGATTCGTCAAACCGGAACCAACTGCAGTACTGAAGGCATACCATGAGGACGGTGAGGTCCGTAATTTCATCGACCAAATTGCCAAGTATTGTCCCCGGCCAACATTCCTACCTATCCGGAATTACCATTTTAAGCCACATGATTCCTCAGACCAGCATTTGCGCCCCAAGGAATTCGTGCTCGCCGCGGCCATCGAGATTCCGCTATTCGCCCCGCAGGATTGGGACTCAACCCGTGTCTACTCGCGCTACAGGACTCAGTACATGCATCGATTTCCGACACCCGCATTCATCGGAGGTGGAACAGACAAAACAGTTGCTGGTTTGTTCTCGATGGAGGATCTTCACCGTGCCATCTTGATGTTTTACTATCTGGTACAACGTCGAAAACGAAAGAGTCAAACGTCGGGACATGGTTGGATTAGCAAGCCACCAAACGCCATTTACGCTCAATTTCCAGGATACTATAATCCCAACACTGAAGCCGCTCAACCCGTCGTCGAGGCACGATCTGAAAACATTGGCAACCAAGTCAACAACAACTCGGATGGCAACGTGCTGGATAACATCATTGCAGTTTCTACTAAGTCATTCTCAACTGGGCCCAATCTCGATAATAACACTATGCGTTCTACCACAGAAGCAAGCGGGCAAGCAGACAACGTTCCTGGGACAGAAGCCAGCGCACAAGGCGGCAGTGCCTTCTTGAACGCAGAGGGAAAGTCTAGAAATGGCAGTGTTTCTTCTGACACCACAGACACTGGCGAGGATATGCCCGATTTGGACGCCACGACAGAGGGCCTCTCGAACAAGGAGGATCATCCTTCTCAGGCAAGCCTCCCAGGATACACAGCACCTATCACTGAACTTGAGGCCCTTGGCCTCAACAAGACAGTTGAAGGTTCTATCGAAGATACCCAGACTGCTCTTGAACCTGTCGCCGCGTCGGGAATACCTCAATTACCTGAACATGGTTTCCACGTTCTGGTCAATACCCTAAAGCGACGACACCAGCAACCTGATTTTGACGCGATTCTTATCCGGTCTCGGGAAACCGTAACATCCTTCTCATCTTCCATCCTGGGAGACTTGCAAGTTTTCATCGAAAGTCAGGATAATGGTAAGTGAGCTTGGAATCTTGCTCTAGATATCTTCACTAACCTACTTTACCTCATCATAGACTTTGCCATTGACCAGCCATCGACGACAATTATGGTGGAGGAATGTACCTTCAGCAACGAATGGCCCATGTATCTACGTCATACCGTCAAACAGCACAGCCAGAAATATCGGGATGCCTCCAAAGATACAATGGATATTAGCAACCAGCGTAAGGGCATGTTGATTTCTTTCAACTGGCGTAACGAGACAATCATCAATGATGATCGGATGGATGAGGAACTTGATGGTTCTGGTCCAATCGACACGATCACCAGTAGCGGCACACGCGTGTCTCATGACCAGACCGAATCCATTGGGCCTCTAGATGTGGCTGACAACCTTGCTGCCTACACTGACTGGTTTTGCGAGTACAGCCCTATCATGACACGAGCATTGGAACTGGTTTGGACATATCTCCATGGTAAAGAACGCGTACTCGTCTATGTAGACGATCCGTGGATTCAGTGGTAAGTACTTTCCTTCCATACACTCGCGTTAGAGGCTGTAGATACTAGCTTATCACCAGTGAGGTCGTTGACTTGTTCACTCTGGCTGGCTTCAAAGCCGGTACCTACCGCCTTTCAGACAGCGAAGTAGAGAAGGAGAAGATTTTGGACGATTGGAACAATCAGGACTCAGATCTGCAAATCTTGGTGGCCAACGTCAAGGCCTCAGCTGCAGCTGGCACCATGCATAACTGTTGCTCAAAGGTCCTGATCTTGGGCTGGTTTGGAGACTCTGAAAACATGTTTCGGGCGATTGGCGTCCACGGAAGCCAGAACATGACTTTCCACATTCTCAAGGTCGCTGACACGTATCACGACTACAACGAAAAAGACTTTACCATGGAATGGGCTGCTCATCTGTCAGCCGGCGTCAACCTCCCTCAGTGGATGAAGGATAATACTATTCGCGAGATTTGCATTTTCGAGCTTGTCAAAACGATTTTGCATCAGCCGTTCAATCGGTACGCGTGGGTTGTCCAAGAAGACATGGGTATGACCTCAGATTACCACGACGACATCACTGTCCGCCTTGGTCACATTTTCTCTTTGGCGACGAAGCTGATGCTCAATGATGACCAAAACAAAGACTTCTGGGAGGATATTGCGCCTTTTCTTGTTCAAGGATGTGTTGAAATGACAAAGTTCTTTGACAAGGCCCAGGAGGTCGAACGCTACCTCGCTTACACACCAGAAGAACTGCGTCAAAAGGATATCCGCCACTTATTCAGACTGGCTGTCAAGGTCGCGATCAAAAATTCTGCGAATGATGAGGAGGTCTTTAAGCAGCGCAAACGGGCTCGAGCGGGTGTACAGAAGAGGGCTGATCAGATTGTTGGGGTTGAGATCGAGGGCGAGAGCGAGAGCGAGAGTGGGGATGAGAGTGTGAGTGAGAGTGATAGTGAAATTGTTCAAGAGGGACAAGACGGTGATGAAGTAGGCGACAAAGGCGATGGGAAGCGCCGGGCTTCTGATGATGGTGGAGGTGACGCGAAGAAGCAAAAGACAGGCACTGCTTAGAACAGTTGAAAGACATGGCTAGAGATTGCACATTATCAAAGAGTTCTAGGAATGTGACTTTCTAGATTAGATTGTATGGAAACCACAATTGCACACCACATAAACGTCTTGAGATAAATTACTTGCCTAGGCTCAATTCTAGTTACATTTGGAAGTGAAAGATTTTGGTTGTTGAAAAGCCAGTGGCCGGATGTATTGTGTAAGGTTGAGGCTCATATTAGTGGTTGTGGTGGTGAACTTAGCCGCCAGTCTGCATATCCGAAGTGCACATCCGCCCACTGTGCATATAGATGATGTCTCAATCAATTATTGATCATGCAGACATTAGAATTTAGATTTTTAAGGATCATAATAATTCATATTGCAATCCTCAACTCTATCAGCATAGAAAGTCCCTCTCACATCCAAATTTCGGAAGCTTAAGCGGGCCGAAGAATTGCACTAACAATTTCCCAGCCGAACATCCGCTCCTTTCCGGTATCCAGCCTCTCTCTCCACAGTGCTTCCGTAGCAACAAATTCCCGTTCACTCAATTCATTGAGATAAAGCTCAATTTGATGCAAGAACCAACAGAACGTTATATCCGCAGCCGCATCGCAAACGCCTGCGACGGCTGCAAATCTCGCAAAGTAAAATGCGACGGGAAATTACCTTGCAGTTATTGCGCCCGTCGCCAAAAGCCTCATGACTGCCATTACTCACCTCAAGTCCGACGACGGAGAGCCAATCCCCAAGGATCCGTGTCTTCATTACGATCACCACCTGCTTCAGAACTCGACAGAGCTCTTTCTACCGGTAGAATCTCAACAGGGAAAAATACTCCTGCTACTACGCCTGTCAACAATGAAACCACCCAGAGTCAGGCAATTGATGCAGAGGAGGAAACCGAAGTTCCGAGAGAAGCGAGGTTGGTATGCGATGCGCAAGGGAAATTGATCTTTGTCGGCGATTGTGCGCCATTGAGCTTCTTTCAATCTGTTCGTCAACTCGTCACCACTAGAGTTGGACAGAATGCTTTTGCGCCGCAGTCAAGTCGCTACTCTGTCCTTGAAAATGCTACTGCGCATCAATCGCGTCGAACACCTGGCGATAACCGCATTCCAAGCGTTCATACCGACGACATTCCACATGCTGTGTCGAACTACCTCGCAATTGCGACTGGGCTTGTGGATTTATTTGATCGTCGACGATTGCAGGATGATCTTATCTTCTGGGCGAATATGGGTCAGAAGACGGATGATGCCACTACTATTGTCAATCTGCTCGTGTTGGCTATCGGAACAAAGACTGACAACGAGGAGCGCGCGCAAGAGTACTTTGAGTACGCGCGTGAAAAAGCATATTCTAATCTCACGGGTAATCTGAGTGTTACAACGGTTCAGATGTTTACTCTTATCACGCTCTACATGCTCTGCTCATGTCAAATCAACGGCGCATTCTTATTTTTCGGCACAGCTGTCCGAGCAGCGTATTCTATCGGTATCCACAGGACAGAAGTCAATGCGCGTTTTGGGCCAGATATTCACAGACAAAGGGATCGTTTGTGGAAGAGTTTGCGTGTTGTTGATCTGTTTCTTAGCTCATCTATGGGAAGACCACCGGCAACGTCGGATGTGGACTGCACGGTACCTTATCAAAGTCCGGATGAGAATCTTGATGAATCACTCGATTTACTCAACGCTTCAGTGCAAATATTCTTGGTTTTGGAAGGTGTTGTAACAGAGATTTACTCGCGACGGAAAATCTCTTTACAGCTTACAGAGGGCATATCACTTCAATTGCGAGATTGGTCTTCGCGATGGCTAAAACAGCTCAAAGATATAGTCGCCAATCCGGATATCCAGGACAGGGCTCAAGCAAGTGGTGCGTGTCAGATCTTGGCTACGTATTACTACGCCGTCATGCTAGTGTCCCGTCCATTTCTTATGTACGAGCTTTGCAGACGGTTATCTGATGGTTCAGTGGCTTCGAATGGCCGATCTGCTCTGACATCCGGCAAGTCGAAGCTTGCTGATGCGTGCATCGATGCGGCAAGTCTGATGGTGGATCCTATACTTGACCTGATCCAGAGAGGTGTTCTTGTTGGACATGTTCCTATTCTAGTGTAAGTATCCAAACCTCAAAGCCCAGCGTCTTTCTGACTATCTACAGGTCATGGCTATTCGCCAGCTCTCTTGTTTTAGGAATCGGTCTCCTAGGAGGTTTTGGTAGAGTCCTAGAGAAGTACACCCGAATGGCCATCCACGCTCTGGACCACTGCTCCAACCACGACACCCACGCGGGCCAATACTCCCTTATCGCTCAATCTCTTCTCGCAACATCCCTCGAACATCTTGAAAAGCGCGAACTTGCCGAACGTCAACGACGCACCGAAAACTCAAGCCAATTGTTCGGTCTGATACCCTCTGACACCATAGAGTCACCATCGGCATTCCGCAGAGAGACAAGCCAGCCCGGACTCAGTCCCGCTGCTAACAGAGGGAGAGAATCACTAGATAGATCTTTTCTACAACATAACGGAGTACAAAATGTGGCATCGCCTCTGTTTGGCGACTTGGATTCAGCCTTTTTAGGGCTCAGTGAGTCTATGATGCAGACTCCCGACCCGAGCTATTGGACGATGGGGAATGAAGCTGATACGGGCTCGGCCTTGAATTTGTTTGCGCTTTTAGATGGGGGTGGAGGGATTGATCTGACACATCACTTGTAGATCAGAAACCTGTTTATGAGTGAGGGTGTACGATGTAATGAACCAACAATGATGGAAACTGCGGAAGTTCGGAGATGGCTGCGGATACGTTCGCGACATCGTATCCGCCGTGTTGCTCGTGCCTCTTGTATGCAGATGGTGTCATCAGATACGAGAGGGCCATGTCTAGCCGACAATAAGCACAGCACGACTATATGCGACAAGTAAAGGTAAATGAAAGGTGATAGATCATTTGGCGCATAGCCGAAAACCCCAAGGCTGTCTTTTTCATGAAAAAGTGACATTGCGCAAAAGTCGTCTTGAAATAGCGCCGATACACTTCTTTATGTTCTCACGAACAATACACAAAAACAAATGCTAGACTAGACGGACATCGGTATTAAGAAGATAAAAATCAATTGACGCTTATTATATCATACTCTAATCCCATTTTACTCTATTTCTTCAAGGCTTCCTTCAAGATTTGCATAAACTTCCAAACATCCTCAAATCTCGAGTACAGCGGCACTGGCGCAACTCGGATAACACCAGGCTTCCTCTTATCGCAAATCACAGCATTCTCCTCCAGCGCTGCACTCACGTTATCCAACAAACCATCCTTCAACAACACACTCAATTGTGTTCCGCGCTGCAGAGGGTCTCGCGGCGTGATGATACGGAACAGTTCCGAATCGTTGGACTCTGAAAGGATCTGATCGAGCAGGTATTCGGCATATGCTGTGAGAACGAGGGCTTTGGAGCGGAGATCGTGCATGGTTGTCTTGTTAAACACGCTCAGAGCACCGGACAAACTGGCTAGATCGATGGCGGAAGGGTTGGATAGCTGGTATCCTCCTGCACCAGCAGTGGGGATAAAGTTGTTGTCCATGTTGAATCTCACGCTCTTGTCGCCTCCGTACCAGCCCATCAGACGCGGTCTGTAGCTAGCCTTTCCTGTCTCAGAGTTCATCTCGACTTTTCCGTGACGCTCGTGGACGTAAGCACCTGCGATGGATCCAGGGCCTGCGTTGATGTACTTGTACGTGCACCAGCATGCAAAGTCAACGTTCCAGTCGTGAAGCTTGAGCTCGACGTTTCCAGCTGCGTGTGCGAGATCCCAACCCACGACTATGCCCTTTGCTTGCGCGTAGGCTGTGATGCGAGGAATATCAAAGAGTTGGCCGGAGTAGTACTGGATACCAGGAAGAAGGAGAAGAGCAGTGTCATCGGCGTGCTGGTCAATAGTGGAAAGGACGAGGTCAGTGGTGATGATGTGATCCTCATTAGGCTCAATCTTAACCATGCTCTTCTCAGGATCCAGACCGTGCCAGACAACCTGACTCTCGATAGCGTAGTGGTCGCTGGGGAAAGGCTTCCATTCGAGAATAACCTTGTGGCGCTTCTCATTAGGCTTATAGAAGCTGGCCATCAGGAGATGCAAGTTGGCCGTGAGGGTGTTCATGATGACAATCTCATGAGGAGAAGCACCAACAATGTCAGCGGATCTGATGGCGCAGTCCTCAGCAAGATCCTGCCACGCGGGTAGTGGTGAGTTTCCCATTGCGCTAAAGTGGCCGTTCACACCAATAGAAGCCCATGTTTCGAGCTGTGCATTGAGATGTTCCCTTACGGCTTTTGGTTGAGCGCCGAGAGAGTTTCCGACAAAGTAGATACATTGTTGATCACCATCATCATGGCCGTTTGTGCCGTTGCCATTGGTGACGTTACCATTCTGCGCAACACCATTTGCTACAAACCCATTAATTTCGATTCAACCCTGATAAAAAAGATATTTTGACTTACGAATTGATCCATCGAGAGCCTTTTTCTTTAGAGACTTTTTCGTAGGAAGCACAAACTCGTCTCTGAGATGGCTCAACTTATCCTGCGAATCCAAATTGCGCGCAAAATCAAGCGTGTTGGCGTCTGATGGAAACTTGGGCGGTGCACCGCTTCGTAGACGCTCGACAAAAGATGACAACTCCATTGTATAAGATGGCTGACTGTTTTGTATACAAGACTGGAAGTATTGCTTTATGTGTGTGAGAGAAAGTCGTATGATGGGATGGGATGGCGGGATCACGAAATCACTTTATGCTTGACTTTCACCCCCTCTCTCGGCCAGTCCCGACCTTCCTTTTTTCGACGATAGCCATGTACGTTTGGTGAGAGAGCGGAAGTGCGGAATTTACTAGTTTAAACATCCGAAGTTCCGTCTCCACTTACATCCGATAGATTTTATAGTGGACGTCATTATCCATTTTTGACATGGTGACGTTTAGCGATTGGTCACATGCCTGTCATCGGATGCGGAAGATACGATCGGGAGGTAAACACGGATCATGATATTTCGGGAGGTGAGGATATTCGGGAGCATTGAATGTACGGAAGACGGATAGAAGGAAAAGAAACTTGGAAGAGGGAAATGATCTTGGCGGGTTTTAGGGGGATTGTTATTTTAATCTGGGCTTTTCTAGAAAAACGTTACTTTCTCTCATTCATCTGCTACAAGTCCATTCAGCCAGTCGTTGTTATTGTATACTTTGTTGATCTACACAATGTCGCCACACGCCGTTACACACCAATTGCCCCGTATCAAACTCACGGCCGAGCTAAAGCAGTTTGCCGTGACAAGCAACGCCTTCTTGCCCGAGCACAGCCCTCTAAAACACTTCCCCGATCCATATTACCAGCCGTGGGAGTTGATTGTCCAGCATCTTCCTGCTCTGATCCATTATAATGATATTAGACGGGCTGTCGATACTTTGCCTGTTTTGGGGACTGATAGATTAAAGTCCGAGGCCGAGTGGAGGAGGGCATATAGTGTTCTTGCCTTTTTGACGCATGCTTATGTTTGGGGCGGTGAGAAGCCGGCCGAGGTGAGTACTACACTTTCGTTACACCTTTGTAGTACCTATGCTAATACCCTTATAGATACTGCCTCCTCAGATCACCATCCCCTTCCTCGCCGTGTCAAAACATCTCGAACTTCCTCCCGTTCTATCTTATGCCGCAGCCAACCTCTGGAACTTCTCCTGCGCAGGCCCAGACTTTTCCAACCTCGATGACCTGTCCACTCTTCACACCTTTACCGGCACAGAGTCAGAGTCATGGTTTCTCCTCATCAGCGTCGCCATGGAGGCACGCGCCGGAAAAATTATTCCTCGCATGATGGAAGCCCTCGAGGCCGTCAAGACAAGGGACTACAACACCATCATCTCAGCTCTTGAAGACCTAAAAACATGCATCGACGGTGTAGGTGCTTTGTTAGAGAGGATGTATGAAAAGTGCGATCCCATGACCTTTTACTACAAGATCCGTCCCTTTTTGGCGGGTAGTAAAAACATGGAAGCTGCTGGTCTTCCCAACGGTGTTTTCTACGATGAGGGTAATGGAAAAGGCGAATGGCGTCATCTTCGAGGTGGGAGCAATGGACAAAGCTCTCTTATCCAATTCTTCGATATCGTGTTGGGTGTGGAACACATCACTAGTGGAAACAACACCGAAGTCAAGGGGGAGAGAAGTTATCACGATATCGTGAAAGATTACATGCCCGGACCACACCGTCGTTTCCTAACACATATTGCTCGAATGGGCAGCATTCGCGAACTCGCGCTTCAAACGCCGCATACTATTGAGCAGGAGCGTCTACAAGAAGTTTTCAGCGCGGCGACGGATGCGTTGACGGTGTTTAGAAATAAGCATATCCAGATTGTCACGCGGTACATCATCTTGCCGTCAAGACAGGGAAACTCAATGAAGGGACCGCAGAATTTGGCGAGTTCATCATTGAAAAAGGGTAGAGAGGAAGAGTTGACGGGGACAGGAGGAACGACGCTTGTGCCGTTTTTGAAGCAGTCTAGGGATGAGACGAGTGAGGCTGGACGGTTGGAGAGGTGATTGAGATCGGGGTTCTGATAGAGATTTATGTTTAGATATTAGCGACTGTTTCGTGAGTGCTTAAGCCTCATTGATGATGATAAAAATAATTGATGAGTTGGATGTATACTTGACAAAGAGTTTGATGGAGTCTGAACTTGATTGTATTCTACCTGGTGATAGATTAGTCGCCAACAATCCGGTCACTCAGACAAGGAGACTGAGAATCCAAGACCAAATCTTCGAGAGCAATGGGCTGTAGGCCAAATTTCTCTTACCAGTCAGTTGTTATTATCTTGGCTGCCTACTTGGGTATTTATCTCCAGCAACCATGGGTCAGACTCCCCAAGGATCTCAACGAGATCAACACAATACTTTGTAAAGAAACCTGTTCATCCAATACCTTTGTTACCCATTCCATGGCACTGGATTTATTCTTACCCATCAACAACAAAATCCACTCCAAAGCATTGACCTTTGTTGACCGACAATTCCCGAGGACCGGTCGACACTCACCCTCCCCATTAGCTAACCTCCTCCACTATTAATCCATCGCTAAACCCAAAATCCCCCCCTACTAGCACGAACCTCTCCAATTCTTTTCTTCCCCAACTTAATCTCCACTGTTAACTTTGATAGGTATTTCCCCACGGGCATAATTTTAATTCTGCTGCCTTGGGTTTTGTATTTTTGAGCATTGACCGGTCACTGCTAGGGGAAGACTGGCTGGGTTTTTTGGCTGAAAATGGTAACTCCGTTTTTTTTTTGTATTCGGGCCTTTTTGTTGTTGTAGGGGTTGGAATGACCAGATTCCCCTCACTTTTGTTTTTTGCGGAGACTCCGCATTTCTCTCCAACGTTGTAGAAACTTGGAGGTTACTAAAGTTAATGAGGAGAAGACGTGTATTGTTTCGGCATTAAACCGTTGTAAGATGTTTATTCCTTATCTATCTAGATCTACCGGCGATTAGATGGATGCATCATTTGTCTCTGGTGATGCTAGATACTATTTCTTTGTCACAGAATCTTGATGGAAGCCATACACACTACAGTTAACCACTAACCAGTCGGATCTAGATATGTCCCGTCTGTACGAGGACAAGATCTACGCCCGCCACCTCCACAACTCACTCTAAAGTCACAAATAATTGGTCCTCACACCCAAAAGTGTGACACTCAGATTTTTGCATCTTGTTCCCATCTAACCAAGCGAGAGGGTGACTGTCAACCAACTCTGGGGGAAACCGGGGGATCAACTTAGCCAATTCGGGTTAAGCACAGCGGATAAACCCCCTTCCCCAGTTCTCGTCCCCCATGTTTTTTTTCCCTTCTTCTTTTTTCTCCCCGTGATACGCTACGACAAACACAGCAACGCGATGATGTAACATGACATTGCAGGTTTCCTTCATAAATGCGACAATGCCCCCTACCGAAATTGAACAACCATTCTCCCTGCGTCCATATCCATCTCTCTCATCATGGCAGACCAGAAGCCAGATGACCACATGGCCACGGCCAAAACAAGCGTCGAGTCGCAATCCCGCGGCGCGACAGCTGCAGCCCTCGCAATGGACCCTCAGCACCGCGCAGCCGTCGAAAAGCGAATGAAGCGCAAGCTCGATACTCGCTGCGCTCTCTTCGTCCTCATCTACATCATGAACTACCTCGATCGCAATAACATGGCCGCCGCCCGCCTCAAGGGTCTTCAGGAAGACCTGAACCTGAGCTACAACCAGTACGCCACCTGCTTGAGTATTCTGTACGTCGGGTACATTCTCATGCAGGTCCCTTCCAACATGTTCATCAACCGCATCCAGCGTCCTTCGCTGTACATTTCTGCGGCCATGTTGCTCTGGGGTCTTATTTCCACTCTCAGTGGTAGCGTCCACAACTTTGCGGGAATGGTCTGCATTCGATTCTTCCTCGGTTTCGTCGAGGCGGCTTTCCTGCCTGGTGCGCTGCTCATTCTGTCCAAATGGTACACCCGAAGCGAACTCACCAAGCGCAATGCCATTTTGTTCTGCGGTAACCTTATCTCCAACGCCTTCTCTGCCCTTGTCGGGGCGGGTGTCTTGTCCAATATGCAGGGTGTGTTGGGCCATGCTGCGTGGCGATGGCTCTTCTGGATCGAGGGCGCCATCACCATGGGTGTTGCCATTTCTGCCGCCTTTATCCTCCCCGACCTGCCTCACAACTCGCGCGGTTTTACCGAAGAGGAGAGACAGGTTGCGCAGCTGCGCATGGTGGAGGATGTTGGTGAGGCCGATGAGGATTCTCGTGAGGAGAGCGCCTTTTACGGTCTCAAGCTCGCTGTTAAGGATATCAAGATTTACATCATGATGCTTACCTTTACCGCGTACGTCGTTGGACTTTCGTTCAATGCCTTTTTCGTAAGTCAATCGCGCTCCAGACAGAATGCGCGACGTCACTAACAAATAAACAGCCCAGTTTGACCCAGACGCTTGGATTCGGTTACGTTCCCACTCTTCTCATGAGTGCGCCCCCATGGGTCTTTTCTTGTATTGTCTCGGTCATCAACGCTTGGCACTCTGACAAGACAGCCGAAAAGGTTAGTTTCAGCTGCTTCAATTTCCTCGCGTCAATTGGGACATGTACTAACAATCGATCCATTAGTTCTGGCATATTGTCGGTCCAATTGGTGTCGGAACAATCGGTTTCATCATCAGCATGGCCACCGAGGCCGTCGCAGCGCGTTACCTCGCCCTCTTCCTCCAAGCATCGTCATACGCCGGCTTCATCGTCTTTTACTCATGGATCTCGTCTTCTTTCCCTCGTCCACCGGCCAAGCGCGCCGTCGCGATTGCCATGATCAATGCCTTCAGTCAATTGGGCAACGTGGCGGGTTCATACGTGTGGGATCTGAAGGAGAACGGATACCGCAAGAGTTACGGCATCGTGCTGTCCATGTTTGGTGTGACGGTGTTGGGATGCTACATCTTCAGGCTGGTGCTGATCGACCTCAACAAGAAGCTTGAGAGGGGAGAGGCGACTGCTTGGGAGACAAGGCAGGATGTGGCTGCGCACACTGCTGCGGTTGAGGTCATGGACAGCCCTGATGAGGCTTTGAGGATGAAGCGGGATTTCCGATACCTTATTTAGTTAAAGCGGCGATGTATGATGCAGGGTTCAATTTAATGAATAAGCAATGTTATGTACTTTGATGTTCAATTGATGCATCTCAACGTGTGGCTTGTGAGACATTGCTTGACCGTTGTGATGACCCCGCTTTCGGTAGACAACAAGTTGATGTTTTGGTCATGTTCTGTGTTTGAGATGTATGATGAAGCATTACAAACTAGATAAACTTGGTGACTTTGAATTGCTCAACATGTGATACACATTATTACTCATTCATACCAAGACTCAGTAAGCATTGGTGATGTATTAACTCATCATTTGTCTTGTCTTGTCATGTCATGTCCAGGGTAGTAGCTCTTAGTAGCTTTGCAGAGGACACTGCAGCAACTAGTAATCTGTCGGACCGGGATTAACCGACCAGCCCCCCTCCACTAACCAGCTCTCCTCCAAGACCAACCAACCAGTTAGATAATCATCAACTGATGCGCGCGTCCCAAGCCAAGTCAGTCCAACGCGAGAACTGCTGCTTCGGAACTAATGCAACAAGATAAATCCAAACTAAACCAAAAGCAGAGCGGTGAAGCCCGGCCGTTCTGCGGGGTTTAGCAAGTCTAAGCAAGGAAGAGAGACGGGAGAATGACGCTGAAGGATATCCACCCGCGGGGCACGTCTCGGTGGTATTCTGTAAGAAAGAGTCAGTGTTGTAAGTTTATATAGGTAAATTGGATACTGTATTATGGATCAATGATGAAATGGTCCATCGAAAGTAAATAAACACCAAACAACTCGATCGCATCGACAAAGGACGGACACATAGCTGGTGATGGGTTGAAGCATTTGCCCATCCAGGTCAATTTTACCCCGCCATGCTCAGGTGGTGGTGTTTTTGCATGCACGCGTCGTCTCACCATTTAAGAAAAAGTATATTAGCTGAACAGCCAATTAATGAAGAGCTTGCAAAGGGAAGTGACTGTGAACAAAAAAAAACGTTGGATCTTGTAAACATGGTCTCATTCGTTCCCACCGAATCCGACGGTAACAGACTGTGTGTTCACCCAACACAACACAACAAATTTACCCCTCGACGCGTCTTGTCCCTATGGAGGGGCAGCATTTCTCTTGGAATGTTCGAGCAAAGGTACATATCGATTGCTGTAGCACAGGAAACAAGACAATTTGTATGAGCGACTAGATCAATTCTCCATCAATTGTTGTGGATCTCTTTTCCGTTTAATCGCCGATGTCTTTTTAACATCTCCCGAGCTGTTTTTTTCTGTTTCCTTGACTTCCATGACATCACTGGACCCATCCATCCCACCCCACCACAGCTTGGATGCATCCCATCCATGCGATACTGCATTTACTTTACCAGTACAGAAGCACTTGATAACAACTCACGCCATGGCTTGACTATCCCTCAATTTGTACAAATAGTCTAGCTTCCCCCTTACCTTTCCTCTTTCTCTCTCCATCAACATCAATCCAATTCTTCCTTTTCTTCACACCACATACAAACACACTACCGCAAAAATGGTTCAGCAAATCCCCAAGGCCAACCACATTCTCGACCTCCTTAGCCTCAAGGGCAAGGTTGTCGTCGTCACCGGCGCTTCCGGCCCCCGAGGCATGGGTATTGAGGCTGCCCGAGGTGCCGCTGAGATGGGTGCCGACGTCGCCATCACCTACGCTTCCCGCAAGGAGGGCGCCGACAAGAACGTCGAGGAGCTCATCAAGGAGTACGGTGTCAAGGCCAAGGCCTACAAGCTCAACGCTGCCGACTACGACGATGTTGAGCGATTTGTTGGCGAGGTTGTCAAGGACTTTGGCAAGATTGACGGTTTCGTCGCCAAGTAAGTTTTACTCATACTCTTCAATTGAGTTTGTTTGTTTGTTTCAATTATACTAACATACTTTTTCTTCAGCGCCGGTGCTACTGCCAACGCTGGTGTCATTGACGGCTCCGCTGCCGACTGGGACCACGTTATCCAGATCGACCTCAACGGTACCGCCTACTGCGCCAAGGCCGTCGGCGCTCTCTTCCGCAAGCAGGGCCACGGCTCTTTCGTCATCACCTCTTCCATGTCCGGCCACATCGCCAACTACCCTCAAGAGCAGACCTCTTACAACGTGGCCAAGGCCGGCTGCATCCACATGGCCCGCTCTCTCGCCAACGAGTGGCGCGACTTTGCCCGTGTCAACTCCATCTCCCCCGGATACATCGACACTGGCCTGTCTGACTTTATCGACACCGAGACCCAGGAGCTCTGGAGGAGCATGATCCCCATGGGCCGAAACGGTGACGCCAAGGAGCTCAAGGCTGCTTACGTCTACTTCTTGTCCGATGCCAGCACTTACACTACTGGTAGTGATCTCGTCATCGACGGTGGATACACTTGCCGATAAATGTCGAGATGTTTTAATGAACCTTGATGATACCAAAAATTAAATAAATAATATAGTAATGACAATTACATGACTTAGCCTATGATCTGCCGCCGCCTTGTGTGTTTTTTTAATCGCTGTCACTGTCACTAATTATCCACTGTGGAACCTGTTCCTGGTATGTGCTTGCAGTAGCTTCAGCACCTAAACTCTTGGTAGCTTTAGTGGACGTTTATCAGATGGAGCTAGAAAAATTACCGACAGGCACTCTGTATGAGTCTAGACTTTGTTATTCCATATTGACATTTGATCATAATTTCTGTAGTCAGTTTTATCTTTGCATCTTGATTATGGTTCATTTGACAATTAGTATCAACTCAAGGCGTTTCATTTTCTGTGTTCAAAACATGTAGAAATCGCCTTTATTTATTTACTTCGTTATTTACACTTTCGTATCTGCATCGCTTGCATAACTACTTGTTGATCTCCCATTCACACTCTCAACTTGCTCAACACCTATCGTCGTTGTCGTGGTGGTGGTAGTTGTAGTCGTGGCTGTTCTCGTTGCAGCATTTTCCTTCAATAAGCTCCCCTCATCAAACAACGCTGGTTCTGACGTCGCATTATCACCAACTGATATCGGCGCAAGCGATCGATCGATAAAGATTGCTTCGTTGCTAGGTTCCTTCTCTTTTCCTATCTTTTCGCGTATTTGCGATTTGGTATGGCGTACTAAATTGCGGATATAAGGCATACATGATACCATGATACCCACAGATATCTCGATGCAGGACCAAATCATGGCTTTTTGCGCATTTATGACTTGTTCTGTTTAGCTGGATCGCTTTTGAATGTTCTTGATCAACTTACCCGTCAAGTCCCGCGATTTTGCAAAGAGCACCAACTGTTGTACTCGGATCGCAGCAACGATTATGAGGCTGTAGTTATATATCATCAGCAAATGAGTAATAACAAAAACAGAGCCTATTCGAACTCACAAGATACCGAAACTGAACATGGCTATAACGCCAATCTTCTTCCTCAGTTTCAACCCCAACTCCCAAAGCTGGGTGAGCGGTAATATGACCACCCAAATATCCAGCGCGAGGACAAGTACCGCATGTGGCAGCGTCAGTCGTACAATTCCCACCATGACTCTTCTCGCATCCTTGGTCTGCCATCCAACCCAAAAGAAGCTCAGCGGTGTCGTTTGGAAAAAGGCAAGAATAAAGAATGTGAGGCCGATGAGGATATTGAAACCGATTGTTATCTTGACCACGAGGCGGAATCTGGTGTTGTTAAAGATGCGTAGAAAGAAGCATAGGATTGTGGATTTGACGAGCACACGAGCGGTCAGGTAGACAAGTTCGAGAAAGAAGAAGAGCTGGAAGCAAATTGAAAGTCAGTTTTCTGTGTACATAATGGCTAAGAGGCAAGGCGAATGCGTTTACCCTGAATCCTTCAGTAATCTGACTATCTGAGAGATACCATAAATCAACACCGAGACCATTTTGCATCACTGTTGAACATATCGAGTTAGCCACCTGATCACAAACTGCCAGATTCACTGGGAGAAAACTCACTGAACTGTACGATGATAACAACTGGTATAAAGAAGACCTATTCAACATCAGCGTCCCCTCCAATCAACCATGGTAATATGTTGTCTTACAACCGACGCGACAGCCATCGTATCATCCAAAGCCCATCCAAGACGTAACCTGAACGTGGCTGTTATTCGTAACGCGAAGAAAAGCAAGGCCAAACCGGCCATTATGAGGGTCGTCAATCGGTATAGGAGGACATTGTTGGTCGGTTTCATTCCGCATACAGCCGATGACATTTTAATAAAATCTGCCTCAAATATCAGCGCTCGTATCTCTACCGTCTCGATCCCTGTAATCGTACCCAATGTCTGTCGTACTGTGCATTGCGCTGTCAGACAATCGCCAATCGCATTGGCGAACTGCTGGTCATGGCAAATGGCGCTTTGGTCCTTTCCCGCAAACGGTTCCTGGCTGAACAATGTAACCAAGCAATCGGCCTATATCATCCATCCGTCAGCACTCGGGTTCGATAGAAAGGGCGTGTTAACTGACAGCACATTGAGGTGCTTCTGTGAGCACTGAAGCAAAGCTCTGCGCGGCGACACCACTGTTACATAGCGCCGCCAGAAAGACGAGACGCTTCAACAGCATCATGGCGAAAAGAATGTACTTTCCATTAACATGGAAGAATTGAAAGCAGAGAAAACGGAAGCTAAGAAAGAGAATGGGGGGTTGGGCGGAATGGGATTTTATCAGAAACGCTATGATTTGGAAGACTGAGACATGTTGGTGCTGACTTCGGTAGTGGCTGCATAAAACACGGACTACAAGTTCATCACATCTCAGGTACGCATACTAAGGATTTCTATTCCGAAAAGAAGATAGCGTCGAGCTATTTGACCGTCCTGTGATGCTCTGTAAGCTGAAAGATGCCCGGGTTGTGGGCATGGTTGGAATGGAAATACATTCCTGGACGCCACACCGTGACTGGGGAAGCGATGCGAGATTAGTCTAAGACATGAAGATTTGTAGGGCAATGGAAACTCGATATGCATTTTTATTATTTACTTTGTTTTTTGTTTTTGTCTAGAATGATGTGCTTTTTTGCGTGCGAGTTCATAGCAGATTGTCGCATGGATATGATGTCCCGGGACTTCTGCGCAACAAACACCATGCCAAGTGGCTACAGCTTTGACCGCATTTAACTAGACTAGACTCCCGTCAGACTATCGCATCTGGCGCACCCAACACCCTGGTACGCCACGGTGATTGAAGATTAGCAATAGATGATCAAGCCTGCTATTGGTCGCATGCTTGGCGATGGAATGAAGGTGTTGCAACTAACTAGCGGGACGAACTCAGTCTGGCCCCCTCGACTAGCCACGAGCCTCCATGTTTTCGGACAGCTATTACCATAGTTCAGCCTCAATCCCGCAACAGGGATGTCCAACGTCAGCCCTGTCTTGACCTAGCTACCCGGTTATTATTTGGCATGCTTACGCAGCAGAACTTTTATTGAAACTTGAATTTCTCAATGGGCGAGCTATTTAAAGACCGGGCGATCGACATTTACCACCGCCGGACCGGCTGCTCCGGATGTTGTTGCTTTGTGAGTTTTTAGAGAGACTGAGACTGCCGTTGGCATTATTCGATGTATCATGACAGTAAAGAAATAGAAGATGTCATCCAAAACTATAACTAACACGACACTCGATATGCGAACACATGGCAAGTCCGAATGGAATGTGGCTGCTTATATTCTAATACCGTCATACACCTTGAAACCCAAGCATAATTATGAACCTGGTTATGAGCAAACAACTACATCATAGATTTACTTATTTAGGAACGCCCGTCCGGTAGGGTTATTCGAGACATAGAACCGAACCAGGCGGCGTTTCAACATCTTCCAAGAACGTACAAAGCTAAGCTTAACATCTAAGACTAATATGATATTCTTTATCTAAGCGATGTTTGAAGAGTTCCATGTTGGTGGCGTCGCTTTGGTGGCAACACCCTGGTGATGGAACAGTCTCTGATGAAACTTCTGCATGGGATTCTAGATCAACTCGGATGGAATGAGTGTGCATGTTAGATGTTTGAGTTGGTCATACATCGTGGCTTGATACGGGATATGGTATACCACGTGGATGACATGCAATTGAATCTAGTTGGTCAATTTAGTTACTGACTTATTTAGCTGGTAAGCTTGTTTTTGCATCTTTCTAAGCGGACTTGACACTCCAGACGCCCAACATCCCGCGACAACAAGTGAGTACCTAGTTCAAGTGGCCACAGAGAAAATATCCGAAGAACTAGATTGCCAAACAAAGTCAATTACGTGAAGAACGTCTTGAATCGAGTGAAACTTAAGCAGTGGCGTATTTCAGTTTATGCATCTGCTCGACGGAATTATCCGTCGTCACCTTGACATACCGCAACCGTTGTTTTATAATCGTACGATTCTTAATATTAAACTCAAAATTTAAAACAACGGTACCGTGTGCCCGTTCCAAAACGGCGGTTCACGATTCATGTGGCTTGTGTCTGCCTGTAACGGGATTTAGAGTAGCTATAGAACAAAAAGGATGAATAAATCACGACACACTAATGTCAGCTAAATAACCGAGAATAATGCAGTTCTATGACGTAAGTGGAAGTTAGGAGGAAGAAGTAAAAAAGAGGTAAAGTAAGAGAAAAAAGAAGAGTTGAAGAGGTTTAAGAAAGAGGTGTTGGGTTGACTCGGAGGGAGAGATTTACCTGGAGCTACCTAGTTATGTAGGATAATTTTCAGTTGTGTTTCATTTATTGACATTGGTTCAATCTTCTTTACAAAATCATTTATTCATTCTGATAGGCTAAAAGAATCCCGGCCATTGTCCTATGCCAATTAACAGCGCCGACAGCACAAGAAACCGGAGTTGTTGTTACATCAATACATGGCACTCCCAGAGACGTCACTTGCCCAGAACTATTTTGGTACTACAGATTGATGAAATGGCATTTTCACTAGTATGCACAAGCATCAGAACGTTAATGAAAGTGTTGGATATAAAAAGAAAGGTTTACTCGCGGGTTTGATGATGTAGTTATGGGGAAACATCTAGTCTAGGGTAAATAGAACAACAAATATTGACTGGTCTTTGCTGAGAACCCAGATTGCGTTGTGATGCTTCACTTCGAGGTAAAGGTCATTATATCAATGGCTTCATCGGATGATTTTCCTCGCAGCATATGTCGATCCGTCTCACAATGCTTAATCAAGTGTCATGATTTCAAGGTGAGTGAGACTAGTTGGTGATGGCGACAACCAATTCACTCTAGTGGAAAGACTTTAATCACCTCACTAGATTGGTATGGCGCCAGGCTAAAATCTAGAAATAAGAGAATGTGAGTACATGCGCAAGTAAGAGAACTCATCGTCAGGGCAATGAGAAGCTCCACGGTGACATGTGTTTACTTAGTTCTGAAATTGTAAGTACTGTGGGAATGAAGAATGATGTTCATTTACTTACAAAAATGAAAACACCCCATATCTTGTATCTGTGCTATTGAATTGTATCAAATCCGCATAGAGTGAAAGAATTTGGCTCATCACAATCTCATTCAAACGCTACAATGAATAAGTCTCAGTCATGATTGAATCTCATTTCAAATCACAGCTCTCAAAATAATGTACGTAAGCACACAGGCTCGGCCGAGTTGACCAATTTAGCCTCGGCTCACGATATTCCGCTTTAACCTGAATACGATCTAGTTCAGATGAAAAATACGAGGACTAGTCTCTTTTCAGTTCTTCGCGGATCTCCGAGTCTAGAGCCCATCCACATGAAACCTGCCCCTGTCGATCGTCGTTCTCTTGCCTATCTAGAAGAAAAAGAAAAGGGGAATTTATTTGTTAGTGTCGGGCCTTGAAGAAATTCCCAGCGGTTTGCGACTCGTAGTGGTGGGTGGCACGAGAGAGAAAGGAGGCTGCCAGATGAATAGATCCTTGGCAAAAAAAGGAAACGTAGCATTGACATTGACAGCGCACGAGACTCTTTCGGAAAATACATGCATGTTGGCACGGGGAATTAATTAAAAGAAATTGATGGAAATACGATTGATCCAACTACAATCGTTCCCGGGTCTTTGGGGCTTCGGGGAGGCTCGATTTCGCTTGGTTTAATTCTGATATAAATAGCTCCGCGCGCTACTGACGAGAGCCTCACAGCGGCTCGAGCGTGGGTTTTGACAGCTAGACAGCCTTACTTGCACCCGGCAGTATGGCAGATAGTGGATGACGACGGTTTATGAGTGCCGAACTTCATTTCTGCTATACGGATTAAATCCAGGAACCGTTGAATGAATGGTGATGATATCGAGTCTAAAGTTTAGAACTAAAAAAACTCAGAGTTCGTATTCCACCGACTCATGTTGGCTGCATAACAAATGTGACTTGACGTCAACGACAAGACTTGGACACTTGGAAGAAAAAAGCCTCAAGTCTACAATTGTAAGAATGATGATCTTGGCTTGATGTTTAGTAATGGTAGTAAATCGCTGGGACCCAACAAAGGCCGTTTCTCTTGTCTACGTATAGTAGGTAGGTCCATAATTTATCCTTGGTTTTGTGATCGATTCCCGTCATGATGTGGTGATTATTCGATGCCTCCACTACAACACGGAGGCCAAGCTTTTAGGAGCTCGGCTTCGGCAACAGAGGCCGGCCGTGGCAGGTACTGATATGATTGACTCGTGTTTGTTAAGCATGGTGCCATGGTTATTGCATGTTACCCTGGAGCTTATCGCTGAGTTTCAACCTTGTTATCTTGTCGTTGTTGAATTTCGAGAGTGATTTGGAGTCTGCTTCGTCCACACATAAAGCCATTCAAGGTTCTCAACGCCAACAAGAGACTTGCAGAATGAGTGCATGCATTTTTTCTGCAGAAATATTTGTGGATTCTGTTCACTCAATTAAACTGTACAACTCATTCCACGTGCATGAAGCAATCCATTGAGAGATGGGGACCCATGCAGGAACAGAAGCTCAAGCTTTTTGCATTGATTAAGTTTTCAGCATCAACTCAAAAAGGATAGAAACAAATCCACTGTAAATTGACGATATACTGTGCAATTTTGTTGAGGTTTAGAGAGTACATCCTACTGTACTCTGTACAGTGTAATCATTTCTGGTTCTGCCAGCGTCGTATAGCGAGCGATTTTTAGCGGGACTGATTCGAAGCAAGGATTACATCTCGGAAGTAACATCACAATTGACCCTGATCATCACCAACCAGACATACCAGGGTTCATGGCTGACTGATTGATTGATTGTACTGCAAAGCTGGGAAATACACGTAAAAAGGTCATCATCTATCGCCATTACTTTTTCCCATGCCCACTGGCTTTTCTTTTCACTGCTCTACGGTACTTGGATCCAATTCCCCACTGCTTGTTTGCCAAGTCGCTATCAAAAACAAATGGGGAGAAACTTGCTAAACGGCCAGCATGCGAGATTTTGGTTAATAAAGTGGAGCGAACAAAGCAAAGATCAAGTTACAGGGAAGTTTTTCTCGTGTATGTAGCCAAGTGGCAGGCCAGGCTCAAGGACCACCAATTCATACGAGGTCAACAGATGATTTGTTAGCATCATCCTGGTCGAAGAGCCCCACGAATCGAATCATAGACGGTTCAATGTACAGTACATACGTTTATTGTGCATGCTTACTACATACAACTGCACTAACTTTTTTACAGGGGCTTTTTGGTATCTGCAGATCACAAAAAGTTCCTCCCCTTAGCCATCCATTCAACTGGCCGCGTCGTCAGATCATATTGCACTAGGTTTACAGCCTAAGGCAGGGGGTAAGAAACTTTACCCCGCGGATGACTCTTGTACTTACCTACAGTAGGTAATTAGTGAGGAATACGGTTCCTGGACCTGAGAGGTTACAACTGGCAGTGGCGTTTTAATTAAGTCTATCCCAAAAAAGAAGCCGTTTTACGATGCATTGACCAATCATAAGACACACGAGTCACCGTTTGAACCGTTCGTCAAAACAATCTCAAGCTAAATTAACCATGTTAGACGAACACGATGCACAGAGAAGCCAGGATTCCGCCACATCCGAAATGTTATGTTGCAACATCGTGATTCTCGACATGGTTATTATGGAACCCTCCTTTCGCCTTGAACCCTCTGAACCCTGGTTCTGCCATGCCATGCCCTTCTAGTGCTCGTGCTGTCGTCTGGTTGAAGCTTCTGCTAGGCTCCACAGTAACTGCATCCAAGGCCAACAGGCCAACCTCTTCAAAGTCCATGCACATGTTGACAACTCGACCAGGATGACATCACGTTGCCAGGATACCTATGGAGAACGCCCGTATTTCCCATCCGGACTTGAGCGGAGTTGGGCCGACATACGAATAAGGAGATGATAACATGCACAGTCTGGGGGGGTTAAACGAACCAGCACCTGTACATATGTATAAGAATACTTCCCCCATCGATCTCAGTTTCCGATCTTCTCTTTACCCTCCTCCTCACCCAACTTTCGTTTAACACAAACAGCTTCACTCGTTTATAAGCACTCGTTGAACTCGATATCTCTAATTAATCATGCGTGGTCTTGTTATCTTCAGCGCGGCCGTCGCCGTCGCCAACGCTGCTGCCGTCGAGAAGAGGCACTACCCCGTTCCTGGACAGGAGGAGCCCGTCCCTTCGGTTCCCGACAACAAATATACTCCTCCCAGCAACGAGTATCCTCCTCCCGCCAATGAGTACCCTCCTCCCGGTAACGAGTATCCTCCTCCTGGACACACCGAAGAGGTTCCTCCTCCTCAAGAGACCAAGCCTACTGGTGCCTATCCTCCTCCTGCTCCTACCAGCGAGGTTCCCCCTCCTCAGGAGACCAAGCCTACTGGCGTTTACCCTCCTCCTGGTAACGAGTATCCTCCTCCTGGAGAGACTAGCGAGGTTCCTCCTCCTCAGGAGACTAAGCCTACCGGTGTCTACCCTCCCCCCGAGCAGACCACCGAGGTTCCTCCCCCCGAAGAGACCAAGCCCACTGGTGCTTATCCTCCTCCTGGAGAGACTACCGATGTCTACACTCCTCCCGCCGAGGAGTCCACCAAGGCCTATCCTCCTCCTGAGCACACCAAGCCTACTGGCGAGTATCCTCCTCCCGGAGAGACCACTAGCGTCTACACTCCTCCTGAGGAGACTACCAGCGACTATATCCCTCCTGTAGAGTCTACTACCAAGGCCTACCCTCCTCCTGGAGAGACCACCAGTGTCTACACTCCTCCTGAGGAGTCCACCAGCGAGTACCCTCCTCCCGGAGAGACCACCAGCGTCTACACTCCTCCTGAGGAGTCTACCAGCGAGTACCCTCCCCCTGAGGAGACCACCACCGGTTCTCACGAGGCTCCCTACCCTCCTCCCGTCCACACCAAGCCTTCTTACACCAAGCCCACTTACACGAAGCCTTCCTACACAAAGCCAATCTACACCAAGCCTTCGTACACCAAGCCTGGCTACCCTGGTACCACTGAGATGACCACCTCAACCATCTACACCACCACTTGCTACACCGTTACCAAGTGCCCTCCCGAGGTTACCAACTGCCCCGAGAAGCCTCATGTCACCACTGAGACCATCGTTATTGGCACCACTGTCTGCCCCGTCACCGAGGAGCACCCCACCAACGTTGAGACCATGCCCTCTTACACCAACGTTCCCAAGCCCAGCAAGCCTGTCTACACTCCTCCTGTTGAGCACAAGACTACTACTCACTTGACCACCTCTACTATCTACACCACAAAGGTCACCACTGTCACCAAGTGCCCTCCTGAGGTTGTCGACTGCCCTGAGAAGCCTCACACTACTACTGAGACTGTCGTTGTTGGCACCACTATCTGCCCTGTGACTGAGACTCATGTTGTCCCTGTCCCTCCCAAGGAGACACACCCTGTTGTTTCTCCTCCCAAGGAGACACACCCTGTTGTTTCTCCTCCCAAGGAGACTCACCCCGTTGTTCAGCCTCCTCACCCTGGCAACGGTACCTACCATCCTCCTCAGCCTCAGCCTCCCAAGGAGACATACCCTGTCCCCGTTCCCGTTCCCAGCAAGCCTGAGCACCCCCAGCAGCCTGAGCAGCCTCCCAAGCCTGAGCACCCTTCTCAGCCCGAGCAGCCTCAACCTCCCAAGGAGACCAAGCCTGTTCCTCAGCCTCCTGCCGAGACTCACCCTACCTACCCCGTTCCTCCTCAGCCTGAGCAGCCCGAGAAGCCTCAGCAACCTGAGCAGCCCGAGAAGCCCCAGCAGCCCCAGCCTCCCACCGAGACTCACCCCGCTGCTCAGCCTCCTGCTCCTCCCGCTCCTACCAAGCCCGTTGAGAGCGCTCCTGTTGTTCCTCCTTCTCCCAGCAAGCCTGCTGAGACTTACCCTGCTCCTCCTGCTTCCACTCCCACCGAGCCTGCTGAGGTTGTCAACGCTGCTGGACGTGTCGGAGGTAGCATCCAGGCTGCTCTCTTCGCGGCTGGTATCGTCGCTTTCTTCCTGTAAACCAACAACCATTTTTTAATTTTCACTTCTAATGCTCACGAAGGAGCAACGAGTATATGACGGATTGGAGACTTATATATATACGTTGCATAGTTGATATGCACCTATTACCTGCACAAACTTTTACCCTTCCAGATAAATAATTTCTTAGAATAATATATCAAACTTAAAAACAAGTATGATGCATATCCTGTCTCTGTGTTTAGTTACTATTAAAAAGTGAGGTATTATTGAAACATAAAACAGCCTAATACAGAATGCAAATATTGGCATTGGCTTGCACCACTACCTTAGGCAGTCGCTGCTCTAATGTAAGCGCTCCCTGAGCCTTGGCTAAGCCCACGAATAAAAGAAAACTAGATAGGGCTGATGTTTTCGCCCTGGTAAGTAATAAGGATAGATTGACCTCAGATAATTAAAGTAACCTTAGTTACTACTGTATTTAAAGAGGTGGGGTGTTCTGAGAAATGATCAACGACATCAATGTCTTAAAGAGGACTACATCAATTTGAAGCCGTCAGGCTAACGTCATCAATCCACGCCTTATAACCATTGCTGCACTTTGCCCGAATAACAACACGAATTGCATTGTTACTGTCCAAAGCAGCCTGTGTCAAGGTGAAGCCTCCCCTGAGACCAGCATAATCACCGTCAAGTTGCGCACCGGAAGCAGAAATTCTTGTTCCAAACGAATCCATCATGTTGTCGTTGTCGATAAATGCTTCGACGCCAGTGCATTGAGAACCAGAGCTGACTTTGGCATAGAGGGAAAGGCTGTAGGTCTGGCCTGCAACAAGGCTAGGCTTACGCAGAACCTGTACCGTGTTCGACCAGTCGCTGGCATAAGAGCCCATGCCAAATGAATATGAACCGCGATGGGCGTTCGAAGCATCGGGGTCGATGTTAGCGTAAGCACCGATGCCAGAGTTGGCCCACGGAGCACTGCTGCCAGTTTCAAAATCACCGTTGTCGAGAAGTGGGAGCGTGTCGATCGGTGGAGAGGAGGTAGTGGTTGGTAAAGCTTCTGCGGAAGAAGTAAAGGCGGATGTCTCAGTCGTAAGGACAGCCAGCGTCGTGGTTGACTCAGCTGCACTCGAGGTTTCAGTCTGAGTTTCAGTAACAGTGATGTCCGTGACGTAGTCCGACTCAGTAGAGGTTACGTCAGTAGTGAAAGTGGCGTCGCCCGTCGTAACAGTCTCGATTGTGGAAGCGATGATTGAAGTCGTTGTAGCCTCAGTCTCAGTGGTGACTGAGACGGGTTTGCAGGGACTAGCTCCAGATCCAATAACAATTGAAAGAGCTGCAAACGCAGCAAAAAGTCTTTGCGGTGCCATGTTAAACGAGTGAATAAGCCAATGCCAGTAACGAACGTGATGGTAAACAAGTTAAAGGATAAAATGTGGCAGGTCAAGATTAGAGAAAAGAGACTCAGCTTCTTTATAGAAGAGTACCTTTTCAGGGTTATCTGTTGTTGTGGAGCTTATTAAATTACGCAGACAACATGAATTCAATAGTTTGCCAATAACTCCGGTAACAAGCGCTGGAAACAGTATAGTGCCTAGTCTAGTCCAACATGCTTCTAGCTTACTCTCACACAAAGCCTAAACCTGCAAGACAGATCAAGTATGTAGTTTATTTCATCGTCTAATGATCTGAAGAAAGAATGTCTAGTGAAGTATGTTTATAAACAGCGCCTCTTAGCAGTCGAAGAAACACATTGTCAGCAATTTCGTCGGAAGTAACGGTGTGGCATAACAACATTTCGCACGCGAGAGGATTTGCTAGTTCCATAGAATGCTTCCTACCTCAGTTCAAACAATAACGAGAAGAAAATGTCAATTAGGTCAGCAGGGTCGCAATTGAGGTGGGAAAGGCGTTGGTCCAAATCGACATTTTTAATGGCAGCGAAAGAGAGCATGGTAGGTTTTTAGTTTGTAGGTAAACAGCATAAGCGTAGAATCTGATCGCAGTTGCCCAGGCTGATCCTCATGGACCGAACAGCTGGTCGTTGCGGCCCAATGATACATTTCCCATCGAGTCTGAGGTGCCAGTTCCAGGCAGCAACTGGCTCACTTATGTTGTGACACACCAAGTATTGGTGGCGCAGAATCGCAGGGAGGGAGGTATCTTCAGCTTTGTAAGCCTTGCGGTGGAATTCTGTCTTCCTGCCCCAAACTTGAGGCCAGTTATCCGGCGGCATGCTCACACTGACTGGGTGGCCAATCAATGCTACCAAGGATCTTCTCAGAGGATGACATGCCAAAAGACTTGATGGATATTATAGTCGCTATTTTTGAGTATGTGTATAAGGATGTAGTAAGACGCGCAAGATAATTGAGTGTCGTTGTTAGTTGGAGGCGGTGCTGCTGACGCCCAAAAACAATGTTTGCCAAGAATCTCACAGCCTCGTTTTGTACATCAGACACGTCAGAAGTACATAGAGGCTTATTTCGCCCTGCCCAACACAAAATCCCAGAGTCTGATCGAAGCCCCCGCATCTTCACTTACCTTCATTCCACAGCTCGTCGAGTTATCGCCATATCAGCTGTACAGAGTCTGCGTGTGGCGGCAGGCGGGATAGCGGTGGTTCATGCACCAAATGAAATCATGTCGTGGTATTCCAAACACTCCCAGCAGGAGCAGCAGCGATCTCATCTTAATAACCCACCTCCCTTTGACGACGTTTCGTCTGACCCTCACGCCGAGCAACATTATGCAAAAGACTCAGCGCAGACATGCAAAGACCTTGTTGGGAATTGCGACAGATCAATTGACGGATTGTCTTCTGACCGGGACTTGAAAGCAGGTCAAGGTTGTCAACAAGTTGGCTTCCCCCCGTCGGCTTCCAATATGGGCTTATCAGACGCTCAATCCCTTGAGAAAAACAATGACAGCGCTTCCCATTCTGGCAAAGGAGAAATTACTCATGAAGACCAACTGGTGGGGTCTGTACCTCCACCACAAAAGGACGCCGATTCTGCTGATGACTACGGCGACCCAATCTACGGCGACCAGCTTACGTCTGCGGCCTCGCAAGGTCTTGTTCCAGAGATGCTCCGATTGATCAAAGCTGGAGCGAACATCAATGGACCGAATAGAGAGGCAGTACCACTAGTGCGGGCCGCCTATCAAAATCAAGAACACGCGGTTCGAGTATTGATCGAAAATGGTGCTCAGGTCGATAGGGTCGACAAAGATGGACCTACAGCCCTATGCTCTGCTGCTTATGTAGGCAACACAGCCATAATCGATCTGCTTTGCAAGCATCATGCCAATATCGAGCATATAGGTAGATTGAGAGCAACGCCACTCGTCTGGGCGGTTCTGAAAAAACATGCAGATGCTGTGGAGATTCTTTTGGATCGCGGTGCCAATCCAGAGTCGAGCGATGGCGATCCCTATAGCCCATTACAAGCTGCAATTGAAAGGGGCTTGGAAAGTGCCATTGAAATGCTCGTCAGAAAGGGCGCAAACGTGAGAGCCGTTCATCAAAACGGGCTTACTCCTTTGATCTCTGCTGTGTACTCAGGCAAATGGAATGTCGCCGAGAGTCTTTTGGAGAAAGGAGCCGGAGTTGGTTTTGTACCAGGCTCTGAGTACTCCCCTCTATTCGTGGCTATCAACTCAGGACAAGCAGCAATGGTGGAACTGTTGGCGAAGTATGGTGCAGACATCAACCATCTGGAAGATTGTAACCAAGCCCCACTGATGTTAGCAGCCGAGCTAGGAATGGACACGGTAGTTCAGTCTCTTATTGATATGGGTGCCGATCTGGACATTACAGACTACAAAGGCCGGACAGCAGTGTCATATGCCAAGGAAAACGGCCGACAATCCACCGTCAAGCTTTTACTACAGGCCCAGACGCTCCGCCGCGATGGACATTATGTGAAGAAAACCGAGGAACTACGAAAAGATCCCAAGACATCCTTCGAGTATCGACCAGTTCCCGAAGGGTTCATTAGGATATTAGAGCTTCAACCAGGGCAAAAGGGGAATGTTGTTTGCTTCTCAATGATAAACGTAGTATGTCAAGTTATCTTTATTTGTCTTACACCCTGATGACTCTCTGACCATGGGCAATATAGGAACTATCCCAGTCACCCTCTTTTGAAGCCCTCTCATACGAATGGAAAGGAAAGGTTGGCACGGTCCCCACACGCTGCGATGGGGAGCGTATTCTAGTCACTCCGAATTGTTACGCAGCACTGGAGATCCTTCGGTCCGAAACCGAAACAAGGATTCTTTGGGTCGACGCTATATGTATTAATCAGCAGGATGCTTCGGAGCGTGGTATCCAAGTCTCTATGATGTACGATATCTTCTCCAAGGCTACTTCGGTCTTGATGTGGATTGGTGAAGAGGAAGACTACACAGATCTGGCATTTGCCTCAATTCCAGTTCTCTCTCATGCTATAGAAGTGATACAAAAAACGCCAGAATCCAGAGCCACACCAACAATGAAGGATGAAAGGGACCTACTTCTTGGGCGACCAGAGATCCAAGATTTCACTGAGAAAACAAAGGCCGCTGCAGCAACTTGGAGAGCATGGCGTAGGTTGTTTGGGAGATCTTACTTTATGCGAGCCTGAATTTTCCAAGAGATTATCCTAGCAGGGCCACGAGGTATAGTCCTGTATGGAACACGCCAATGTTCCTGGGATGCATTCAAGGCGGCTGTCAAAGCTTACGCAACATTGCAGATGGACTACATCCACCCCCTGCTGGTGATCATCGCTAACGATGAACAATTTCGCTCATTACGGTCTTTGGAATTTGAGCGCGCGATGTGGGCAATGTCAGGCTTAAAGGTAGGGGATCCTCGAGATAAGGTTTTTGCAGCTCTAGGACTTTCTTTCGGGAAGGAAAGACACTATAAAGCTTGGGAATCTGTTCAAGTTGCAGACTACACAAAGTCTGTCGCGGAAGTTTTCATCAACGCGAACCGGTACGTCATTGACAACTGTGGAAACGATAAGCTATAGGGTATTCTTGATCCGACCAATCAGTCTACTGCAACTGGAGGCACCAAAATATTTCCCTCTTGGGCATTCGACTTCATGATACCAGTCATGATCTATGGTAATCCTTTTTCCACAGATAATGCAGAGTACGGTACTCTGTTATGTGGGCGCCCAACGACAACGCAAGTCTCGCTGCACATAAACGGATATGTCGTTGATGAGGTCAACTGCAAAGTTCCTATCACGAAAGACAAGAGCACTGTGGATGTAGTGAAGACAGTTGTTCGATACGTGGCGGCCTTGGGGCGTGGAATTTATGACTCAAGTCCAAGCATTGGGAAACGCAGTGCACAATCTAAATCTCAAGAACGCTCAGGGAAGACCTTTTCGAGGACAAATCTAGCTACTCTCCTAAGCACCCTGATGTGTCTTGATGACTGTTCAGCGGATGAGGAGATGGACTTTGCAACATACGTCGTATGGCAGCTCATGACGGACAACGAGACATCCCAAATCTTCAAGGCACCTCCAAATTTCCTTCAAGTTGGGATCGAGGCCTGGAGGAAATCATCACAGGAACTAGCCAACTTTGACCTCGCCATTTGCAAGGACATGGAGAGTCAACACCAGTATGATTATGATCTTGTTTACACTGAGAAGGGATACTTTGGTCTTGCACCGAGTCTCGAAGGAGAGGAGGGCCTGCTGATGACAGTTATAGGATGCTGTAAAGACCTTGTTCTACTAAGACGAAAGGGAAGCGGTGGTGATACATGGTACGAGTATGTCAGCAAGGTATTCATGTATGGTTGGACCAAGGACAAGATCAAGACAGTGGAAGACCTTGGTGTTGATTTGAAGCAAGTCCGTTTTGAGATTCGGTAGCTTGTATTGGGGTCAGCATATGGTTTCTTTTGGAATTACTCTTGATCCACATGAGTTGTGAGAGATTTATTGTTTGTTTTGATAGACTCGCGCTATGACGGTTAACAGAAATTAGACAAGTTGATGGGGTTCAAGTATGATAGTAACGAGATTGGAGTGTGGTTTTTGATTGTTCATTCTGGGTTCTGGCCATACAGTCTATTACTTCAGAATTAACCTAACATTAATTTAATCAAATATGTATAGATTAGTTAACATATTTCGCCACATTATTATCTGCAGAGTAGCAGAAGAGTGGAGATTTAGTATAAGGGAGTCCTGTTCATTTTATGGTAGGCTCTTCTATGGCGATGAGATTGTAGATTGCCTTCTGTTCAGACTCGTTCGCTTTTTTATACAGATACAGAGAGAATATGCATGACCAGATCGCCTTCCAGAGCTCGCTCTTGAACCCTTTCAGCTTTCGTATTCGAAATATGTATTAAACCGAGTATGATAATACCGAAGAATGCTTCGACTAACGTTACCCCACTTGTTTCCCTCACGCCAAAGAATATAAAGGCCCCCTTCCTTGATAATTTCCTTGTCACATCATTATAAACTTCTAATTCACCACTGTGCTTACCAGTCTCAACTTCTTGGAACATTTCAATTCATTGATTCAAGGTACAAAGAGCCAATAGTATCCCTCTTACAGTATACTGATTCGGTAGTCGAAGATGAGTATCGAATATGCAGAGCCAGTGGAGCAACTCTTTCTAGATCTCCCTGTGAACCAAGTCCTTCAACGTGATGGAGTACAGGTCGTTGAGCCCTGGGCAAGCCAGTACGTTGATGCAATCCAAGATACGAGGTATGGCGATGCAATCTGGGCGCGATATCACATTTTTGGAGAGGTAGTGGATGGGTCAATTGAGGGACTCACGGTCCTCGAGAGTATTACTCAAGATGCGATGGGATACAAAAAGCACGCACCCGAACAGTACGCCGAGGCGGTGTCTTTCTACAAGGGTACTAGCAGTGCAGATGGTCATACTGATGTGATCGAGGTCATTTTACGTGTTGATGGAGAGGATTTGACCGGAAAACACATCCCTGAAAGTGGCTAGAGCCTTGATGAGTTTATTTGTATTTTCAATCCCATCACTCTGTTATGTAGTATGTTACTTATCAGCCTGTGAAATGAAGTCAAGTATCTACAACGGTGGAGATTTGTCAGCGGCACAGACAGCTTCGGTTGTCACGGCTCGATCGGCAGCCAGGGGGGTTAACGGGGACAAGGATGTCTGGATATGCTGAGGGCAATCCATCCCATCCCGTCCTATAACCAGACAAAACAAACAGCGGAGTCATGGAAGTTGATCAGCCATAAAATCCGACCAATCAATCAAAAGATGGCGACGCCATTTGGTGGACTGGCCACACCTCCAGGAACCTACAGATATTAGGACTTGATGCGAAAAGCAGGTATAGGAACTTACCTTGAGCGGCATACTCGAGAAGAAGAAAGACCACCTCTTCCTCTTCTCACATTCCTGGCTCAAAGCTTCCAAATCAAATAGCTCTCCAATCGGCATTCCCCACCCCGCTAGAAGCCATTCATGGAGAAAGAAATCTGTGTTTTGACAAGGCCATGCTTCCATACTAGGCTGATCACCAGCGACGGCCGCAAAACCTTGATCCCAGAGCCATCGAAGGGTTTCCTCTGAGGATTCGACACCATGGGCGGGTGGCACCTTGTAACCTGCCAAGGTCTTGCATTCATCGTCAGAGAGCTTCTCGTATGCTCGGACCCATCCTGTTCGGATGAAGAGTATATCGCCGTGTTGAAAGGTTGTGCCCTGACTTTTGGCAACTTCCTTTAAGGTCGTGACGGTGATAGACTTTGTTTCAAAGGGGGTCAGGGTTACGTGGTTGTTCTCTGCCCAAGATGCATAGTCAAGGAGGACTCCACGTCCAACGATACCACCACGCTCAACCCAAGCTGCGACACTTAGCTTCTAACTTTACCTCGGAACTGAAGGCTTACCATGTATACCATTGACATCTGATGATAACAACTCATCAAGTGTCTTCCCATTAAACCATAGTTTCTCTTTCTGATACGCATAATGTCGAAATCCATCCCACTGCGAACTACTCTGTGTGTTAAACGTCAAAGTATCGTCGTTCACTGCACGAGGAGACTTGGTAGTAATCTCATGCTTGAACGGTGCACGGCCAAAGCAAGGTCGTGACATTCGATTCAGAGGCCAGTCTGTAGAGACTCGGACGCCATCGCGGATCTCGGAAGCGGCTTTTGCTACGACTTCGGGAGTCAAGAGGTTTAGCATGCCACATTCGTCATCTTCCCCGAAAAGGCCCCATGCGTTACCGGCGGGACCATCTTTGCGCAGAGGAAGGGAGTCGAATGAGGGTTTAGTAGACATTTTGAAGTTTTAATTTGAGTTATGGTTACTTTGACTGGCCGTTGTTGGAGTTGACGTCGTGTCGAACCCCCGCCTTGTGCGGGGAGCCGCGGTGAGAAACCCGAACAAGAATGATGATACAAAGCTGCTTTGTCATCACAGTAACGACAATAACTGTTTAAGTATCACGAAAATAACCTCATTAGTGCATTTAGAGCTCTATGGACTAATTGTCAGATTAATAACAGATGTAATATGCTGAATGATCATTTGACTCTTTTCTCCAGTTGATTATCCTCGCTCAGTTGCAGATCAAATTCACATATTGATCTAGATTCAGTAATACATTATGATTGATCTAAGCGCTTTTCAGAACACTATTCGACAAGCACCTTGCCAGTAAGAACCAAAGCATCGATCAAAATCCTCCAACCTGAGCTGGGCACGGTCCGAGAGTCGTGCCCATAGAGCTGTGCATGTAAATTCCCTGATGGTCTCCCCAGTAAAATTGCAGCGTGTTCGGGTAAAAGATCTTTCCTACTCTTGAGTGAGGCCCGTTGGGGTTCTCTTGACCCTCATAGTACTTCCAAGAAGTTGTATTGGCCGGGTTGATCCAAACCATACCAGATGGGTGCTGATAGATGGGCTGTGTTGGAAAAGAAGGAACCCAATCTTCACCATTAACAACGCCAGTGTATCGTCCAGGAAATATCGCATCGAATGCATCGGCAAATTTTGGGTTTCCAACACGTGGGATACCGTAAGCAATGATTTCCCGGATAGTAGTGACGTTACTGAACTCTTTCTCGATTGATAATGCAGTGAGAAGCGCGATGGCAGCTCCCTGGCTGTGTCCCGTGACGATGACTTGGTCGTTGGGAAATTGCTTGACAGTCTCGGCCAGTGCTTTTTTAACATCGACCCAGCCGTTGAACCAGGCGGTTTGCCAACCTGCGAAGACCAAGGATCCTATTGGCAGACCAAGCCTTGGATCTGGTAGTATAGGAAGAGCTTGAATATCTTGAGAAATGGAAACAAGGCTTGATAAATTCGTTCCTTGAATAGCAACAATTATGCCCAAGCTCTCGGAACGATAAATGTTGGTACGTTGAACAGTATCACCATTGCCAAGGGCATGCAACAACGTCTGATCGCCAAACTTAACACCAGGTGCATTCGCACTCGATCCGCAGTACGTGTTTTGTACTGAAGCTACTGTATTGGTGAAGTGAGCCAATGGGAAGGGCAAGGCACTGCTTTGACGTTTGTTTGCATCGGTAGGAACGGCGTTGGCTACGTTGGTGAGGGCTGCCAGAGCCAAGGTAAAGAGACGGAGAAGCGTCATCTTGAGAAGATCTATCACGGACTGGTATCAACAAAGGAATATGAAACAGACTGTAGAATGACATGTATGTTTACTGGGACATATCCAGTTTTTATAACATTGTATCGAGGATGATCGATCGATCCTATGCTTGGCATTTGCAAACGTCTCCCCGCAACTACCGGAGTACGCTTGTATATGGCGGCAATATGAGACAATTGTCTGTTCCGATGCTTCGTGGCTGGCTGAAGTGAGTAACTAATTAAACGAGCCGTCCCGGCTCGCCAACGAGTACATTTCCCAACTGAGACAAAATTTGCCAATAAAGTTTAGCTAGATCAGACGCAATATTGCGGCGTCTCCACTATCACGGCTTTGCTGTTACACCAGATGTTACCCTCTTGCACAAACTCAACCTAACGAGATGAATATGGCGTGTTTATTTACGCGAACAGAAACAGAAGATCTCTGCGGAGTAGCTTAAGGAACCGGTGTGATTAGCGTATACTGGTTTATAGCTAGTATTCTGCTAACTATCCCACGTTGAAACGCTCCACGTCAAATTCATAGTGTGATGTATCGCTGCCTTAGCATTGCTATCAACATACTCCATGAGTGCAATGGGTACGATGAATCCTTTTGTCCTTTTGTTTTAGCATTACAACTCATAATAGAACACCAGCTGTCACTTGCAATAGGATTCATATAATTTAATTAAGTTTACTCGATACGACGTTCTGAGTTCATACTAGTCCGATCATGGTGCGAAGAACCCTTTCTAGAAAGATATTAAGCCCTGACCGTCTGCTGTCGCTCAGGTCTCTACATCCTGTGTGAGTTACAACAAGAAATGCATCTCTTCAACCATCTTTTGGCTGTTGCCATTCTTCTCCAGCCAGGACATTGCTTAAAGCAACAAGCCCGCTTCGAACCCTTGGCAGAGACTCAACTCCACACTCGTCAACAGGGCGATGACACGGCTGGTGTGATCGATGGCGTCTTCCACCAACTCATTGACCACGACAACCCATCCCTCGGGACCTTTGAGCAGCGATACTGGTACAGCTTGAATTATGCCAATGGCAGTAACCCACCTGTTGTCTTTATTTCACCCGTCGAAGCAGAAGCTGAACAGGTGAAGTTTTGGCTCCATGATGACTATGTTATCGGTGGCATGATTGCACGGCGCATCGGAGCTGTTATGCTTATGCTTGAAAACCGTTACTTTGGCAAATCCTCACCCTATGCCCAGCTGACTACCGAGAATATGAAATACTACACCGAGGACCAGATCATACGAGACAAGATCCACTTTGCAAGGACTGCCGAACTTCCATTTGCCAAGAATGGTGATTCTAGGCCTGACCAGGTGCCCTGGGTCCACACGGGTTGTTCTGCTCAAGGCAACCGTGTGATGTTTTCGCAGAAAGAATCCCCAGATACCTTTTGGGCTTCTTGGGCGTCGAGCGCACCCCCTCAAGCGATCCCTGATTTCTGGAGATACTTTGATGCTGCCAAGGCATACATGCCGAAGAATTGCACAACAGATGTCGGCAAGGTCATTGAATACCTGGACGACATCATGCTGAATGGTAAGATACAGGAATGATCCTTCCGCTACTCCAGTTACTGACACACTTGACAGGATCGGCAGATGAGATCCAAAAGATCAAAAAAGACTTTGGTGCTCCGGATCTGAAACATAACGACGACTTTATGAATCTTTTGAGCTATGGGCCACAAACATTTCAAGGAGCCAGTCTACGTATATCTGACACATGGAAGTTTTGCGACTACGTCGAGAATGCCGTCAATACCACAGACAAATCAAACCTCCCTAGTGCAGAGGGTGTTGGACTCAAAAAGGCTCTAGCAGGATATGCTCGTTGGACGAAAGAGGTCTGGATCCCGGGAAGATGCGAACAACAAGGTCCTTGGAAGGGAGTCAACAACACGGGCTGCTTCAACTTTGGTGACGCCGATAGTCTGGTTTATGCGTCAAAGGGCCTAGATGCTCCGGGTATTGTCGATACCCTGCAAATCCAATGGCTTTTCTGCAATGAACCCGAAGAAAATTGGCAAACGGGTTCACCAAAGGGAACACCAACACTGGTCTCCCGTTTGGTCAACACTGATTTCTTCAGAAAGACTTGTGCGCGCTACTTCCCTCTGGGTCCGAATGGGGAAACTTTTGGTCTGGCTAAGGGAGAGACAACCGCTGAATGGAACGCACGGTACGGTGGTTGGAGCGACCCAACTGGGTATCTTAATAGAACAATCCTGGTAAATGGTATGTTTGACCCTTGGCGGGCAGGATCATTTGCCTCTCCACAAAGACCTGGAGGAGTTCTTGGTAACAGCACTTATGTCAAGCACTTATTGAACTCTGTTGGGAATCACTGCACGGATACATATCGCAACGCCGGTGATATCTGGCCGGAAGTTAGGGCGATCCAAGAAGCTGGAATTAGTCAGATCGAGGAATGGGTTGCAACGTTCCCCAAGTCTAAGGGCAAGTAAGAGCGTATGAATATGATTCATGTATATAGTTGTAAGAGTCTATGCATTAAATCTGAATTGATACGATTTATCTCGCTACGTGGTTATCTACTTAACGACATTCCTGACCCTGGCTACTAGCATCAATGAACTGGAAGAAACATCATCTAATCAGAGACATGGTTCCCTGGAACTGTATTTATCTATTTTTTCGATTGGACACTTTATATGAATCAAGACAATTGAAGAAAACAACTTCGTCATTATATACGACTTTACAATAGAAGTAGTGTAAAAACATATATGAGCTATTTACTTGTTAACTTAATGCCCATAACTGGATCGCAATTACATTAATTGATCCCAATATGAAGCGATGTTTATATGACAACAAGACAGCAACTCAGCCGAGTGTCTAGACAACTTCGGTAATGGAAACATCATCCACACCGACAGCAAGCGTAACCAATTGGCCATTCGTGCAGCGAAGTGCCAGTTTGAGTTGAAATTCGGTAAACACTGGCGTGAAGTTAACGCTGTACAGCTGGTATGTATCGGGATTGGTGAAATCCAATTTCGACAGCGTAATCTGATTGTTTCCCTGCGATGCTTGCATGAAGCACAATGTAGCAGAATTAAGAACGGGTGTCGGGGTGCTGAAGACGTTAGCGTAGAAGGAGAGGCGGTACTGGCGAGCGGTGCTGAGGCCGGAGATGTACTGCATGGCCACATTCTGTCCGGTAGCATAGTTGTTGTTGACAGCGAATTCGCTATGTTATGTCAGTATGTCATTTTACAATGATAGACCGGACAGCTTACGCGTATTGACTGCCGGTATGCGCGAGTCCGGGACTGCTCTTGATTGTGCTACCTGACACATCCCACACGGTGTTTGGAGTATCCTCGAAGCCACCGTTTTTGACAAAGGCAGTTGGACCGGCAGCTTCAGTGGTTGTGGTTGTGGCAGCTTCGGTGGTGGTAGTAGCAATCTCAACCGAAGTAATCTCGGCCGTGGTAGTTGGGATCTCAGCTGGGATAGTCTCGACTATGGTAGTCAGGATCAGAGGAGTAGAGCCTGAAGTAGCCGGTGCAGAAATTGTGATCGTTGTCTCCAAAGCAGTGGTAGTCTTGTCAGTCGCGGATTCAACAATCGTAGTCTCGAGCGCGCTGGTAGTCTCATAGGTCTTAGAAGCGTCCAAGGTTGTAGCAGTATCAGCGCTTGAAGTTTCGACAATGGCGGCAGTAGTGGTGGCGGTAGTCGTCGCAAGCACTCCAGACGTAGTCGATCTATCAGGGCGACAGGCAGGACGAGCATTGGCTGCAGGGAGCAGCGCAGAGCTGAGAACAGCAGCAATAGAAATGAAACGCATCCTGAGAATTAACGAGAGTAACGGGTAGCGTCAATGTGAACGAGTGTATGAACAACAAAGGTTGAAGAGAGAGGGAAGCGATGAGGGATGGTCTTTTTTCATGGCAATGTGCTTAAAATAAGTAATTCGAGATTAATGCGATTTGTTGCTTTACGCGTGTTAATCAATACTCATCATCATCAGTCTAAGGTCTGTAAAACGATAGTTCGAAGAAACTAGTCATGATCAGACCTAGATCTACGTGAACCGGGCTTAGTTCCCGGCTAGAAGAGCAGTCATTGGCTGCGGAAGTGCCACGCGAGCAAGGTTTAATATCTCCATGTTGTTTGTCAGGGGTATTATATATGGGTCGCTGATCGCAAAAGCAATGGCTGTGACCGCCTTGACAGCACGTTTGATTTAGGGTAGATGGAACCGTGGGATAGACGAGCATACCTATATTCTCACAACAGACAGTTAATATTAAAGAGGCTGTATTTTACTAACCTTGTATTTGAACTCGATACATATATATAATTGAGGTTTCTTACATGAAGTTTGAAATCGTTGCTCGCAAGAGTGTTGTTCGATTGGCGTAGCCTGTTGTCAAAGGGCCGAGCTTCTTTTGACATATCACCAAAACACGTACTGCTCTTCATCTTTACGTTCCCCAAGAATATGAATTCCATGGCCGCATCACAGGCCTTTTCTTTCCATTCTGGGTCCTGTAGTAGCGCGTTGTACTGGTGTTTATCCAGGCTACGTTAAATCCTGTCATTGAACTCATTTTTAGATTAGCAGCGTGACTTCGGTATACTTCCTTTTTACGCACTCTTAAGCGACCCGTCAGACATCCAGTAGTTAACTACATACCGACCTACTCCTCAGCACCGAATTAGCATACTGACATCTTTTCAGCTAACTTTATCAGAGGAAACAACTGTGGCGTGTTCAAGAGCTGACTAATCGGCATTATATCTCCAATGTTGCTAAGCTACTCCAGGCAATAATATCCTGACTAGTGCTTGTCTTTCCCATCAACTTTAATCCAGCTCCAGGTATGGGTCTAGCTCGAATCCTTATCATTGCCTTTTATCAGCTGCTAAATTGATAAGCTTTTGCAACTGATAAATTCACCTTCTATTCTATTGTATCTCATTCCTGTTCATAATTTGTAACGTTTGCGTCACACGAATCGAAATAATGCAGAACCAAGCCTCAGGTCCCCAAAGAAAGCGAGCTCTCCAAGCATGCGACTTTTGTCACTCACGGGGGCTAAAGTGCCGTCGCTTATCAGTTGAGCCACAGAACCAAGGGACCTCCAACGTCTGTCTGACATGTATTGACTACAACGTTCAATGCACAATGGATCGACCTGTCAAAAAGCGTGGTAGAAAGCCCACCATCTCAAGTGGAGAGAGTGGAGAGACTCATTCCAGGGTGCAGGCAGATCCTCAATCGTCCAGCTTCAAGTCGCCCAGTTGTATACGCCGTCTGATAGAGATCTACCGGGATACCATGTACCAATGCTAGTATGGCTTTCCTCCCCTTATCTCGATACAGTTACTCAATGTTCCCAGTTTCCCGTTTTTATCCGAGAACGACCTTGAAGTACGATGGGCACATAGCGTACCTCGTGAAGATGAGGTTTCGTACATGCTCTTGATGGCACTATGTGCTGTTAGTGCTCAGAGTTTAACTCTCAAAGCCGTTTTCGATAGCGCATTACTGGGTGATGCCAACGCTCACGACAGTGATACATACTTTACCGAAGCTGTCTCTCACGTGCCCATACGTGTTCCTGATTCTAACGACTTGGACTACTTCAGGACATTCGGTTTGTTGGCTGTCTACTCTCTAAAGAGTGGGAACAAAAGCGATCTCCATCGGTACCTCGGCCTATGTCATGCCCTGATTGCCCAGAATGGTTTGCAAAATGAAAGCTATTGGGATTGCTCTATTTCACTCGCAGAAGTGGATGACAGACGACGCCTCTTTTGGTGCGTCTACCGTCTCGAAGTACACTCGGCCTGTGTACTCGGCCACATCATCCGTTTGCCAGAAGCTCAAATCTCAGTACAATATCCTCGCATCACTCCGAGTATGAAGAGAGAGACACAAGCATGGACGGCTGGATGGGATTACATTACAGATCTGTTCCGCTTAATGGAGTATACTATCCTCAACTTGCGTCAACAAAACCACGCCAAGGCTGTCTTTACTGCTCTTCGCGATCGTCCCAGCCCAGAAGCCCTGCTCGAGAGCCTCAAACACCTCAAAGCCAATAAACCATTCATACTCCGTGTCCTCTCACAGCCACACGACGAACTGCAAAGCAATCGTTGCAAATACATGGCAGTTCAGATCACCTGTACTGAAGCATTGGTCAACATTATGGCCTTGCTCCACTGCCATGCACCAGTGAGCGACGTGATCAAGGTTGCGGAAGACTTTCTCAACGAAATTTCCGAGGCGTCTCTGATCATGTTCAAAGTCGCGAGTAGTCAGATTATACAGCAGCTCTTGGGCGTAGGATACATGGTCTATAACGCATTTCTGTATGATGAGCATCAGTGTCAATCTGCAGTAGGCCGGTTGGTGTCGTATTTGGAGGATATTATCAAGAACTTGGAGCAAGACATCCCCACAGCTGCTGCTGCTAGAGGAGAGTTACAGAAGCTGGCAAGGTGCATTGTGTAAAGAAAGTCAATTATTGTACGAAAATATTACTCTTCTCAAACTTCAACCCAATATGAATGTGATCTGTTGTTGTGGACACCACTCTCCACCTAGACTCCTCTGCCCTTCAATCATGTGAAACAGCCATAGTAGTCATGTACTTGCGATAAGCAGGAATGGACCATCTCCTCAATCGCTTCCCATACACAATCATGATGAGGAAAGTGAAAGTACATGCGAGAGAGATCATAGCTGCAGTGATGAAGCAGTTCTTCAGTCCTTGCGTCGTCCACCAGGGCGTAATAGCATAGCTAAAGCCAAAGCCAATTGTGTTGCGAATCAACATTATTGACACCGTTGTTTCACCAGCAATTTCTTTGAAACAATCCACGTTATAGCTGACAGCGATGGCTCCTCCCGCTACGCAACCAACTGTCAGCATACCAAGTCCAAACACGAGTCCGACCCAATGGACCTGGTAGTATGCACCGACTCCCCAAACGATGAGGCCAGCTGATGAGATGACACCAGAGACAAGCAATACCCAAAGACGCTGCTCGGGCTCTCTGATACCCCCATTGCGTCTTGCAAGCCATAGTGCGATCCAATCTGCTGCCTTTCCAACCCATAAGCAAGCAATTGCTGCACCAATGATAGGCCCTGCGTATACGCAGCCGACCAAAGCAGCTGACCAATTGTAGGGCTTACTGGAGAGAACAGGACTTGCGGTGCCGTTCAAAACATTGTACCAAGCGAGGTTGATCCCATAGAGAAATCCAGCCCATGCCACGGTTGGGAGGCGAAAGATCATCAGAACAGGACGATAGACCATGCGTAACATATCCTTATTGCTAGGTCGCCCTGGCAAGACTTTGAACCACGTGTATTTTCTCCATCCAGAGTTGATACCCGGAACCGTCGTAAGAGTAGGTATAGAGGGTAGGGAGTCGTCTTGAGAATCAGTCCTGACGTCCCGAAACTCTTCGTCCCTGTTCGCTTTATCTTTCATTGCTTCTGCGCGAGTAGCGTCTTCAACAACGTGACTCTCGATTGACGCCCCGCGAAAGTACATGGTCTCTTCCATGAAGAAGAACATGATAACAAAGCATACAGCACAGATGATAGCGCCGAAGTGCATTGTCCATCTCCAGCCATACGCGTCATTGAACCAACCAGCAACAAGGGGAGCAAGAAAGTTGGACCCAAACAGAATGGCAACGTAGAGGCCCATGTAGGTTCCGCGGTTATGTGCGAAGAAGAGGTCGAACACCGTAACTTCGCAGAGGGACTCAATGGGCGACACAATAATACCAATCAGGACCCTGTGAGCGAACCATACTCCAGCTGAGGAGGAGTAAGCCGTCCATGTCATGATGGGAATAGTAAGAAGCATGGTCAAAAGATAGACACCACGTCGTCCATAGGTGAGGGCAATGGGTTGCCAGATCAGACAGGCCCATCCAAAAAACAGAAACATGACGCCTGTTCCTTGGACGAGATTTGCAGTAGAGATACCAGTATCTTTGGTGATGTCTGCCAGAACAGAATATTGGAGGGACGTCGCGATTCCCGTTCCAAGGACGTAGAGGTATGCCATGCTGACGGCCAGGAGCTTTCGACGATATGTCCAGTTGAGGGGATCTTCGGGGTCGGAGCTTGGGCGTGGAACAAGGACAATGTCTTTGTGTTGGGAGTCATGAGGTCCACCCGAGTTCATCCCATTGACATCAATGAGACGAACAGTACCAGGGACATCATCGTGATGGATTGAAGAATGGTCCATACTGGATATTTGGTTGTAGTGACGATTACAAGTTGAGAAATGTCATTTGACAACAGTGGATTGTGTAGTTGTCCTGAGCTTATAAGTTCAGAAGCCGCTATCAGCCAACTGCCAGACGCAGGTAATCGGGATGGATGGTTGCAATCTATGATGATACTAAAGACTTAATTTTAGTCGGCCACTAATGAAGAGGAGATATGACTTGATCGGGTCTAATGACTGGATCAGACCTAGTTAGCTTGGCAATGCGATAATAACAGCTGCTGAATTAATTAATTAACAGCTGTTAATTTTCGTAATGCTCAATCCATGGCAGTGGGGTAATAACAGCTGCTAATTTTTGTTCTCTAATAGTGTTGTATTTTGAACAATAACTTCAACGAGAAGCCCGATATTTAAATCCGCCTTTGTCGCAAGAGTTATGACTATTCACCATGCAACTGGCATATCAGGCTGGAAATTATACATATTTACTTTGACTAGAAATCTTTACTTCCAAGTTAAGCATCTACGCTGCCATGGCGATTGACAGTGGAAACAAGGTAAGTTACAATGCCACCCTCTAGCGATTTTCAGTAAAACTAACTCCATAGGCGCTATCCATTGTGGATGCCCCCATTTCAGCTCTTGCAACGGCTCTTTCTCAGGGCCATGTCAACAGTGTCGAGTTGACAGCCAAGCACCTCCTCAGAATTGCCAAGTATGATCGTCGCACGATCCAACTCAATGCTGTTCCTATCATCAACCAAGACGCGTTTGATGCTGCGCAGGAGTCAGATCAGCGTCGTGCTTTGGGTCAAACGCTAGGCCCCCTTGATGGTATCCCAGGTACTATCAAGGACTCATACAAGATGAAGGGCATGACAGTAGCAGCTGGCTCTCCCGCTTTCAAAGATCTCATTGCGAACGAAGACGCCTTTACTGTCCAGAAACTCAGAGAGGCCGGTGCCGTTCTCCTGGGACGAACCAATATGCCTCCTATGGCTGCAGGAGGAATGCAGCGCGGCGTCTATGGTCGTGCAGAGTCTCCTTATAACGAAGCGTACCTTACGGCAGCCTTTGCATCCGGGTCTTCCAATGGTTCTGCCACAGCAACCGCAGCCAGCTTTGGCGCGTTTGGGATGGGCGAGGAAACCATTTCGTCTGGTCGTTCGCCTGCTTCAAACAACGGTCTAGTGGCATACACCCCTTCCAGAGGTTTGATCTCAATCAGAGGCAACTGGCCGCTATTTGCGACATGTGACACAGTTGTTCCCCACACCCGCACTGTCGATGATATGTTTACACTTTTGGACATTATAGTGGCAAAGGACTCCAAGACGTCCTGCGACTTCTGGCGTGAACAGCCTTTTGTCAAGTTACCAGAAGTTGACTCCATTCGACCAAAGACTTTCTTTGATCTGTGCGATCCCAACGCACTCAAGGGCAAGAAGATAGGTGTGCCGAAAATGTACATCGGAGGCACTGACTCTGACCCAACCGCCAGAAAGGTCCATACTCGTGAGTCTGTAATTCAGCTTTGGACTCGGGCTCGGAAGATACTTGAGGGACTTGGCGCCACTGTTGTCGAGACCGACTTTCCTCTTGTGACCAAGTTTGAGAAACCTGGGGCTTCTGACAATGTGTCTGAGACTCCTCCTCATCGCAACGAGATTGATATGTGTCAGCTTATGGCATATACCTGGGATGATTTCCTGGCATCGAATAACGACAACAAAACCGCTTTGACACTTGCACAAGTGGAGTCGTCTACCATCTTTCCTCACCCGCCTGGGTGTTTGCAGGACAAGTACGACTCTAATGATCCTCTTGTGCGACACACCGCCGTTGTAGCTCACATCAACAACGGCCGTGTTCCCACGTTTGATATTCCAAACCTCGGGGACGCTCTCAAGAACCTTGAGATGACACGAAAGTCTGAATGGGAAGACTGGCTTGACGTGATGGGTCTTGACACAGTTGTTTGGCCTTGCAACGCTGATGTAGGCAAAGCTGATGCAGATGTCAACAAGGAATCTGCAGAACATGCCTGGCTCAATGGCGTTCTGTACTCCAATGGTAACTGTGCCATTCGACAGTTTGGTATCCCAACCGTCAGCGTGCCTATGGGAGTTATGGCTGACATCGGCATGCCTGTGAACCTCACATTTGCTTCCAAGGCATATGACGACAACAACTTGTTTCGATACGCGTACGCTTTTGAGAAGCACAGCCAATTACGCCAGCCTCCATCGCGAACACCAGAGCTGGAGACAGACACTATCTCACAACAGACAAATGTGGCACAAATGGGTCTGAAAGCACCTCAATTGGACATCGAAGTATCAGTCTCAGTCATTGATGGAAGCAAAGTCGTAACGGTATCAGGCATGATTGATGAGCAGGAAATCTCTGAGCTGAACGTCTATATAGATGGTGAAGAGATGAAGGATGTCAAGATCGTCAATGGAAAATGGCAGATAAAGTCAAAGATGGATGAAGCAACTCGAGCTAGGCCAGAAGAGATTAGTGTGCCGAGTTTCGAGTCGGCAATGGTTATTGTTATAGCTAAAGGGAAGAACAGAAGGTCAACTGCAAAGATGGCATTTGTCTAGCAGGGCCTGTTAAAGACTCTGCGACGACTAATAAACATGAAATATCCCTGGAAAACGACAAATCCACTAACTGTTCAACTGATCATTGAACTTCGTCATGATCCTCTTGAACCTCTTGTTGAAGTGCATATGAGTTGCCAACTGACCCAGTCCTGCAAACGGCCCACCAGCACTCATACCCAAGACATGCTTATTATGTGAAGAATCGCACTGTTTCTTGACCTTTTTCTTTTGCTTTGAATTGTTATGCATGTACGTTCCCGAAAGCACTTGCATCATGACCCGAGCCAACCACCAGCAGTTGTGGAACTGGAGGTCATACTGAGGCTCCTCGTTGTGGACTATCAGTATAAGCTTGGCGACATCACTCAGACGTGCCTTGTTTGTGTCCAGGTCAGCCTCGGCGAGAACTTTGTCACCGCAGATGAGGCTTTCCCGAGATGGTGCGATGGTCACAATTAATTGTGCCTGGTCTGTCAGAGCGTTGTTGGCTCCAGAGCCTTCTGGGAAGTCGCCCGTGCGTTCTATACGCATCCAGGATAGTCTTCCGTCGTAGGTTTTGATGCACAGCAATAGATATTGATGCTCTATGATGCTGAGCTCCTGGAGCCATATGGCCTTTGTAACATAGCCAGGAGTCGCATGGTTGATGATGTGTTCAATGAGTGGGCGGTTGTTGTTTCGGAGGATCTTAACACCCTCACTTTGTAGCTGAGCTTGCAATGAGGAGCCCTGTATCGCTGGGGGTAGTGGCGGCCCTCTTGATCTGCTATTTGACATTTTGATAGCCGTAAAGATAGAATTGATGAAAGTAAATTTTGGTGTTGAGATACGAAAAGGGAAGTTCTTTTTGTTCAAAGGTTAATAGTGAGGTAACACTTTAGATTGAGTGCAAGGCCAATGATATTTATACTGAAATATTTGAAGATGTCTGGTACCAACGTAAAGGCACACTCCTGACCGACCCGACCATGAGCCATTACAGCCTTACAGCATACAGCCACTTCAAGTTCAAATATAGCCAGGTGTGTCCTACGGACTTGCAAGGGTTTAGCCTTGACAAGTCAGCAAGCCTGTCGCACAGCGCTTCGCATTTCGCATTTGGGCCTCGCACTCGTTTGAATTGTTTCAGTCACCCCACCCTTTCAGAACTGCGCCTCATACAGCCTGACAACTCATGACAGAGGACTTCAGTCTGACTCCAAGTGAAAATTTCTGAGCCGTGATTTTCGATTTTATTAAGAAAGTATCAGAGTTTATTAGTTTTACCAATAATAAGTAATGACTAGGTATTAACGACTCCCCATTACTATATCGATTTACATCAGGCGATACTGCGCGACAAGTATGCAAAAGACTACTAGATACATCAACCCAGCAGCTGAAACAATAACCCATCCAAACGACCCAACATAAGCTACCAAACTCAGTGCCATGAAAAAGAAGCCCGTAACAATCAACAAATGCAACGCCACAGAAACCACAAGTCCAGCAGGCGTCCACTTCCTGATCGTTTCCTCATTAACGTCACCCTTTGCCTTTTGCCGCATCAGCGCGAGGACGCTGCCGCTGTACCCAGCCAAAGCAATAGACATGGCAAATGAAAGCCACGATATAGAAAGAAACAGTCGGACTGTTTTGAGAGTAAAGGTTGGCGATGCCCAAATCTCGGCAGGGTCGGTCATCTCTCCCATGATGACTGCAAAGGTTGAGGCGCCAAAGACGGAGATGGCGATCATGGTGACCACGAAGAAACGGAAGAACTCGAGCTCATCTCCATCGTTTTTGTGCGAGTTCGAGCCTGTTTCCAGTTGTTGAGCGAGCTTGTACAAAATCTCTCGGGAGAGGTCTTCAGTGACTTTTATGTGTTCACGTGTGGGCGTAAAGCTCTGAGGAGTAGTGTTGTTTTGAACGACAGGTTGGTCGGATTTCATGCTTGCGGACATTGCTTGTTGTTTTGCTGATTTGCTCAACTTCCAGAGATTTCTTGCAAGTTTGTGGTAATTTCTAGATTGAATTGAATGTTACTTAGTGATGGTTGAGCAAAGATATGACGATTAATAAGGCATTTTGACATGTGGCTCAGCCCTGTAAGTCCGCTGTCAGATTCTGCTACTCCGTAGGTGCATGAGCCTTTCCGCCCCCAGTGGGTGGTCAGCAGAGCCTTGTCCCAACACCCTGATGACAGTTACCGCCACCTTTCTGGGGTCCAAAATAGTCGACAATTCACGTTGTAAGAACAAGAGCCTGATGACGTTGAAAATTGCTATCGAGAGTAGGAAAGCCTGATGTGTAATTGGCTGCCTCCCTCGCTACGGCCCGAACCAGACGCTGACACCCGACATGACTGAGTCTGTGGATCTCGCTACTCATATCTAAACACTTCTCTATCAGTCTCCTACATTGAACGCATCAAGCATATTTCACTTACTATAATCCAGTACTGTAGCAAAGGTTTATAATCTAACGATTAACTGCAGAATAATATTTTGTTAAAATCTTCCTCCGAGGGCCGAAGCCATTACCTACAATTTTAAACACATAATAAGAAAAAACACTTTTACAAGGTAAGGATAGGTCAATCCAGAACTTGGTAACCCGAGACCAATGCTCCGTTCTTACAACAACAATCCTTGCACCAAACTCATGTTCATCACCAGCAAGATGCTCTCCATTGTCCTCATTATCACTGCCCTCCTAGCCTGTATTCTCCGGTCTGTTCCTACCCGGCCTTGGTTACAGCAGGCATTTGACGAACCCATATGGCAGGGTCAGCGGTAGCTACATCAGCAAGCCAGTAAGCCAATACACTCCTGTTTATACCTGAAGTATACCCTGGAGCTCCAACAGGTCCTGCAAATGCCTTGCCTTTTTCACGATCGGCCAACCACGTAGACTTGTCGCTTGTGCCGGATAACCAGCCCAACCGAAAAACAGTCCAGTCGACAGATTCATCATTCAGTTTCTCAAAGTACTCTTTTATAGCCAGAATATTGTGGTAGGCACTGTTTACCATACCCTTGATAAGGGTAGACATAAGAGCGCGGGTGATAGAGCTTTGATCGTCAGGCTGATATATGGCAGTTGTGCCAAGGACCAGGATTCTAGAAACTTGGTGTTCTTTCATGAGTGGCACGATTATGCGGTAATAGTCGGCAAATTCGGTGTTTGAAAGTGGTTTAGCACTGCTGGGTCCTAGGAGAGAGATGATGGCCCGTGACTTGGAGATAGCTCGAGACATGGCGTCTCGTTGGGACATGTCTCCTTTGACAACCTTTTTTCTCAGGTGGTAAGCAATTGGTAGAAGTCTGGGTATTTGCTCGGTGCTTACCTCAAGTAGAGAATTGGTAGAAACATCCTCTGGGATTTTGGAAGGGGTTCGGCAGTAAGCGAGAACTGGAAGCTTACGATGAAGCAATTCACGAAGAAGGACTATGCCTGCAGGCCCAGTGGCACCAAAAACCAGGATCTTGTCGCCAGCCATCTTACGATTGTTGTTGACTTGTCGTTGTGTAATGAAGATTTGGATATGATACGCCATCGATATACGAGAACGTTGGCATATTAATATTCACCTTCCAACACTTACATGGCTGATCATAGCTTGTGAGCCAACCCCTGCTGTGCGTGGAGGTGAATTAATCATGATAGACTACTTCTTTGTCATCATGACAAACATTTCATTACTAAACTCTTGCACTTTGTCGAGCTAGATTATTCACTGTCGCAAAACCTTAATCCTTGGGCGTTATTACGGAGTTGCGGAGTTGCGGAGTTGCGGACTTGTAGATAAACCCACAACATATACAGTTGAAGTACAACTAACGTTCAGGATTGGCTGAAGAGAAGCATTAGCTTTGTGACTAACCTTTGTGGAGTTAGCTAATTTGCGCCTATAATCTATTGATATTGAGATATGCCGTAGCGCTGAGCGGCCTGAGCCAGAAAGGCTCTCAGAGCCTTTTGACGATTCTCGCCCATAAGCCATCCAAGCTCCCGACCACATCTTGTAGTAAAATACGCCTGCCATTCCACATGGCTCGTCGGTGATCGCTTCTTGCTTTTCGCTTCGTCGGAGAAGAGATCCCAATGGCCAATTTTGAATAGAAGAACTCCTAGGCCATCAGGATCTCTCTTTTTGGAGAAGCCATTTTCTAACTCGAGATGGTAACAGTACCCAAGGTCTTTGTTCTCTAGGGGACGGTAGGATAGGTAGACTTGATCTTGGAGTCTTGAGTGCTAAAAGCCGGTGATACATGGTTCATGTATGTCGATTCCACGCTATCGAACGTCCAAGAACAAGGTGTTCTTGCTGTGCAGGTCTGTATGTAGCCAAGTGGGGGCATGAAACAGGCTGGATAAGGAAGGCTATAGGGAGCAGTGTCTTAAAAAATTTATTTATTTATTATAAAAGTACTCTTCTAATACGTCTATACAGAAGGGGTTATTATAGTAAAAAAATATCATATCTGCACTTTTAAGACACTGCCCTATAGCCTTCAGTAGTGGAGGCCGAAGCTAGGGTATATGCTAACGCAAAGCGTTCATCAGTCAGGCCAGTCTGCCTAAGATTGGCCCACAACTTCGAGCGTGTAAAAATTAACGATGCTTCAAATACGATATATCGTATTTCATGCTAGACGTCTAACACCCTGCAGGTGCCTCGATACGCCTTATGGAAGCACTACAGCCTGAAACTCTCCAGTTCTGTCGTCTTGGCTGCGTGAAGGATCTAGGCAGTAATGCGCCGTTGAGCCCTGTTAAGGCCCACTGCTACCAATCAGATCACGCCACAACTAGCTGACGGGCATACGCCAGGGACGAGCCTTAACAATCGATGATGATATTGCGAACTATAGAAGATCCTCCTCGTTGCCTAGAGTTGCCTTTCACAGCTTATATTTAATAGTAGTAGTGTCACAGAAGTTCAGACTATACAACACCTTATATCGTCATCCAGTCATAGTTGCAACCAACCCATCCAACATAATGACCTCCCATAATACAGACAACCCAAACGGGTCTCCTCAACAGGAAGATTCGTCGAACCAGCCTTCCGATACGGGGAGCTCTCCGGACCAGAACCCAGGGGCTCGCCCTATAACCCCCACCCTGGCCCCCACTGGCGACCTCCCAGAAACTCCGCCTTCAACAGCTCCTAATACTCACATGAATTCGAACTTGCCAACTCTCGACAATATTAAGCCCGGCGAGGCTCAGATCATCGCCGACAGTATTGCAAACCTATTTGTAGAAGCAGTTGCGTCTCGACTGTCAAAAGTAAAGAGCCTTGACGAGCATGCCAATGAAGCAGCTGAAAATGACGACGATAAGAGCAGCGTAGTCTCTGGCAGTTCTGAGAACGATAATAAGAGCAGCCAAGGCTCTGTAATTTCTGAGGAAGAACGTAAGAGCAACAAAAGCTTTAACAGTTCTGTGGACGAAGAAAACCAAGAGAACGCAGACGGCAATGAGAAGAGCGACGAAAAAGAACTGAAATGGATAGACGACGATGCATTTCTATTGGAAGTCGAAGATTTTGAATCGATTGCCGATAAGTCGCCCTCGCAAATTGAATGGTCTCGACGAAAGCGAGAAGAAAATCAGCAAAATGAACACCTCGATCGTCTCATGTGCATTGTGGGCCACGAAGAAGTCAAGGCTTATTTCCTGTCTATTATGGATAAAGTCAAAGTTTTGAAGCGCTGGGAGAAGAGCTTGAATGACTGGAGCTTTGACCTTGTACTAAAGGGCAGTCACAAAACAAGTATGTCTGAACTGTTTACCTGGTGTGCTATCCTGGAGAATCTAACGGAAGTCAGTGAGAAGTAGGATCGCGCAACTCTATGCAGAGTTTCTGTACAGCATCGGTGTCGTCCACAACCGTAATTTCGCCATCAACGACGGCTATACACTGTCAGAACAGGACTCTATGGCCACAGTAAGCTTTACTGAATAATTCGATGCCTCGACCAGTGTTAACGATGCAGGTTGTCCTTTTCTCCAATGCTGAACAGATCTATTCAACGTCAGAGATGGAAGAGATCATGAAAGTCGCAAAGAAGACTGAATTTACGACCGTGGTCATTCTTTCGTACCAGAAGCTGAAGGGCTCGCCGAAAAAAGCTCTAGACGCCTACGAGGAGTCAACACACCGCTTGTCAAACCGTCTTGTACTCGAAGACTACGGAGAAAAAGAAACACTCGAATCCTTGAAACTATTGTGTAAAGGCAAGCCAGAGTACAGGTTCGAATCCGATGCCGTACTCGAAACACTGGCTCAGCAGATACATAAATGCGACAGCGGGAGTCAGTTTGAGAATTCCAACATACTCCGACAAGAGCTCGAGAAAGTCTGGCAGAAAAGTCGAATTCGAATACAAGACGCTTGGTATAGCTGGGCCAAAGAACACTCCCCTGGCGACGGCCATGAATTTTCAGCAGGAGATGGCAATCGCGACGAGATCATCCTTCAAGATGTTCTGGAGACAGCACCGGCCTCAGAACCAGTACCAGAGCCAGTAATAGAGGACTTCAGAGTCAACAGTCCAGCTTGGAAGAGCCTTCAGCAGCTAGTAGGTCTGAAGTCTGTCAAAGAGGACCTTGGACTATTATTCGACATGGCCGAGTATAACAAGCAACTAGAGAAAGACGGACGAAAGCCCATGACTACAACTTATAATCGTTGTTTCCTCGGTTCCCCTGGAGTTGGCAAGACCACTGTTGCGGAGCTCTACGCAAAGATGCTCAGCGAACTGGGCATCGTCTCTCGCGGGCACGTTATTACTAAGCGTGCCTCTGATTTGATTGGCAAGTACATCGGATGGTCAGAGGACAACACCACGGCAGCGCTTAATGAGGCAGACGGTGGAGTATTGATAATTGATGATGCACACCTGCTATACCAAGAGCCTTCGTCCGATAAATCTTCCGACTCGTTCCGAAATGCTATCATAGACACTTTGGTTGCCAACATATCTGGTAGCGCGAGCGAGGACCGCTGCGTCATTCTGTGCGGATACGCAGATAGAATGCAGAACTTGTTTCTCAAATCGAACCCGGGCTTGCAGAGACGATTCCCTATGGAGAACTCTCTGCATTTCGCCAACTATAACGACAAAGAGCTCCATCAGATCTTGAAGCAGAAGATGAAGAGAGACAGCCTCACCGCAACAGATGAAGCGCACGAGGTTGCTCGGGAGACGCTGAGCAGGATGCGCAGAAGACCAAATTTTGGAAACGGAGGCGACGTAGAAACCCTGCTGTCTAGAGCCAAGGTCCATCGTATCACAAGGTTGAAGGATTCAGGCATCAGCTTCGCCGAATTTCACGACCAGACTCTTGAGCCCCAGGACTTTGATCCTGATTTTGATAGGTCTAGCAGAGCTGACAAGCACCGAAACTCTCTGTTCAAGAACTTTGTGGGTTTTGGTAGTATCATTGGCAAATTCCAACGGTACCAAAAGATGGCGGACGGGATGCGAAGATGTGGAGTTGATCCAAAATTGCATATTCCCTGGGCATTTGTATTCAGTGGACCTCCAGGAACTGGCAAGACGTGAGCAGTCGCCACACTACTATGAGATATACTAGTTCACTGACAAGATATATAGGACAACGGCTAGAAAGGTTGGCAGGCTGTTTTACGACATGGGCTTCATCTCGTCACCCGAGGTTGTAACGTGCTCTGTTACCAATCTTATAGGCCAATACATGGGCAGCACAGGTCCTAAAGTCATCGATCAATTCGAACGCGGACTCGGTAAAGTGCTTTTCATCGATGAAGCCTACCGATTGATAGGAGACTCTTACCACCAGGAGGCTGTTGGGGAGATTGTTGACACGATGACCAACCCTCGATACGCTCGCAACATGGTTGTTATTCTAGCCGGTTACGGTAACGAGATGGAAACACTCCTGAGTACCAACCCAGGCTTGCGGAGCAGATTCCCTACTGTTATAGACTTTCCTCACATGTCGCCCGAACATTGCCTGCAACTTCTCTCGAATCTACTCGCAAAATTCAAGATTGGGCTTCCAAAGTCGGTTGTCCATCCAGGTAGTACAGAAAACACCACGGTGATACGAGCCTTGACACAATTGACGACAACTAAAGGCTGGGCCAATGGGCGTGATATCGAGACTCTGAGCAAAAGTATTGCTGAGAATGTATTTGCCGCTATAGGAGAATCTGACGATGCTTATGAGCCCGGCATGCTCCAAGTTTCTTTCGAAGAGCTGATGGAGTCGTTGAGAGCGATGCTCAAGCAAAAGGGAGGTACGTCGCGGTTAATGGAAGATGAAGATTACCCAGAGTATACTAGGCGGCTAGGACCCAGTCAATAGATAGATAGACTAGTTAAACCATAGAGAAGACATCATTGATAGACTGTAAATTCTGTCTCCCTTTTACAATGCTTTCCAGTACGGCAACTTCAGCGACTACACTAAGCATGCCGCTCAAAAGCATACTGCCGGACTGTGTGTTACAGATGTTAATAAGAAGTAGTAAATACCTGTTCAATTGAAGCTGGTTGCTACTAGCATTTTTTACATAACTACGAATTTCAATAAAACTACGATAAACTACAGAAAATAGGCTAAAAGATTATCTGCCCCAAATAATGCGGAAATATAGAGGATAGATAATATGTAATAATTCTATCTAAGAGGTTTGAGAAGTATAAATGGGACTTCGGCCTTTGCTAAGCGAGTCCGTCGGACACGGAGTAAGCGAAATCCTACGGAGTTTCTATAGTTCCATTTATTTCGCAGAATATGATTGTTTTCTTTCAATTGCTTACCATTTGAATTTTTCGCAATTAAAAAGCCAAAAAAGTTATAATATCCTCAGCTACTTTCGTCACCTCAAGTTTCAGCATCATGGCGTTGATGCGCTGTATGAACACTACTACCTTTGAACTCCACACCAGCACGCAGATCGAGTTCAAGCAACAAGGCTACGGTATCTTATCTCACCGATGGGGCTCAAACGAGATTCTCTTCTCTCAAATTGGTCAATTCGCGCATGAATTAAGGCAAACCAGAAATCGCCACGCCTTGCCGCAACTCGACAAAATCCTGGGCGCTTGTGTCACAGCTCGCAAACAGGGCCTGCAGTGGATGTGGATCGACAATTGCTGCATCAATAAAGCGGATAATAGTGAACTATCGGAATCCATCAACTCCATGTTTAAATGGTACAAAGAAGCAGTTTTATGCGTGACATATTTATCCGACGTCCGCAACACACCTGGCTCGTCTGTCTTTCAAAGCTATGAGACTGGCGAAACATCAAAGTGGTTCTCTCGTGGATGGACATTACAAGAACTCCTCGCACCGTCAAATTTATTTTTCTACGATACAGACTGGAAATATTTGGGTTCCAAGATAGATCTAGCCCAATCAATCGAGGACATTACTGGTATTGCGGCGCAGTATCTCACTGGCGAAAAGGACTTCCGCACGGCCTGCATCGCCGCCAAGATGAGTTGGGCAGCACGCCGTGAGACAACAAAAGAAGAGGATATGGCATACTGCCTATTTGGAATTTTCAGTCTTCACTTACCTGTTCAGTACGGAGAAGGCAATGCGGCTTTCATCAGACTTCAAGACAATCTAATGGCCAAGAATGACGAGTCACTTTTTGCATGGAAGATGCCTCCTGGAGGACCCGGATCCACTATTGAGATAATACCGGACAACACGGTAGATCTCGGTCCCGACGAATGGGGCCTGCTAGCTCCATCCCCCAAATGGTACGAGCACTGCGGCAAGATGACAACGCAACACAAGAAGTCTGTCATGAGACAACGAGGAGGTTTTATCAGAACACCGCAGGGTATCAGTGGGCCAATAGGCAAGCGGAACCACTATTTCACCGCAGCTTTTACTGGGCTCACTATCGTGGGGGCAATCCCGTTCCAAATATGGCTGGCTGTTCGACAGAGGACGACACTGAAGTATACGCTTAACTGCTGGGAGCCAAATGAAGATGGAAAGATGAGGGCGGTGAGACTGCATTTACGGCCTGTCCGAAGGGATCCTCCAATGTGGATAAGGACTGCCAGTCATGACTACGACCTGGTTAGAGAATCACCATTAAAGGATTACTCAGCGGTTGGTACGGTTTGGCAACCTCAAATATATTGAGGTTATTGGAACGATCTAGCTATGATGTATCTTGAGTTTTATCGACTAAGCGCAGCTATTAAGTAATTCTATTGAGTATCTCAAGTTCAGACTCGTCCCTACTCTATCTGTCAGACATGCAGAACTCATCGTTAAAAAACCTGCGTCTTTCTCATTCTCCGTGTTATGCTTGTCTTTGGCTGTCGTCATCTACCACGTATCTTCAAGCAATGCCTTGGCCCAAACATCTTCTTCCATCTCCTCCTTGACAATAGCCTTGGAGAACAACGATTGTGCTCATTAGTTGCCACCAAGGTCTGTGATGTGAATAGCCTGTTCCTAAGCCACTAACATGGTAAAACAGGCTTCGATCCTTGTATGTCTACTTACTTGTGCCGCTTCTCATCACCGACGATCCCGCTGCGGAAGGCTATTTACCATAACAATGTTGGCTGAACCCGTCATATGCGCATCTCGGGCCCGAAAATCATATGCTTAAACGTCAGGTGTCATCCTTCTGCCAGGCTACCCTGAATGTTGTCTCTCTCGTCATTGGCTCCATGTACAGTGTGGAATTTATAGAACCAGTCCATCAAGCCTGCAAAACGAGAATACCGTTGTGGAAAAGATATTCACTTTCATTAATTGCGCCAACCCGAAAAAGCAATATTTTCAACACGTGCTTCATTTGTTGTGATAACTAGCCTGAATACTCAAGCTTGAGGCTCGTATATCCCCGAGCTAATGGTACCAGAACAAACGAATCAGAACATCAGGCTGAATGCATAACTAATAAGAATGTAACCTTGGCTGTCAGTCTGGTATTTCTCATTGGCCGAATAACGTCTCGGAAAATACAGAGTGTTATCCTACGATTGGCGCACGGAGTTTTATCCTCAAGCAGGAAATATGGAGGCAAAACTAGTGAAAAGGTAGTTAGATTGTCTGAAGGATTCCTGGGCTTGAATGGTAAAGGCAGTTATACGTTAAGAGGATTCTGGACTAATGGTAATAAGGCAGGTTCTGAGTTCCTAAGAGGCAAGGTGAGCTCGCTTAATTCATAATGGATATTCAGGATCAGTAATTATGGGTTAAATCCACAACTTCGAGGGCATAGTACGGTGCTGTGCCGTTCCGGGATACTATAAGTGGGGGCCAAACGAGCTGGTATGCTGTGATGAGAACTCAACAGTTGAGCATATATAGACCACGATAATAGGTATAAATGTGAGCTCATCTCTCAGTAAAATATCCTTTTCATCATCCAGACTCCAGTTCACAATTCCTCTCTACTCCAATCACTCAAAATGCACTTCTCATCAGTCACCGGCGTTGTTCTGGCCACTTTGGCCACTGGTTCTGAGGCCTGGCAAGGTAAGACTCATATTCAGACGCTTCATAGCATACTTTGTTTGTGATGAACTAACAATCTGAGCACAGTAACTGCCTATAACAATGCTGCTAACTGCAAGGCCACTAGTAGCAGCACGTACCGCGTCATCTCCGGTGCTACTAACAACAATGGTTGCATGACCTTTGGCGGAAGCATGAACGGTATCAAGTGCACCGAGTACTACAACGGTGGCAAGAACAACCGTGGTTGCGGTGGTACTGGATTCAATGCTCGTTCCATGATCCTTGAAGCTGGACGATGTGTTGTCTACGATCAAGCTGATTGCGGTGGTCGATATGCGGACAGCGTCGGTCCTACCAACAGGGGATGCAGCACCCTGGAGAACTACAACTGGGGTTCCATCAAGTCTTTCTGGTGCAGTGGTTGTAAGTTTCTCTTAGTATTATGGACTGAGGCTTATGCTGACACACTTTATTAGAGAGTTGCTACACAACATGTTGTGTTACAAACCATTGTCTAACTCATTCGATGTTGGAGAGGGGCTTGAAGGGTGAACAAGTATATGATATATGGTTTGGGAGGATACTTCATCAGACGAGTCGACAGCCTGGCCTCCAGATGACCGTTGGAAGATACAACGCATTTGATAGCTGCAATTACTGGTTGCAATTTGAACATATTCTATTCGTCCATACTTACAACAATTCTACTAAAGCATACTATTCCGAGGCCAGTGAAAGTCGTGGTGTGTTAGATACTATGGCCCGCTGATGCTATAGAATCCACATCGCCAATTGAGTTCCGTCCAAGAAAGAGCTCGACTGATACAACGAATATTCCTGTACTATATCATCCATAAGGCTACACCAGATGTCGGATGCAAGTCCCATTGTGAAAATCAAAATCGAGATATAGTCAAGTTAGATGAGGATAAGATAGAACGTTTCTCTCGCCAACAATTCTATTTCCTATACTCACATTGGATGATTGCTGTTACGGGCATCTCTTTTTTCAGAAATATGAATTATGTCGCCAACAAAATACCGACTGCGAGACTAACTGGAGACTAAAGGGGAATAAGAAAAGAAACGCACCTCAGAAAAGGGGGCTTGAGACATTATGGAAGTAGATGGTCAAAGCATCTACGTGTGTCGGCAATGATGCAGCACACCAGAGGTCTAATCTCAGCCTTATGCTAAACACCTGCATGTCTCGTTTCGCATGCTGGCAGGTAATCCATGTGGCGTTCGGGGTGTCGGCGGTCTCCGGCAGGATATCTTGGGCAACTCCAGAGTCTTTCAGATATTTTCCAAGAACATCGCAATGAGATTTACGCATAAAATAAAATTAAAGCACTGCCGCAGTCACACGTTCACTCAATATTCGGCTCCATCAGCCGAAAAAGACTTGAGTCGACAAATGGAGCACCTAACGGGAAACGATTGTTCTAGCATCGGACCGACGATAGACTGGAGGATACAATTGATTGGTTTTGTCTTGAAAAGGAGATTAAGAGCCAGCAGTCGACTGCCCTAATGCTCACCTGCACATTTGTAGCCTACGGTATATTTCCGCGAGATTGATCGAGGGCAGCTCCAGGGTAGTTCAGATTATCGATTGCTATAATGAAGATCTTGTCCTTGTTTTCTCTAGTAAAAGTTCAGTAATCATTAGTACTTAGCTGGATGTATAGTTTCTCTTAGCTTAATCGATATGGTATTCGCCTCGTGCCTCCTCTAGCCGCGCGCTCTGCACGATCAATTTTGTGCAAATGTAGAAAATATATCACCCAACCGTCACTTGCAGGTGCCTAGATAAATTGCAATTTCTGGCACATAAATCCATTTCCTAAGATCAGACTAACACGGCTCATTTATTCTCCGCGATGGTTTGTTCTAATCAGGATTTCACCTCCACGTGCTCCAATTTGTAGTTCGCCTCCCGTAGGTAGACTAATAAATTGATAAACAGCGCTAGATACCCTTCTGTAGCAAGCCACATCGGCAATCATTGCTTTACTTACGTACAAGAATACACTAACCCTACATTTCCATTAGACTTAAAGGTTAGGAGAGCGCAAAATGTTAGGGACCCAAGTGGGCAGCAAAAAGATCGGGGAAATAATACTGCAATTTGTATGCGTTAGAGTCAGAATACAGTGTACTGAGATTACCGTTTTTTTGTTACCCACACCGGAATTTCCGTTGGACTAGCAGCACCGGTTCCCTACATCGTCTAGCCACATTGTTACAAGTAGGCGCTTTTAGTGTCCAGCTTGACGATGTGGCTTGATCCGGGTCTGTACGATTCAGCTTAGCCTGGGTAGCCGGCCGATTGAACTGGTTCTTAGCTTGCGATGAAACGTTTGGCGCAATTTATTAGAGTTTGTTAGCTGCCAGAAGAAAAAACGAAAGGGGGCGTACTTGCTTGGGTTGGAGTGCGCAACCACTGCGATATCGGGTTGAGTGACAGCTCATTGAGGCTGAAAAGGCTGAGTGGCATGTTTAATTGTTTCAACAAATATCGCGATCATATTGACTTAATTGAGATTAAGAAGAAAAATAAGCTCAAGACGTTTGGATTGGTTCCCAAGATGTAAAATGACTGATCACCTGAATCAATCTCGATTGTCTCCATAAAGATCCAGATCCCGGTAGCTCGATCGTCGGGAGTTCATTCATGACTCGTCAGTCTAGGGGTAAAATCCGACATCTTTCGGATGACTAAACGAGATCACGTAGCAGATCACTAGCAGGGGAACAGTTTACCAATAGTCAATGAAACTGTTGATGCCGTAAATTAATAAAAACAATATTTGAAAGATTGCAAGACGGGTAACTGACTACCACCTCACGACTCGTTAAGATTTCCTCGGGGGAACGGAAAACAAGTTATGCGACAATTCACCTACATCATAGTAAAACACATGAACTTTGTTCCTTGAATTGACCTCGAGAACTCAGCGCGGCAAATCCCATTAGCTCATTACTGTAGCATCACTGGAGGTTAGTTAAATTTTAGCCTGAGAGCTATCTACTCCAGGATTAGTCTCCGGACTATCGCGGCGGCTCCAATCTTGCCTTTGTAGCCTTTTGTTAGTGAACCACCATGGAAGAGGCTTGCATTAGTGCATCCTCCTGAACAAGAGTCTAGAGAGAGAGGTTTGCGCGGCATAAAGAATGATCTCTTCCTCGTTCTCGGGACGGAGAAAGGACATTCTGCCGTCCACATATTACTTTCCTTTTGTCGTATTTTGCGAAAAATGCCAGTCTCCGAGCATCGGCCGTCATTCCTTATCGAGGCTTGGACCCTCTATGGCATTGGAACTTCTATCATCTTTGCCCGATTTGCAGTGCGCTTCAAGACCGTCGGATTTCGCGGACTGCAGGGCGATGACTTCTTCTCTATTCTAGTCCAGCTGTTCTATACAGTGGACGCATTTACAGTGCATTTGATTTGTATGTCTGTTCACGGCTCACATAGATAGTGACATCAGCTTACGCGTTTTAGATTACCTGGGCACGAACATCGAAGGTGGGGCTGCAGCTCAGACACACAGTACGTCCGTTCGTAATGACGAGTAAGGAGGAAAGCTGACAGTTATGAAGCATTGACACACGATGAGCTCGACCAGTATATCAGGGGTTCAAAGCTACAGCTTGCAGCCTGGTATGCCTACACGGCACTGATTTGGTCCCTCAAGGGTACCATGTTATGCTTCTTTTCCCGTATGACAATCGGTACATGGCACAATGTATTTGTCAAGACAGTCTCTGTCATTTGTGTCGTCTCATATACCGCCGTCTTTCTTACAGTATGTACTGTAGCAACACCGCAGTGAATCTTACTGACGCGAGTCCAGATTACCTTTGGATGCTTTCCTTACCACAAGAACTGGCAGTAAGTTTATATGTCTTTACGGAATTTCGCATTTTTCTAACCAATTATAGGGTTCTGCCAGCCCCTGGATGTACGTCATATCAACTATCCTGTTTTAGTATGAACTAACATATACTGCAGTGGTGTGCACTTTGAAGATGCAAAACTTCTTGGTCACAACAGTACTAAACGTCCTGTAAGTTGTTGTCGAAGGGTGACGGTTTCGAGCGCTAACCTTTGTAGTACTGATGGTCTCATTCTTTGTATTCCCTTGCCTCTTCTCTGGAAGCTTCAGGTCCCTCTTCGCAAGTAAGTGCCACAGTTGATTTCTTCCTCCAATTCGGTTATGTTAACGTGTTGTAGGAAACTCGTTGTCGGACTCCTTCTGTCTTCAGGCGCTTTCGTCATCGCAGCCGCCATTACTCGTGTCGTCCTTACCCTTTCCGCCAATCCCTCTGCGCTTACGATCAACTCATGGGGTGTACGCGAGACCATCGTCGGAATCCTCACAGTCAACATCCCTATCCTCCGGCCGATATTCACCAAGGCATTCTGGACGGGCCAATCTATTACAAATGTCAGCTCTTCTTATCGAACACAAAGCCGAGTGCCAGGTACTCGCGGGAACGGAACATCAGACCTGGGCCCTTATGAGCTCACACCAAGCATCAACGATGGAGCCAAAGTAAGCGACAGAGGTAGTCAGGATTCCATCATTCCTAGGAACGCTAAACTGGCCGATATCGTTGTTTCCAAGACATACAATGTCACACACGACAACGGCGTTGATAACGGGTCGTGGTACGGTGATCGTAACGGAGCGTCCAAGGCCTCTGTGCACGCTGAATCACACGTATAAGGGTGCTTTCATATATTTCAGGATGGGAGTCAGAGTAACGATAGAATATTGTAATTAAAATAGAACACAAGTCGTGAAGGGGAGATTTGGTATATACATTTGTCAGCAGTCGCATTTGGGAATAAAGTCCTAGAGGTCCAGTAAGGCTTGCATCAATCTAGGGGAAACTGGGGAATATCTAAAAAAATAAATTTCACGATTCGATACCTATAAACATAATTGTTACTTGTCATAAATCTCTAAACCTTCCATATCGCTTCGTTGTCTTGTCGACACGAAGCTACCCGATTCTCTTTGCCGGTGTTCTCTACAAACTAGGCCGACCTAGCATCAGTCTGCAGGAATGATACAAACAATATTCTATTTAGTGGAAGGACCCTTGGAAAAATGTCAAGTATCGATACTCGACAAGCGCTAACCACTGTTTGCTAAGTCAGGACTAGCTCGTTACTTGTCAGGCTCAACTTGTTCGAGGAGGACGGAGTTGAAGCGGCTATGGCTGATAGTAATATCGCTGGGGTAACGCCAGGCAAATATGACTGTCACGATCCACATCAATAGAGTGTCGAATACATACAACGTCCACTCGTGAGAAAGAGAATATCCAGTATACCCTTGAGCGTATTCGATGACCCTGAAAATGGACCGGACCATAATGAGAAAGCTGACAGCATAGAGCATGTATAAAGTTGACTCCCATGGGATCAGAGTACCGATCGACTCGGCTGTTGGTGTGCGGGACATGCGACGATGAAATACCACGGAGACAACGCAGAATAATCCAAAGATGACGATTTGAATGACGAGGCCGATGATGACAAGTCTTTCAGCCCATTTTGACAAGGTTTGGTTCTGGATTGCCGACATGCCGCCGCCACCACCTTGAATCAAGAAGGATAGGACGTCGCCAAGTACGAAAGTTCTTGTCAGCTTTGTTGGCTTGAGGAGAGAGTGTTGATCGGCGTTGAGGCCTCTGATGATTCTACCGAGGATCATGTAGATTGAGGCAGCGAAGAGGGCTGGGGCGACGAGAATGAACATGTTTTGAACCGCATAAGGCATGACCTTGTTGGTCCGATTGTGTGCACCCGCACGAATACCATAGCCTAGCATTTCAACTACGATATATTGTTAGAGAGGGCAGGAGAATAGAGAGGCGAGGTAAGTAGCTTACAAAAACAACCAACAGCAAACGCAACACAAAAGTAAGTGCGGGTTTTCCAAATCTTCCATGATATGTAGAGAAATGAACCCAAGAAGAGTAATAGGAATATGACAGCACCAGCAACACTTGGAAGGTAACGCCATAGATAGACGCCGCCTTTGGTTGGCTCAACGCCTGGAACGGGTGCGAAGAGACCTTCTGTGGACATTGTGCTCCGTCAGAGGTCGTAAGTTATTTTGATTGTTTGTGGGAGGTTTTTCTCTTCGTAGATGTTGCGGCAAGTCGGTATCGGATTGGAATTGTAGTAACGGATTCGTTGTGTTGGAGGTTTGAACGGCGGATGAGTGAATTAGTAAAGAGAAATGAACCGATTGTATTACTACAGATGGAGAAGCTTTGTAAAACATTGAGCAGAAGGAAGATATTAATAGCCAGGAGTATATACCTCCCAATATTTCTCCATGAATGTCTTACAGATCGATTCATACCTCGAGAGGGCCCATATTCTAGAAAAGGCATAAACATCCAATCATATACTGTTAAATACGTGGAACTGCAACTCACTCCACAGATGAATACGTACGCCAATTAGAAATGGTTCTTTACGGACGCGAACTGGGGGCAGACGGATCAACAATTAGACTAAAACCGTTCTTAGCATCATCTAATTGGCCACTCCATTCACTAAGAAGAGCTAACATCTTTACACTAAATCCAGCCAATTGGAGACGTTGCAGTACGCTCGTACCGAAGGGACGTATCCCTTTAACTTTGCATAACCCGCGCATAATCTTTTCCTCGAATCCGTATTTACCAAACACTTTCTCTTTTCATCGTAAAACCTGACAAGAAGAGAAGGACACATTTCAGCCTGTTTTTAACTCTACAGACGCCAATACACGTACAGTCTAATTACGCGGATACTCACCTGCCACACTACCTGCCAGAACAGAGTTCCTATGGCGACGGACAAACACGGACGACAGTCAGGTCGCAGGACACATCGCAAATCGCGTAATGGTTGCCTGCAGTGCAAACAGCGACATGTCAAGTGCGATGAATTTCGTCCAGCCTGTGTTGGTTGCACTTCCTCCGGTCGCAGGTGCTCCTATCTTGATCTGTTACCAATCGAGCGTCCGGATCTGAGTCTGGATAATCGCGCTCGCAGTGTCCCGCTCACTCCGTTTTCTACCTCTGCGACTCCTGCGGAGACCAGCTCAAGCTACCACGGGACAACTGAGCTGCTCAGTGTTGAAAATGACGATGTCGCAAACTCATCACCAAGTACTGCCGCCGTGCTTCCATCGATATCTACCTCGGGACCGCTGGTTTTCAAAATGCAGCATCTCATCCTTATGCATCATCTTGATACTGTGGTGCTAAAAGATAGATTCGTGAGTCCCGAGCCGAATGACAGCGGGCCCATTTCCATCTCCAAAACGATTGTCGAAGCAGCCGAGACAGCGCCTTATCTTGTGATAGAGGCCCTCGCACTATCATCAGCTCATCTCAGCACCACAAAATCTGATCCTGCTGAAAGGACCAAGTACTTTCAGGCGGCCGAAGAGCTTCAAACACAAGCATTGAGTCTTTTCAACCAATCTGAAGTCCAAGTCACCAAGGACAGTTGTGTTCCGATATTTCTTTTCTCATCATTGCTGGGCATGCATGCCCTGTTTAATATTAGCGCTGCAACGCCGAGTCAGTTTATCGCCAACTTCATCCAGTATCTGCAAATCCATCGTGGCATACGTATAGTTGTCGCTGATAGCTGGCATATTATTCGTAGCTCGGGCATAATACAACAAGCGGATAAGCTCATTTCATTGTCTCTTGATGAACCTAGGACTCTAGGCCGCATCGATCAGTCCGATATATTAATAGGATTACTATCAGACTCACGTTCCACGATAGGAGAGTCTCTTTTCGGCATCTATATGAGTGCTGCAGAGTTGTTGCAGCAAGTGTTCCAAAGCTATCGCACTCTTCCACAGCATATGAGACCCAGTGTCATCATTACTTGGCTACTCAAAGTCTCCCCGGAATATGTTGAGCTAGTCGACCAGCGACAACCCATCGCCTTGATCATCCTGGCATATTGGGCTCTGCTCTTGCATTATGAAGGCGAGTTTTGGGTTTTTAAGAATTCCGGGCAGCGTCTGATTAACGCTGTATCTGAGCACGTGGGGCCATATTGGGATAAATGGCTGGCGTCTCCCAAAGAATCTATCCGGAAAATGCCTGAGGATGTGGATAGTGCAGTTGGTTGAATAGTCAGGGGTTGAGTTTATAAACGAGTGAATCTACATCTGCCTCACATATCAAGTGTCAAGCCCTTCTTTGTATTTTTTAGATACCAAGGCCTTGGAACATGCTTGTATCTAAGGGAACAGGTTACACCACAGGTTAAGCCGACAGACAGGCTCTGTTGAATATTTTCAGTGCGTGTCCGTTTACTACATGATACGTGACTCGAAACTCCGCGAATCGAGGTGTCTCCTTTTCTGAAAGGTGGTAACAGAAAAGACCTAAAGGAAAACATTTACCATGGGCTGAATGCTCGGCAAAGCTTGCCGTCTTGCCGCTGCACCCAATCCTCACTTCCAACACACCGGGGACACCAAAGAAGACCATCAGGATCAATCTTTTCCTTGATGTCGCGAAGACGAGCGTAGTTTGGTCCCCAAAATGACGACTGCCAGTCTGGTTGGATCGAGCTTGCCTTGTTGTCATGTGTTAGCAGTGTCTCTATGCTTCAGTAAAGGACTCGTGCCTTACCTCGTTGAGATAAACGCCCTGCACAGGATCGAGGTCTCTCATCAATTGAAGCTTACGGTTTGTCATGTCGTGTATAATGCTCCGGATCTCCGTTTCGTTTGTTGAGTCGGTCCAGGACTGACCGGTGATGAGATGAACTGTTGCGTTGCGCCATGAAGGATGGAGAGAATTGTTGACAAGCCTTGGGCTGATTGTTAGAGTTCCGGAAATTGATAGGTTTGGCAGGCCGTTCTGGAAACAATTAGTGAGATATCTCAGAGGGTGCGTTTATCGTCCATACCGATGGTGCCTTCTTGGTAGGTCCAATCTCCTTGTACACGGCCGCGAGCTCGTCGGACTTGTCGGTGACGGTACGTCGTGAGATCAGGCGGGAGGTTGTTATACTATAGCCTGCACTGACAGATCCAATATCAGGCACGATCTTGAGTAACTCTTGCCAGTTGTTTACAGGAAGCCTGTACAAGGACGAGGTGACGGTATTGTTGGAAGATTCCAACAGCTTCGCAAATGGGCGGATGGCATCCTCGTACGTTTTGTTAGTCGCTTCAAACATCATGAATGAGCCGCTAAAGGTGAGAGCTTCGGCCGATGGAGGTCCTGCAACTGTGTAGTAGCCGTGGATACCTGCATCCTGCATGGCGGGAAACAGTGCATGGGCATCTGCGATGAATTGGTACCACTGGTTCTCCGATGTGTGATTCTTGATAGTGATACTGAATCCTGCCATGACCATTTTCGGTGCAGGATAAGCCTTGAGGGTGAGTTTTGTGATGACACCAAAGGTACCACCACCACCACCGCGGATGGCCCAATAAAGATCCTCATTTTGGCATTCATTGGCAACAACCACTTTGCCAGATGGAAGAACAATCTCTGCCTCAAGAATGTTATCTGCGCCTTGTCCGTAGTGGCCCGTCGCAAATCCGTGGCCACCACCAGTGGACCAACCAGCGACTCCAACGTCCTATAACGGGTCAATCATCATGGAAATTCTAGTATGGATGGTAATACTTACCTTGCTGGTACCACTAACCGCCAGAGCATTCATGGCAGCCAAGGTCTCGACCAGTTCTCCATCCTGCACACCAGCGCCAACGGTGGCAGCCATGCGCGGACTTGGGGCGTCTGTCGAGTTGGGACAGGTAGAGTTGAAATCTTCAATTAATTCAATACCCTTCAAGTTGTGAGTCCAGATCCTGGGAGGAAAGTCAGAAATGGCTGTGAATATTTACTCCTGGCTACACATACGATAGACTGCTTGATCCTAAGTTCCTGCACATTATTAGCAAGTATTCGACACAAACAATGTCAACTCAATTCCTTACTGTCCATCGCCAGCATGGCCAGTGTTCTTGATTACCAGTCTGATGTTCTTTTCTGCGGCAAACTTCAGGGTTGCTGCAACGTGATCCGTCGTAGTAGCGTTCACGACATAGACGGGAAGTACGTCGTTTGAGCACCCTCGTTCGCCCGCATCAGGGTCGCCGTAGATGCTAGTTCCGTTCTCAAAGACCGGAATGCAGCCAGCGTTCGACCATTCGTTGTGAAGGCTCGCCGGATCGCTGGAGTGGAACTTTGACTCTGGCCACTGCTTGATGACGGATTCACAAGCCTCGGCGTCGTAGCTGGGATGAGATTTGTAGCAAACAGTTCCTGGAGGTGTATAGCGAATTAAGCGGCCATTGACTGTAGAACTAAAGGCAGACCAGGTTTTTGTCGATGGCCAGCAAGCGTCTTGTAATTATGTTAACATTCCGATTAGTATGGCTGTTGTGGGTTTACTTACGCATCGACATTGATCTTTGGCAAGTGCACTTGAAATGAAGAGGCTTGCAATAGCAAGCAAAGATGATGGGTGCATATTCAACAGGTTTCTCTGAATGTCGTTTTTAAGGTAGTGTGTTGATAGCCAAAGAATGAGTCCGGGTGGGAAGACCTGTCTTTTAACTACAAGAGCCTCAACTGATCCAAAAGATGAAGCCCACACATAATGGCATCAGTTACACAGCACGTCCGGAGAACTAGAGGAAGCCTTCACTGAGATTAGGTGGAGTATCCGCTTGGTAGGCATTGACAATGGAGCAGAAAACGCGTATAGAATGCGAATAGAATGCGATTGGTGCAAGCCCCAGAAATTATGGGGTATCGGGACTACCGGACTCCTTTCCAATGTTTATCTCTTTCAACTGTGGCGCAGTTCCTGATTTGATTGGAAGCAGCTGATCGGCAGACTGCTTCTGTGATTAACTCAGAACATCTACCGTATCAACTCATGAGACCAAGTAGCCCATTTATAACTGTCTCAAATCGTCTGAGCATCCAATCGGACGGTAAGACTGGTAAATTTCTGACTAAGTTCATCATATGTAAGTTGAAGTTAAATCCAGTATTCTCTTACCACCGAATCTAATAAGTTGATATGGTACATACAGGATACACACCTCCATCTACTAAAGCAAATAAAAGGACTCTTTCAGTATTCAAGTTATATATCATGACATAAGACTTTCTCAAGAGCCACAAGTCTCTGCGCATATCGTATTTAGAAAGCCTGATTTGCAAAGACCCTACATACCCTAGAATGAGCCACAGTACAAGAGCAGGGCAAGACTGCGCTAGTGCGTCATCTCTCCATTAAATATACGCGTATAGAGTGCCCCACATATCACGGAAATCTTCCGTCTTGAGAAATGTTGCGTTGATGGCTGTTGTGTTCCCTAAAGTGTAACTGGCTGACGCAAACGTGTGTTTCAGTGTCATTTATCAGCCCTTTTCTGAGTCTGTTTTGTACCACAGCACTGATGTGACTCTTACAAAAGCCTGCAGTACTGGTAATAGCCAAGACACACTAAGTCAGCAGCGTCTCGACTCGCGAGGAATAGATAATACCTTACATTTCCACGAAATTGAGCGAGGTCCGTATGCTGTCGGAGAGTGGCACAGGTAAGATAATTTATTATTAAGTTGAAACAAAAGTCTGGCAAGCTGATTAATAGTGATTACTGATCAGCTGTCAGGTTATAAAAAGGAAAGGTTAACACAATAAGCAGTAAGAGGCTTGCATTAGCCTGGCGCGGACCTCAATCAATTTCTTGGAAGTGTTCGGAAATACACGTCAGAAAGCCGTTCATGTCTTCGAAGAGTAACATATTAGCACTGTAATGCGCTGATACTTGTCCCAAGTCATGATATATAATTAACAACATTAAATTATCAACACATCAACCTGTATAACAACTTGCTCGTATAAATTATGATAGTTTTTGTATACTTGTAGCTACCGGGCAGCAGCTCTAGTGTAGCGATTACCAAAAAACCTCCATTGTCAACCCTCCTTCTCAAATCTGACAACCTGTTTGCCTCCTCTTACTTGACCTGCCCGTAACTTGTTCAGACCCTCCAGCACGCCATCGAAGCCATTTTGTAGTTCAATAGTAGGGATGGGCTTCAAAATATGTGTGATACTGGGCAGAATGTCGCAAAAACGCTTGAGACCTGCGCGATCCTGTGGTTTAGCCTCAAACTTGGGGCCAATCGGCCCTAACCACTGGAACGGATGCCCGAAAGCTGTGTATGCCATGACAAGATCGTAAGTTACTCCAGGGGTGCTGGATTTGCCGTTGGGTAACAGCGTTACTACTTTGCCGCCACTGGGTTTGAGCACCGCAGCGCAGATGGACGTTGACTTGCCCTCGGAGAAACAGTCTACCGCCTTTGTAATCTTGGGATATTCTTTGATGATCTCGGCTGCGACAGTTGGGGAGTTGTAATCGAAGACGGCATCAGCGCCGTACTGTTTGACCAAGTCGAATGATCGAGGGGAGGCAGTTGTAACAACTTTGTACCCGACGGCCTTTGCGAGTTGAATATGGTATAAACCAGCACTAGTTGCTCCAGCGTAGATGAAGATAGCTTCGTCCTTCGGAGTGAAAGACTTGGTATCCATAAAGGGGAGCTCGTGACGAAGGTTCAGGGTAATCATGGCAGTCACAGCAGAGACGCCATATGTGGTTGCATCAGTGTCGGAAATATGACTCGGTACTTTCCATGCCAAGTCTGCTTCCGTCTTCAGGTACTCGGCGAAGGAGCCCTTGTCGGAATACAGACCGCCGTGAACGGCGCCGGCGACGCGATCACCGACTTGCCATTTGTCCTTGACAGCGTCGCCCACTTTATCAACTACACCTGCATAATCGCATCCGATAATGCAGTGTGATGGGGATATGATATCGAGATGTTTGTGATCGGTCGGGTTGAGGGCTACAGCCTTGACTTTGACAAGAATCTCACTAGGGGAGATGGTGGGAATAGGGACGTCGTCTTGTACACGACCACCCTGGCCGCAGATGGGCTGGGAGCGCGAGGCGTTGATGAGCCGCGTGAAGATGCTTCGGTTGGAGACAAGGGCTTTCATGTTAGCCATGATGATTAAAATTATGCAGGATGAAGTGGTGTGGAATTCAGTAATACCGTTTACTGAACCGGAGGGTTTATTTGTATAGATATCGACAATTGCGGTAGGTATCACGGTGTTGTTCAGTAATCCGTCATGGCAACTGTTCGCATTCCTCAGCTTGATAAGCCACTAAAAGATTGAATTTCTGAATCTGTTAGCTCCCGTTGCGGCGCAACTATCTCGCCGAAAAAAGAACTTTAATTTAAAGTGTGTCCGTCTCCGTCTCCGCGGCGTTCAGACTATGTGGGGTGGCGGACGGTAATCTGAATAACACCGCCGATCATGGAGAGACGAAAGTAATTAAGAGACGTATGTCTACGCGGAGGAACTGATCGGAAAAACACCTAGAGACAAAGAATACCCATCTTTGCCTTGAATATTAACCAAAATACCCTCTAACTATGTCGAAGTCACCAAAAAGATCAATCCTCATTACAGGGTGCGCACTGAAGCCCATCTAACCCGCAGTTCCCGTCTTCTAACTCCCGTCATTAGGTGTTCCCAGGGAGGCGCCGGCAATGCTTTGGCTCTGGAATTCGCTTCCAAGGGCTTTCGTGTCTTTGCAACCGCGCGCTCGCTGAAGACGCTCGGTAATCTAACTGAGAAAGGCATTGAGACTCTTACTCTCGATGTGACAAAGCCTGAAAGCATTCAGAGCCTCAAGGCTGAAATAACTACTCGCACGGGAGGCTCTCTGGACATTCTGTTTAATAATGCCGGTGTCTGTAAGTCGCATACTCTCGCTGGATCCCAATCTGTTCTGTGCTAACAATTGTTTCCAAGTGTACGAAGCACCTGCGATCGAAGCCGACCCTACTCGCGTCCGTAGCATGTTTGACACTAACGTGTTTGGACTCATGGATGTGGTCACAGCCTTCACTCCCCTTCTACTTGCCTCTGTTTCTCCAAACTATACGCCGACCATCGTGAACGTTGCCTCGATTCTGGCACGGCTCCCTCAACCATTCTCCTCCGCTTACAACGCCACCAAGGCAGCTGTAGTGGCATACTCAGATACCCTCAGACTTGAAGTCCAACCACTAGGTCTTAAGGTCGTGACTCTTTATATGGGCGAGGTGTCTACACCCCTTATGGCGACCGATAACATCAACTTTGGACCTGAAAGTATCTACCGCGACTCCGAGGGTACAATCAAACAGAGGACAGTGACACATTTGGATAAATCAATGTCGCCTGAGCAATTCGCTCGTGAAGTGGTTGGAGAAATCATTGGAGGAAAGAAGCCGTTTCTCTGGAAGGGCACTAATGCGTTTATCGTTTGGCTGTTGAATGCGGTCGGACCAAGGACTGTCTTTGATAGCACAATGCTCAAGGCAGCCGGATTGAACGTTGAGAAGACTCGGGCGAGTATTTACAAGCGAGGCCAAGAGCTCTCCCAGAGTAATAAGAAGTAGGTAATCGTGTAATGTATTAGAAGCGAATTTGTGGTGCTTAATTATTATGTTTAATTAGTAGATCTATTAGTATAATTTCAGCATAGCTCTTTATTCAATATCCACGTGTTCAACTCTAAGAGTATACTCTTTACTATTTTGAAATGAGGATCACAAAGGCATTTGCAAGACTCACGGTTTTACAGTGTAGCCGAGACTTGCATACAAGCACGGGAGACAAAAGCTTAATGCAAAGAGAGTGTATCAGGTTTGTGCGCACAAGCAATCTAGGTCAGGCTTTCATGTGACGCCATGATGATTATGCTATGGCGGAAGTGGCTGTTTGTTCGTTATCTTCGGTACGGGCGTCTGTGAGTCCATGGAACCGACATCCGACCAGGTCACTCAATGAGACGGTTCAGTGCTCTACAATAAATGATTTGGAATAGTTTGTGACAGGACACTTATTTCAAGCTTTAAAAGTGACATCGGACGCCAAAACAACAAAATTGGTTGCATCGGCACTTAACTGCCTTCATTTTCGTCTGAGTCTTTACTAGCGTCATGTTGTGTTAGCTGGTAGATATGGAGCTGTTTGAATAACTAATCAAGAATCGGGGGAATGAGTTAAGGTTTTTGTACCTCGGAGTAATGTGACTACCCGAAAATTCACTTCGTCCGGACGGTGGACGAAACATGCCCCACCTGATTAAATCACGGAGTTCTTAACTAGCTATAGCCTGATCACTAGCTTGCCTTCGTGTTACATGGCTTTCTAGACATTGTGGCATCAAAACTTGACCTCTGCTGAGTAAAGAACTCAAGCCTCATGGAATCTCAAAGATGTGAACACGATATACTATACTGACAAATCCACTCATTCTGGCTGATGATCAATCCAATTGATTCGGATACATGTATGGTAAACTTGGAAGTCAGGGTGCTGGTCTTATGTTGAACCATACCGGTTATATATCACGATGGTTCTGCCTGTAAGAATGAACAGAAGTATCAGAATCAAACCATTCTCTATTACATCTTCCATCTTCATACCATATCTTCAAGTCACAGAACCTTTCACGTTATCTTCATAACTACGCCATGTCTTCTCCATCTACTATCCTCATCACCGGCGGAAACCGTGGAATTGGTCAAGGTCTCGTCAGGACCTATCTTACCAAGCCATCGCTCACTGTCATTGTTGGCGTTCGGGATCCCTCCCATCAAACCTCCAAAGCCCTCCAGGATCTACCAAAGGGCGAGGGTTCTAAGCTCATCATTGTGAAGCTTGATTCCAGTGTCCCCTCTGACGCTGCCAATGCCGTTGCTACTCTCAAGGAAGAGCACAACATTGTCAGCCTCGATATTGTCATTGCCAATGCTGGAATCGCTCTTGATGGTGGAAGCGTTCGTGAGACAACCGTCGACAACATGAACAAGCACTTTGAGGTCAACACAATCGGCCCTGTCATCCTGTTCCAAGCCGTTGCAGATCTCCTCCAGGCCAGCAAGACCGACAAGCCCATTTTCGCCGCTACTTCCACTGCTATTGGCTCCATGGGCGTTATGGAACACCTAGAAGGATTCCCTCTTACTAGCCCCTATGGTGGCAGCAAGGCAGCCTTGAACTGGTTTATTCGTCGTCTTCATTTCGAAGAGCCCTGGCTCACAAGCTTTGTCTTCCATCCTGGCCTGGTAGAGACCGACCTCGCTCATAGTGTTGTTCCTACCGGTGCAAAACTGTCGGACTTTGGGTCCATCTCTGTTGAGACGAGTGTATCGTCGGTGGTCAACATTATTGAAAAGGCTAGCAAGGAGATCAGCGGAACTTTCCAGAATTACGATGGCACCACACTTCCTTGGTAGATTGATACAACTGGTCTGCCTGCTCTTATAGGATAGTTGAAAGGAAACATCATTCTGAAATGACAAGAGCAAGTGACAGTTGAAGGTTGGCTATTTGACGTAGGGCATAGTTATTTACTACCAATTATAAATCGAGCTATTAAAGATATTTCTACTTCTCTCAACAACTCAACAACGTCAGTGAACGCAAAGCATACCGAAATCTTGGATACCTTTGGGTTCAAAGACTTCACTCAAGGAAGGGTCTTTTGTTCTTCCTTGGTCACTAACTGGTCTATCTCCGTTCTGTTATAGTCATTCGATACGACTAGTTCAAGTTGGCAACTGTTGTACAAACAATTGGTTGATCGTGTTGTAATTAGTTCTAGACTAAATATGCCAGGAGGGTAGGTCTTCCTATAAGGTTCCCTCACCAGCGACTAATAGCGTGGACCATCTTAGCCAGAGTATTTTGATCTTAACCTCCCATTAAAATAAGAGGGTAGAAGTTACTGTTCCTGATGATTGGCTAGTTTGATCATATTTACCGCGCGTTCTCGACCATCTTTGGGCTTGTACCACCTGTGGCCTGCGATTTTTTAAGGGCTATCTTGATATACTCTTTAATGATAAAGAGTCGAGCCTTCTGTAAATTGGTAGACAACAAGGATATCCTAAGTAAACTTGTATTATTAAGTGAGTAGTTAATAAACGCTATTCTCTGTCAAGTATCAAACCGCTTACCTGCCGGGTCTTGTTGTCATTGCCTGTAACTTGAAAACCACGCTCAATTGATAGCCCATCCTCTTAAAGCAACGAACGATTGAATTTGATCTGCTTCTATGTGCTGCCTCAGGCAGCATGAACTCAAAGACCTCTAAGCCCCCCGCTTCTAGCCTTCTGTGAAACTGCTTGCCACTTGACTTATTACGCCAATTTCACTCAATGCTTAATCAGACAGCTACTTCGCCACAATTGTCAATATGGCAAAGGCGAGACAGAACTTTGACGATGTTGCGTGGGATAAGAGCGACGAAGCTTGGGAGCAATCTCAAAACCAACTCTGCCTTGAATCTACCTGCCGCCAAATAGAGGCGTTCGCCGAAGCAGCTCTAGGGAAGAAACCGGCAGCACTAGTCTCACCAATATTATTCGGCGGTTTCAATGTTTTGTATCGAATCAATTTTGAACAGAATTCATCAGATGTCATCGTTCGACTACCATGCCCTGGTCTTATCCAATTCCCGGAAGAGAAGATAATCTGCGAAGCCGCGACAATGGCCTACCTGGCCCAGAATACCACCATCCCGGTTCCAAAGCTGTTTCGCTATACTCCCGCCTCTGAAGTTGGGCCTGCCCTTATCCTACAGCATATTAAAAGTATTCGGGATATGTCAGATGCTCTTGCAATCCCTGGTCAAGACCCGGAAGAGACTCCAGTCCTGAACCCGAAGATTGAAGGGTCCACACTTAAAACGTTATATCAGAAAGTTGCAGTCATTATACTACAGCTTTTCAAGCCTACCTTCCCCCGGATTAGGTCATTAACTCAGGTTGATAACGGTAGCTATCTAGTGGCTGGACGCCCCATCACCCAAAATATGAACAACATGTGTCAACTTGCCAATATCCCAAAGGCAGTACTACCAGCACCGAAACAGACATACGAAAGTGCGGATAGTTGGTACACAGCCTTGCCTGAGATGCACATAGCGCAGTTGATCTTTCGACACAATGATCTTATTCGCTCGGAAAACGACTGTCGAAACAAATATGTAGCCCGCAGTTTATTCTATTATCTCGCCAAACAAGGGCGATTATCCACTTTCGGATTTGTTGAGGACGACTGGTCAGCTCAATCCAAATCCTCCAAGTTTACTTGTCCTGTACCTAATGAGCCATACGGTTTTCGACTTTGGTGTGATGACTTTAGACCAGTCAATCTTCTTGTAGATCAAGAAGACGATATTGTTGCGGCTATTGATTGGGAGTTCACATATGCTGCACCTACGCAATTCAGTCTGGATCCGCCTTGGTGGTTGTTATTGGAGATGCCTGAGATGTATTCCAGCGGTATTGAGGACTGGGCTGATGTTTACGAGGGTCGACTTAAGACGTGGTTGCTTGCGATGGAAGATGCCGAATCGGCTGTAGTTGAACCACCAGTATTGGAACTATCGTCTTACATGCGTGAGAGCTGGGCGAGCGGTCGATTCTGGTTGAACTACGCAGCGAGGAAGAGTTGGGCCTTTGATGCAATCTTTTGGCATTTCTTGGACGAGAGGTTCTTCGGCGCTCGTGAAACAATAATCGAAGAGGATACGTATTGGAAAGCCAGAATACATCTTCTAGGCGAAGAAGGAAGACAAAGAATGGAAATGTTCGTTCAAAAGAAGATGGACGAGATGAAGGAGCGTGTCTTGGTAGACTGGGACTCAGCCACAGCAAAACAACTCCTACAAGAGACACTGGAAGTTAGCAATAGCATTCAATTGTAGTCACCAAAGAGGCCTTTCTCCTTCTTCAAATATTAGACGGCGTCCGACGATATGCAACTATAGAGACAAGGGCTCTGACCGGACAATCCTGCTTTGGACGACTGAGGGCTCCAGTGGCACCTTCGGAAAACTGTACCATTATCATTTCGGATGAAAGAACCACTTCAATGACTATGGGTACTTCCTCTGTCGATACAGAAAAGGCTGTGATGTTTTCTTAACACTAGCTGAATTATTTCCCTGAAATGTTAGGATTGTTTTCCTCAATGGCAACAAGCCGCTCTTCAGATTATTGAAAGCTATGGACACTACTTGGGTATTCTAGCGTTCGTTCTCGCTGCACTTCAAATTCGATGGGGATAATTGAACACTTACAAATTGCAAGAAATCTAGCAAGCGGTCGTATTTACTATCGGTAGTTTGAATAGCACGTATATAGTACTAGCTACCTCTATTGAACCCGTTGTTTCGAGGTGTCACCAGGATGTTTGACTCGAGTTATGATTGTGGCTACTTTAGTGACCAACCATAGCTTGATGAGCTGCACCATATCTGTTTCCCTTTGGCTTTGCAGAGTCAATGATTTGACGCAATTCATTCTTCTCTTCCTCGCTCAGCTCAATGTCCCTTGAAGCCCAGTTCTCCTCCAGTCGGCCTGGCTTGGTTGTACCCGGGATAGCAATAAATCCCTGTGCCGCGACCCACGCAAGTGCGATTTGGGTCAACTTGACACCCTTTCGAACGGCAAGTTTCTTGATCTCTTCAACAATCTTCCTGTTGTTGTAGAAATTCTCGCCTTGGAACTTTGGTGCTACACGAAGTTAGTCATAGGTCAGACTTTCAATCTGATGGGCACATACATTTTCGACGAAAGTCGTCAGGGGCAAAGTCATCGGGAGTCTGGTAAGGGAAGTCGTCTACCAACCACCCATGACCAAGGGGACTATAGGCAACGTAGGCGATTCCTAGTTCTCTAGCAGCATCAATGAGACCGTCAGTCTCGTGCAGCGTTTCGAATGCAGAGTACTCGGCTTGCAGAGCATCGATCTTAGCAACTATGACAAAGGTAAGTGGACGTTCTTCAACAGGAATAGTCCCGAGTCGTACTGGAGTTGGCCTTTCGAAGGGTGTTGGCAGAACATTCCGACAGTCCAATATACTTGGTTTTGCCTTGCTTGCGGATCTCATCAAGGGCACCGATCGACTCTTCAAGAGGAGTTTCTAGTTGTCGTCCCAATTAGCTTCTGAAGGAATTTGTCCAGACTTCTGACACTCACTTGGGTCAATGCGATGAAGGTAGTAAAGATCAGGAGTGAAGCCGAGTCTCTCGATCGTACCCTCAATGTACGATTTGATGTGAGACGCAGAATTGGTGACAGACCCATCACCAAAGCAATCAAAGCCACACTTGGAAGCGACTGTCATCGGCTGTTAGAATTATCATGCCTATATCCGACCAAGTACTCACTGAACACTTTGTCGCGAACTTGGTGCTTTCGGATAAAGTCTCCCAGGAGCTTTTCATTAACACCTGCCTGGTAGACAACCTACATGCACAATATTAGTATTACTACCCCAGAGAAATGGTCTGAAAGACTTGAAACTCACAGCAGTATCCCAAAAGGTGCAGCCAAGTTCAATTGCCTTGAGCAACACAGGCTCAGCCTCTTCAAGACTTAGGTTGTTTCCCAGTCCGAAGCTGATACCCATGGCTCCAAAGCCAGGCGAGGGCACGGTGATATCAGCGAAAGAGAGAGTTTTGACCATGATGAATTGATGAAGAGGAGATGAGCTTGAAGATGATCAGAAATTTTGAATTCGGTTTGAAGTAGATTTTATATACATTCATCGACCATGCGTCGGAGTTAATACGTAGTCATTTCACAAATTCTAAGTTCGCCATGACGTATAGTATGGTCTACAACATTGTCGGATGAAGCTTCCAGAGTAAAATCCGCCCTTAAGTCCGTCCATGTATCAAAGCTCGCTAGTGGAGATGGGATCCACCTCCTGTCAGCCGGTTGCATTAGATCCATTGAACAACAAACGTTATTGGCGAAATGAACGGTTTTGCTGGAAGGAAAGATCATTAGCTAACTGACAATGCCTTTAACATATTCACATGAATTGACTGATAAGAGTCTTCAGAATCTATCTGGTATTAGAGGCTGGCCCAATCAGAAGGCACCATACCCACCGAGTCTAGGTCAACAGATCCTGTTATTTAGTTCGGTCATCGAACGGTCGAGGATCGTTCAAAGCTTTCTATTGTGGAAGATTAAGGACCTGACGAAGCCGACCAATGGACGAATGAGCGACAAACTCCGGACTCAGAGAACCCTCACCAATTTCGCCTTCAAGTTCTCTACCCAAGTCTGACCAGAGATTTAGCAGGTCAAATTGTAGTAATTTATTTTGCCATCCATATCATCTCTCAGTCCGAACTTCGCCCATTTCTGTTAGTCAAAGCCTGTGGTAAAAGGTCCAAAAAGTGATATGTATCCTGAGCTCCTGTGATTATAACTTATCAGCACGTGAACAGTTAATAACTAAGTCTATACACAATTTAGCTGCGTCGTGTGGTTGTTCTTGATATTGGCTGCAACTAACCGCATCCTAAAAAGTGAGATAATTGCGTGCGCACAATGCCAGGATTGTTGGCTAACTTCACAGCTTTCTATAGTATTGCAGAGGTATTGAACAACCAAATTTACGTCCTGTGATACGTGTTTCGAGGTACAGCTTCACAGTAGCCTGAAGGTATTGAAGAGGCACTATTTTTGGACACCGAATTCTCAAAAGTCTCTATTGACGAGTAATCAAGACAGAGTGTATTGATTTGTCTCTAGGGTAGGCAACAGGATAGTAAAGGTCACATGACTGGATCGGATCCTCGTGAGTTCAACCTTTGGATACGGGCCGATCCGAAATTATTCTCTACATCACCCAGACACCTTCAAGGGTCTTCAGCGAATTTGATGGATCAATGGTTGCAGGTGGAAAAAAACAGCCGGGCAGAAGCATTGTCTATCAGTGGCCCTCATCATAGAAATCAATCATTGCTGCGTTAACAGGATAAAGCTAAAGACAACGACGGATTGGCGTAAATAGCTGGCCGGGGTAAACAGTTGGCTGGGGAAAATAGATGACTGACGTCGTAGAAAACCTATTCGGGTAAAGAATCTTCCTCTAGCCCTGTTATTATCCTTGTCAAAATGACCCAAAGTGTGGGTACGTACCCATGAACTACTGCGTTCAGTCCACTTCAAATAAATGTCCAGCAAACCCTTCCCAAATCTTGATGTATATCTCCAGTAGCTTCTACTTTTTCACCAACTTATTCATATTCAGTATCTTTCTGGCTATTGGGACATTTTCATTAGATGACGAAAGGTATAGCAATTTAACTGAAACCTAGCCCGGTGTTATGAACAGGGAATGTCGCGCGTATATGCAGTCAGAAAAATGCCAAGATGGAAAATCTGGCGCAAGGCTTTCAGGCATACCAGCAGCCAACAACAACATATAACAGCTTGACCCCTCACGTTTCCTCAACTCTCGCACCCTGATTTGAATTTTTTGTCAGAATGGAATCCGCAAGTCGCAAGCAGTCGTTTGGTATGGACGCGTCGTCCCGAGACAACGACGAACCGGCTTTGGCTCAAGACGAGACGATACCCTTGTCATCCCGCCAGCTCCAAGGTCCTCACGCAACATCAGGATCCAAGAACTTTAGAGGCGTGTCCCGAAGATATGGCTTCATTCAAGAAAAGTTCCAGCGTGTATCCCAACACTGGGATCCCTACAAATCTAAACCATGGAATATGTGTCTTTTGGTTGTATTCGGCTTTCTCTTTGCCCTCGGCCACCACTTGTTCTGTCTCAGGCTCGACGGCGAATGGGCCACCGGTCGTTCTACGGTGCTGAGATACGGCACCCTACTGGCGTTCTGCACCAAAGCTTGCCTTGGTGCCGCAGCTGTCATGGCCTTCCAACAGAGAGTCTGGCTAGTCCTGCGCCACGAATCGACTGATATCAAGACAATCGATTCAATGTTTACAGCAAATAACGACATTTTCTCTCTTTTGACTTGGTCTTCCGTTAAAACGGCCAAGATCAGCACTCTGATTGCTATTTATTGCTGGCTGACACCACTTGTTGTTGTCTTGACATCCGAAACTATCTTTGTCGTCGACAAAATGACAGAAGAAATCGGAAAATGCAGTAGAATCTCAACCTTGAATTTTGAGAATGAGAACTTTGGAGCACGGCCCACCCCAAGGCTCTATGATCATATTAGCACGCTATCAGCTTGGAACACTACTGCCATAGGAAACGAGACCAACCCGGACGATCCCAACGAATTCTACTACTGGGGTGGCCCTTCTCAGCGATTACTTGACAAGATTGATCCGAGAGTGGCTTTAACAGACCAAAGTCGTCTTCAACAAATTTATTGCCGTAGTGACAGCTGTTCTTATGAGGTCAGTTTCGTGGCCCCAAGCTATGAGTGTGAGAAGCTTGCGTACGGGATAAATTCGACAGTAAAAAATTTCGGGGGCTCAACGCCGCCCTTCAACACGAGCGTTCTTGCACCAGTAGGCGATATGATATATTATGCCCGGACCGATTTGGGCGAGTATATGGATCACCAAATACTTTCTGGTCCAGGGGGCAGGCCAGAGCAAAGACCTCCGTACCCAAAGAACTTGGGTGCGTTCAGAACCGAACCTATCATGTGGATCGGTTACAGTAGGGTCAGAGACGTTACACAAATGCTGCCCAAGCATAGGGGAGACCCACGGTGGTATGAAGCTTATACCCCTGAAATTATTGGTTGCGAGCATTACTTGTCGAAATACACAGTTGAAATCAACTATACAAATCCTTCAAATGTACAGAAGTACCACAAGGTTCTGGCTCAATCAAAACTCAGGAAGGTAATCAATACGACCCTCACATCAGACTTGGATTCAGATGAGAGACTCAAGGATCGCACGAAAGCTGTTCCTGAAAGTAACTATATTCGGCCTTCTGATGTGGACCTCTATGGCGAGACTGCAGCATATCATTCACTCGGCTACATTATCCGGCGCATCTTCAACGGAACAATCACGATGTTGCCAAACTACAACGTGAACTCTCGGATAGCTACGACAGATTTGGTCGACGATTTGACTTACCTTCCCATTCTCTATTACCAGGACGACCTCGGTAAACATATTCAAAAAATGTATGAGAACATCCTCATCTCATTACTAGAAGATAGATACTTCAAAGTTACGTCATGGGCTGCAAACGGATCACCGGTATTGGACTCACATGGGCTCGACTTAGAATACCCTTGCCTCCAACGACAATACGACAATGTCTTCGAATACAATATGACCCAACTACTTCTGGTATACGCGGTGAGTATCGCGCTAGCCATTGCGGCGGTTCTACTTGGCCTGCAAGCCTATCGCGAAGCAGGGACAATGCTTGATATGAAACCGTCATCCATCATTGCAGCTTCCGGGGCACAGGAGTTTCATAAATTGGGCACGGAAGGACTAGTCAGGATTGGTAATGGTCTTGTGCAAGATGGTAACAGACGTAGAAGGAGTCTTGACGTGGAAGAGAATAGGACCCAACCACAAAGATCGGAGACAGAGTGACACAATTCAGCTTTATACCAGGAGGAGCATGACTTCGATGTCAAGCATTATAGCCCCAGCTCTGATCAAAGACTCATGTACTTACTTGGATGTGGACGGATATTGCTATCTAAGAATTTTGGCTGAGGTGATTTTATCAAAAGCCTAGACCTCACGACCTGGACGGAGATTTTTGCGTTCGAAGTTGACCTATTATGTTTTGCCTATTCCTTTATCCTATGGTATTCAGGGATTTGAGCAACAATTCAAACTCTATCCCCCATGAGTGCAGCTTGTCACCGCATAAAGTATTGATCCATATTCATCAACTCCTTCTAGCCATCTGTCCACCCTCTGACGTCTTTCAATCATACCTCCTCCATCAATATCAGAAGGAATAGGCCACAGTTCATCGATCCGAAATAGACCATTACCCCAGTCAACCAGGTGAACATTGTAAATCTTTTCCCAATCATGTCGGACACTTGCTTGCCACAGCGACTTGCCTGATGGTGCGGGTAAGCCCTTCAACTCAGTTCCTACATAGACTGGGAAACCATCATGGGCGGAAAGCACGCTGTCAAAAAGGTACATTGTAAATAGTGTCCGTCGCTTCGATTCTGCCACAATCCAGGACTCCCAGGTTGGACGTACCAGCTGTTCTTCGGACAAGCACATAAGACCTCGACTGGAACAGACGCAAGCGATCTCTTGAAGATTGATGACAGCCTGTCGTAAGAAAGGGGCCGGAACGTTTAGAGTAAGATAGAAGAAAAGTACCATTAAGTAAATCAGATGCGCTTGGAAAGCTGCAAGAAGATCCACATCGTTGTTTGTTTCGTGTCTCTCGTAGAGCTTGTTCATTTCCTGCTGTATGACACCAAAGGCAACTTGTTTGCTTCCTGGCAGCGTTTGTTCACAAATTCGAAGTAGGCTTAAGCATGTCGAAAGAGGTGGAGTGATCAGTTCTGTGCGGATTTGAGTCGAGTGGATAAACGGGGGAATGCCGCGGCCCCGAACCATGATAGATGTGTATGATTTGAGTATGCGGTAGACAAACCCTATGATGCTGGGGGGGTATTCCTTGACGGTTTGTCCGGGCAAGGGCACATAGGAGTTGAGCCATCGATTCTTGATGTCATCGCTGTTGATCGGACACACAAGCGTGAGATTGGAAAATTGCAAAATGTCTGTTTCTTTCCCACCACTATTTACCCTGGTGGCAGTGGATGAAACGCTTTGCTCTGGTGTTGGAAATGAGCACGTCGGGGTGTTTCCAGTCATTAAATCTACAGACTGACGATCTGAGTTTGTCATTTCTTCTCTTGGAGGTGCATCCTGATCGATATCGGCAGCTGTATCATCCGTTGCAACGGAGTAGTCCATTTGTGCCTCACTAAACAAGCTTGTGTCGTCTGTATCCCTGGCAGATTCTGCTCCCGGGTAGTCACAGGTCAGGTCGCGGCGTGCACATCTCCCGCAGGTTATCGGTCTCCGGTCACATCTTGCTTTTGCTGATGAACAGGACTGGCAAGCTCTTTGCCGCGAAGTTGAGTATCGTGAGGATCTAGTCGGTGGCATGTGCTATCTCCTCAATCCGAATGAGCCGAGCTAGCGATGTCAAACAGCCACTTGAAAGCTGCTGTAGAAAAAACCGCGACTCAAGCACGATCGGAAAAATAGTAATCCGACAAAATACGGGTGTTCTTCCGGACAGAGAAGATTCCAGACGCTATAAATAGCTTGCACATGTGCCCGTTGGAATTCTGTAGCTCTGAAAAACCTTATATAGTTTAAATACCACAGATGTGGATCCGATATGTACTCAAAGACCTAGAGAAGAAAGCTACAGCGATCCCCAGGGTGAGGTATCAATGCATACTTGTAGGTAAACACACAATAGAACACGAGTCAAATTAATTCGAATTAAACTGTAGCTACAAGAATACAATACCAAGATAAATGAGCAAATGGACAAAGGGAAGTTAGTTTCCGGATGCGGCCGGTTCCGATGTAAGCCAGACAATACCCTCCACTCTCTCCCGATGCGCATCTCCGTCTCCATCAACAGGTCGATCGGTGTGATTTTTACGATGGGTTTTCTTCCCGTTGACTTTCCATCGCTTCATCACTCAATTTCATCGAACCATAACATCTTGGAACCTCTCGAGATTGTTCAGATTGTCTTGACGGAACCCTTCTTGCTGCTCAGGAAATCGCGGAGGGCAAACTTGCTACTCTCGGTCTTGACAGGAGCAGGCACAGCAGGCTCAACAGTGGTGGCAGAAGGAACTTGGAGAAGAGGCATAAACTTGTGAACGGCCTGCTTGGCATCATGAAGAGAGGCCGGAGCAATCAACTGGATGATGTACTTGATGAAGTCGAAAATACCATCACACTGAGGAATCTCGGCACCAAGAGGGATGACCTTTAGCGCCTGAAGCTTCTCCTGAGAAAGGGTTGAGAGGGCCTGATAAGCAACATCTGCCATGATAGCGCGCTGCACGAGGACACGAGTGGCTTGGATATCACCTTCTGCGGGGGCAGCTGCCTGGTATTTCTCAAGAAGCTTGGGTGCGATCACAGATACGGCAGCCTTTCCAGCTTCGCAAACAATCTGGTCAATAGCAGAAATGCCGCTTCGGAGAACAGGGCCGAGCGAGGAGAAAACATCCTGGCGGCCAGGCAGAGGGAGAGCGGATCCAAAGATGCCCTTAACAAAGGCCTTGGTAGTCTCAGTAGTGGGTAGCTGTCTAATACCAAGGTTTCGGCGCTTGAGAGGCTTGGCTGACGTATTCTGTGCGATATCATCCTCTTGATGGTACTCGATAATGTATCGGGCAGCTTCAGAGAGATAGGGCGCGAGAAGAACAGAAAGCTGGTCGACCTGTGGGGCGTTTGCAGTCCAGTTCTGCTTCATGGTTGCGATAATCTCGTCAAGCTCATCGGATTGCTCAATGGCAAGGACAGCCTGAAGAGATGCCTCAGCAAGGAGAGCACGCTCAGAAACTCCAGGGAGCTTGGTAGATTTGCCACTCAAGATAGTCTCTGCTCCAACAACATGGTGGACCAGAGCTCCAGCAGCGACGCTGACGAATTGACCGACATCATCGATGAGTGAAGACTCAATGTCGAGGGTCTTGTTGTCAATTTGCGAAATTGTCTTGATAGTCTCGTAGAAAGGATCGGTCTCTTCGGCGACGGACGTATCAGGGGTTTCGTCAATCTCGACATCGACGTAGTCATGGTCATGAACAGGCTCGGAGACGGGCTCAGCTGCAGGAGCAGGGAAGTCGAATACAGGCTCCTCCACTGCAGGCTCGACACAAACAGGAGCCGGATCCTGGATTCGTTCAACGCTGGGCTGCGGCTCAGGTTCAGCTTGGGGTTCGGGGGCTTGCGTTTCGTCGCTAGTATACTCGATCGGAGCGGTGACGGGAACAGGGACTTGCTCAGCAGGCTCTTCTGTAGTCATCTATTAGTCAAGTCCCAAAACACAGGATCATATCACAACTGACCTTGAATTGAGGCTGGCTCAGCAGTCAAACCGGAAGCCTGAGCAAGATGAACAAAGGCAATATCGCGAGAGCGTCTACCAGAATCCTCAGCCCAATCGGCAGAGAAAACAACACGTTGACCGTATCGCTTCTGGGCGTCAGAAGACCCACGGCCGATGTAGCAAGTGACCTGCTTGGCAGCACCAAGGTGGTATTCGGCATCATAGACGGCTTCGCTTCCAGTGACGACGAGATCAGAACTGACAAGAAGGCCTGTGCTGACCTTGCGGACAGAAACACCAGTCACGTTGTTCTCGAAGCGCGCTTCGATCTTCACAATGGCTTTGAATGGAAGAGTTCAGTAAACGAGCGCAGAGGTGATGCTACTTGAGTGTACTCACAGTGGGTCATGTCGGCGTCAGGTGAGATGTTTGCTCCAGAAAGAGCAATTCCAATGTTGTCAGTGACGTTCTCAGAGACTTTCTGGAAGCCAGTAGAGGTAAAGTCAGAGACGTTGATGTTGGATGACTGGTACTCGCAAGACATGACAGCTTCTCGGGTCTCTTGGAAAGAATCTGGTTGATCCAGAATCCATGCCGCTGGACGGTTGGAGGCCCTCAAGATTGAACACATTGTTACAAAGAGATTTAAGATGAATAGATGATGTTGGAGGTTTGCGAGTGAAGATGAGTGATGCTGGATAGTTTTTCAAGGCAGACAGGAGGGGTCTTATATCTGCATTCTCCCTGCCTGTAGATGATATCTTCATCTCTTGAGGTCTCCAATCTGACCATGAAAATATCAATTTGCCACAATACGAACGTCTTTGCGCCCTAATCTCTTCATCCCTCCTTTTCTGAAAGGCCTTTACCTTATCAGTGTTCTCCTCCGAGGTCTCCCTCGTTCAGCAGCGCCAGGTTCCGATATCCTATCCGTAATGGGAAAATGAAAATATCTAAATGTGGCCTACTATACCACTTGAAACCTTGTGGCGAGGTTCTTAGTCGGCTGATGAAATTACCTGCAGCCTCTATCACATATTATTTGACTGGCATGTGGTTGTGTAACAATGCGGCTCGAGGCGAAGACGACAATGAGAACATGGAGGTCTACTTTTGATGCTTACAGATGACTTGGACCGTGAATGCTGAATGATTTAGCTTTTCTTTGTTATGACTAGATCGTGCTGCTTTCATTTTAGAGCAAGCTGAAATTGCCGAAAAGGGACGAACTATTTTTCTTCGCATATCGTCCAATGGCTACTCATTGCACTTCCACCTGTGTGTCTGCTACTTACTTTGGTGGTGAGACATTCTCAAATCCTGCAATAGCCGACATATTTCCCTGTGGGGGAATGCTTTGCTCCTGCAAAACATGTGCTTGAGAATTCTTGCATGCTGACGAAAAGGGCTGACTTGATACCTTTTCCAATTAAAGCGAAATGCAAATATTGGCATATTGCAGGAGATGCAACTGTTGATCTAGATATGCAGCCGAGCTGTAAGCAATACTGTCTGTCGTCCGATGTTTTGATACCGCATCGTACTTAACATTACATAGTGTACCGTCCTTCATTCCAAACCGGAATGATAGCTTGATCCGATTGGCAATCTCACGCCACGTTGTGTGACACAATCCTTTAACGGTTCACATCTGCGTGATACGAGACATCGTATCTGGACTAGGAGATCGCCTAAAACAACAGCCAGCCACGATAATGGGGGGTGCGCAGGTGTAGTAAATGGTTTTGTTGCATATATTGGGGAAGATTACATGGGCAATGATCGATCCTTGGCTGATTCGTAGATTAGACGCTGTGGCTCCAACGTTTTGGGACGGGCCGAGACATGCATGGGTCCAGGCCATCAGTTCGTCAACGCCACAATTTCCCGTGGCGAGCTGTATTGTTCAGCCAGCCCCGACTTCCCTAATGGGAACATCATGTCTCGAAATCGGTTGGGTTAAGGGAGGATCGGGACTGCTATGGCATGGTATTGCCTGTTACAGACGCACATTGAAATTTCCAACAACCAAGCCTGAATAGCCTTGACGGAGGTTCCTACTCAGATCTGCAACATTCCAGTAGTGAGAGAACTATCGAATGGTAGTCTTTCGAGCTAGTGGACAAAGTGAGACATGGCGGGTCATCAGCCTCCATTCAGCTGTGTTTATGTCAACTATTGAGCATCAACAAGTCAGGTCTTTAGGCTTCGTACAGAACTGCAAAGAGCGGAATAAGGCCTTGAACTGGATCACGTCAATTATTTAACCCTCGAGATCTCCCACATTTATCGAACTTTGCACCATCACAACAGCTTCATTCACCATCCTTCTACAAACATTCTACATTCACAAACTACACATTTCTCCAAAATGTCTATTCCCAACAAAGGCGATATCCTCTCTGTTCCCGCCTACACTCCTGAGGCAGAGCAGAATGCCTTGGAAATCTCTTGGTCTCAATCCTTCCGCACTCGCACCGCCCGCTACTATCTCGTCAATGCTCGTAACCAATCCAAGGGCAATGCGGATGTTCTGATGTACGTTCAGGATCGCTTTTACAAGGACTCCAACAGTAACGAGTTCATTGGAAGACTTCCCGGTGCGCGACAGGAGGGCGGTAAGTGACTATCTACTTATCCTTATGCAATTGCTGAGTAAAATTAGACTCTTGGGTCGTCGAGATCAACGATCGATTCCAGTATGGCCAGAAGAACAAAAATGGAGAAGGTCGCTGGGTCGCCCTCCACGACAAGGACAACAAGCCTTACCAGGTATGTTTACCATGTCTGCCTTTTCAACTCACAGACTAATCTTGGCAGCACCGTTTCATGGTTGTCACTATGCAGGGTAGGTTGACAGAGGTAGCGAAGAACCTGGCCAAGACCTTTGGTGCTGGGGAAATCGCTGAACAAGTCAGCAAGCTTGGCAATTCCTTCATCGGTGACTACCTTCACACTTTCTAAGCTGTTTCACTCTGTAGCTTTGGGGGTGTTACTCTTGGGATCTGTAAAGCACTGAACGCTTTTGCAAGAATATGATCCTATCTTTTTGTATTTTCCACTATAGTAGTACGATCAATAGTGTTTACGGCTGTTTGAGAACTCTACCGAAAATGACTACTGTATATTGACCCACCTAAGAAAAGTTCGACTTTCTTCGTGACACTACCACCCGCAGTAGAGTGAGGATTTGTACTTCCAGTACTTGCAATCGTGACTTTTACCCACGTCCTTCTCCCTACAACACGTAATCCCACTGACCCCATCACAAACCAACTTTCCCACTCTATATGCACCGCCCAAGTAGAAACAGGAGTGGTCGTAGAGTTTCTCCATGCTAGTAGAAGCAAATGGAAACTTTGCATCATCAGGCACACTCAATAGTTCTTCCTTGCCCTTGTACTCGTTTTCAAACCCACAATACTCAGAAGGGACATCCGCCCCCACAGACCTCTGCTTAGTTCTTGTGTTATCTCCGGTCTCTATTCTTCCTAATCCCTCCCTGGGCAATTTTACGTGTGGAGTGATTGAACTTGCGACTAGCCTATCCTATGATCTCAAGAGGCTTTGCAACGATCGTCGTGCACTGTCCCATGCACTGTCCCATTGTGACAAAGTTCGAATGACTTTTGCGGACAAAATGGTAAGTCGAACCAACAAATCTGTTTCATTGCCTCTTTAGCGTTGTTGCAATGACCAGTAAGCCCTAGTCTTGCTATCACTATAGTGGGGATCTCGCCTTGAAATCGCTGATGCTTTAGTTGTTGGTTGTTGGTTGTTGGTTGTTGGTTGTTGGTTGTTGGTTCTAGCAAAAGCTTGTATCAACATGCATGTCGCAATGAGTCGTGATTGGTTGTTTTCATAAATGAGTTTATGCGGTGATAACAGCGTCTACTCAACTTGCAACCGAAGTGACAATGGGGTTCTGTATGAGAACCAACAACGAGTTACAGACTTCATGGATCCTTGGCAGTTGACTTGGATGGAAAATTGCGATCCTTTAATCTTGGATAGTCGCAATGGTGCGATCTTCGCGCCGCGAATTCCGACCAACCCATCTCGTCTGGGACGATGAGTGACTTATGGTACTGTCGGTCTTCATCATGCAGTTGACATATTCTTGATATATTGAGTTCTTGATCTACGAATCTTGTAGCTGAGAATTTGGAGGAACATCGAAGAGCCGTGTGTTTTTGTTTCAAGGTAAAATAAATTAAATGCACTTTACATTCTAGCAGTCTTCGGCTTGTTACACGAGATGTCGTTAGCCTCCTGGCTGATATTCTTAGACTTTGAGATCATAATAGATTGGGATTACAGTACATTACAGTACCAGCAGACTTATCTGGGAATTGGAAACCATGTCTAGACTGATCTGAATAAGAATGATTTTAGTCGTCCCATGGCCAGTTAGGCCATGGACTTGTGTCAAAGGTTAAAGTCAAACCAGATCGAGATTCAAGTACTTTTAATCTCTCTCGGCATTCCTGAGACCACCCATCCTGCGCGACCGATCGAGGCAAGCAGATACTTGTTAATGATGTTGCATTTGAAAGAACACCACTTTCAAACTCCCTTTCTAGGGCCGAGATGATCTTCGACTCTTTACGTTGCAGGAGTGAACGGGTCAGGGTCAAGTTTTGAAGGGTGACTGGAAGCGCAGGGCTGATCTGCTTGGCTGTGAAAAGGGGACCCGACCTAGTCAGAAATTCCCATGGCACTTGCAATTTCTTCAGCCTACTCATCCTTGAAAGCTGTATCAAGGACTCTTGGAAGGTGACTTCTGGTGGCTCATACATGCCTTGTGAGAATGCAGGTTGCACTCCAGCTGTGACCTGTAGCTCTTCAAGCGTTTCGCTGACCTCCAAGACAGCTTTTGCTATGGTTTCAAGCATAACAGTATCTGTGTTGACATGTTCGTCAACATCAGGGCGATAGAACCAGTTATACCGTAGCAACTTCAGACCTTTAGTTACAGATAAGATGGGAGCAAGGTAACATTCTCGTAGCCTATAGATCTCCAACGACGTTAAGAAAGCTGGGTTGGGAGGTGAAAGGCCTGGCCAGGTAAAATGAACCGGGTTATCGATTGGGGTGGAAAGAGTCCGAATGTTTGGTAAGTAAAACATTGAAAGGGCTTCTGTAGTGTTTTCGGGGTCGAGGTTTGTATCATTCCCAAGGGTTGATGCAATTGACACGTCCTTCAAAGACTGAAGATTCGGAAACGGGCAGTGAGAAGGGCCTCCAGTTATAGGACGGAGAGCTCGTGGAAACACGGCACGTAAGGTGCTTGTCTCCTCGCACCAATTGTAAGTTGCAGAGAAGCTGGAAAGACCTGGAAGAAGGGACAGAAGGAAAGCCATAGTGCCATCAGCCCATTCTTTGTGAACTTTGTGGACTATAGACAGTTCGTTGTCTGGTACGTCCAAGTACGAGTATCTTTCGGAGTAGAGAAGCTTGCTGATCCAGCTATCTGCACTAGTCTGTGAGACGCCCGTTCCCTTGATAATCTCCACAATGCGATCGAGAGGAAGCACGGGAAGTTCGGGCGGCGCCCGTGTTTCACCCGGTTCTGGAGGGTCCCAATAGTCAATGTAGTCGTCACCATCAAATTCTAGGCTCCGGACGTGGTTGCAAAGCTCTGGTTTCTCGAGTAGGGTTCGAAGGAAACAAAACACCTGCTCGATGGGCGGGAAGTATTGTCGAACCCACGATATCTGGATAGAAGAATAAAGCAGAGGCTGAGCGAGATTGTGCAAACGCCGACTTGTCATGCAAAGGTTCGCCAGGTCATTCTGTGCAAGAAATCCAGAAATTTGGAGCAGAACCTCTTGAGGGCAGTCGAGAAGGGAAACTTGCTCCATCCTTGGTTGTGTTGCGGCGGGAGTAAAAGTGCATTGAAGGAGGGAGATTCTCCTCGTAACGTCAATGCTTATAAGAGGAACTGAGAAACGGTTGACCCATATTTACAGTGATCCACAGTGCTACCCTGGCGGGGCACACTAGATAGCCAGGCTGCTAGAGTCTGAAACATGACCCCTGAGATGATCCAAGCGCTAAGTGCAACTTCAGACACCGTAATTAGACGGTTGCAGGGTAGGTTCAAATCTTGGAGAAGTTCAGCTTTGGCTGGTATTTATCTGCGCTACTGAGTCTCATCAGTCAATACGGCTCTTAATACGCGTTTGATCTAGCTTTTGGAATTTCTCCTTGATGCTGTTTGAATGCTGGGAAGGGGTGGATAAGGCACAGCGTGTATTGTACCGAACATAGGTGGTTCTAGCCACGGCCGTGTCGTTATTAAAAATCGCTATAAAACATTCTTATGATGAATTTGCTTGGTTGATTTTGTAGATGGAGGAGTGAAAGTGTCACAAAAGAAGTGATATCGCGTAGGAGAAGATATTATGTATGGATGGAACGGCCACCCTGGCTAAATAATTGTTTGGTCCAAGTGTTTCTTCGTCCCTTGTATATAAAACATATTCGGTCTATTCCTGTTGTAATTGCTGTTACGCCAAACTGGGCTCACAACTCAAAACTCTGGCAGTTTCAAAGGATAGGATACATTACAAACTGTATTTGTTTTTTTTTCCTTCACCATAGTATTATTACTATTGGAGACTGTTCGAATGCGAGCGACCAACGTGTAAAGAAAAATAGCCGGAACTACCCTGGACCAACTCTAGTTCGGATCGGCATAGCGATTATCCGTCAATTGGCTATGGTTCCCACCAAGCTCGGCTAGGTTATTCCGCTGCCCTGCAACCTTCATAACCCAAGCTGTTCGTATTGAGGATAACTGCAGTATCATTGGCATGTATCAATCCATCGCCGCCTCGAGAGTTATTGGCAAGTGGTCTGATTCGGATTTCCGAGCGAGGATGGACGGATTATTGGAAAGCATTTGTTAAATCAAGAATGATTCATGGTGCAATGGATAATAGATACCCTTTGTTTTTGCCTGCTTAGTTATACTTATCCTGTTTAGAGGATAATTTGGTCTTCTCTTGGCCTTTTGGGATATTTAATAGCACTAAGCATCAGCTATTTGATTTGAGAATCTTAAAGAGCAAGGGGAAGACTTGGCCCGGGTCTAAGAATAAAAAAACGCTTAGACTGTATAGGATATGCTCTTCTCAACTGTTTGACTAATCAAGTTTGTTATCTGATTCAATAAAGACAAGACGTTCCCTGTAATTCTTCGACTCTTCACGAATTCTTCCCAAGTCTCCTTTCAACTTTTCGTTAATCTCTCGGCCTTCTCTCCTCTCCTCCTCCGATAGAGGTGGGGGAAGGATACCCGAAGGCGGATTGTACCACTGTTCTTGAGGAACTGTTTTTCCATCAACTCCGCGCCAGAACTTTTCTTCTTCCATGTCGTAAGGTAAACGGTCCAATAAAGCCTTGATCAATGCAGGCCTTAACGCAATTGCATAGAGAACATTGCGATCGGCATCGAGAAAGCGGAAAACCCCATCACGGCCAAGGTCTGCGACACCTAAAAGATCCAAATCATAGCACTCCGTTTCATGCAGAATATCGCTTATTTCTTGTTGTTCGGGGGAGAGGTCTTTGTATGCGATGCCATGACCGGTTTCTGTAGGATTCTTAGGCTGTTGCTGTTTTGAATTATGTTGACACATTATCAGGGAAGTGCTTGTTGTGAACAGTAACTATTGATGAAATCTCGGGAATAATAGCGGATGCTAAAATCTAGCTTTGCAGTGGATTCATCTTGAATAAGTCAATCCTCAGGTGTCATAGCAAATGAGTGACATGTGATGTCTCTTGGTAAAAAGCCGCACCTTCCTATTGAGCTGAAATAGTAGGTTCTAGAACTTCCGGTAGTATTTGGTAAACCTTTCGGCCCTAAAGCAAAACGGGTGTTGTATTGGTCGACATGGCCCATTTTTTAGGTAACAAATATGCATGTTGGCTGCTGTATCTCTACTTGACATACAACAATGTGGCATGATTAGGTAGCAATGTGACTTTTGGGAAGATTTTGTGTACGCAAGACCCTTAATCCTGGAATCTTTTACATTACGCCCTGACGCATGGTGAAGAGCTATCTGCCATCTTATATTGATTCACATCGACGCAGTAGCTGAACTAACCAACAGGGTTATGTGTATCTACATGATCCTTGAGTGTTTTCTTAGAGGGCATAAGTAATTAACACTTCACATTCGGATAGATGGTAGCGTGGATTATGGCCTGATTATTCGCGGTAATCGCCGACCAACAGCACGCAATTTCTACCATGCGACGTAATTTCGATCGGATGAAATAAAACACCTATACATAACATAACAGCTGGAAACCAGATAGAAGTTTATAAAAGAGGCTAACTGATATTTCCTAGGCACTTGAGCTACTGAATAGTACAGATAGACGCACCACAGCAACTTTGACATGTTTTCAACAGGTGACTGAATGGGCTGGATACTTGGATGGTTGAGACGAGAGACGCAAATGACCCGTCCAGGTTCCTCCATGAGAAAACTTGCAACAGCCACTGATCGCCCCGTGAGAGTGCAGCCAGTCAGCGCATTTCTTCACAGCTGCTAGAATTGTTTTTCTCTCAGCCGTCGTCCTGCAATCGTGGCCGCTGGTGGTAGCCTGGTAGGCATAGCCCTCAACAAGGTGGCCGTCCGAGTCCGTGCCGGTCGTCATGCTGCAAGAGTTTGCGTTTGCTTTGCTCTTGATCAAATCGGTGATGAACGTGTAAATTTCAGCACCAGAGGCCGCTCCAACTATCACCGTACCTCCAGCCGTGACGATGCCAGCCCATGCCGAAACATCGATTTGGCGACGCGTGTCGAAATGTGATACATAGCTAGCATCAACAAGACCGAGAGTAGCCGTGAGGTTGGAGTCCGGGCCATTCCACTCAGTATCTAGTGGGTTGTAGCCTACTCGTTGATTCGGTTTGTCGTAGTACGCGCTACCTGGCCCAATAAGGCCAAATGCGATGCCAGCAGAGAAAGCTTTGCTTGGGTTGACCATGTTCCTGTTGATACACGAATCACAATAGCGCCAATGTCGATGACTAGTACAAGAATTAAGAGTTGATAATCTTGCATAGTAGTGAAAAGTTAGAAAAGAAGGATGAGAGGGTTAAGCTGTTGTAAGATGAGAGAATTAAGAGGCGATGCAGTTTCTTAAATGCTTAGGATTTTTCGGTTGGACTCTTCGCCGGAGAGATGGTAATTCAGTATACAGGGATATTCTATGTCCTGTTATTTCTTAGACAGTTGTTGGTTTCTAGTGTTGGTCGTTGGCTGTTGGTTGTTAGCTGTGGCTTGTTGGTCGTTGGTTATGTGTCCCGTAATCGATAGTTGTGGCAAGGGTGCCCTACTATAAACATCCCTCCCGTAGCCCTTTCAGTCAAAATTATCACCGGCTAAGCGGCAAGTGTTTCAATTGATGTTATTATTTCGGCAAATTCGGCACAGTTCTGCACATGGACCACAAACACGTGCGATTTTAAAAGATGATAAATCTCTCAATCAACATCATGCTTTCGGCAGTTGCAGCAGTATCCTACCTGAGTCTATAAACAAATTCATCACGTGCAATCTTGAAATTTTTTACTCCATCAGGCATATGATAGAGCACGATTCTGTATAGAACAATTGCACTACTTAAGTCAACGTTCGAAACTATTGTGAGGACTACTCTAGGCCCTGGCATTCAGTCTATCGAAGGAGCAGCGAGTTTAGATCATGGACCTTTACTGTTCTGTTGACTAGGTTGCTTCTGACAGCTGCATCTTGAGGCTTTTATCTGTGTTGTTGAGTTGTGGTTGTGTTTTGTATTTTGTTGTTTGGTGTGTTGATGGAAGTGAAAGGAAGAGGGAAAAAAAAAACCGGAAGGAAGCCAGTCAATTGCATTATTTTATGTCCAGCTGAAACCTTATATTAGGGCATGAAGTAAAGGCAAAAAAAAAAGGTCCTGTGTGAGTATTGGAGTCATAATACTCGAAAAGTGTAATTCAAGATGGCAACCTTATCATCAGGTTCTGTTGACTAGTTGTGTACGAATCGCCCAGTTAATAGCACCACTTCTGCCAGAGACAACCCATTCTAATGGCATAACAATGGGGGCATCGCCCATTTCGACAATGGCTGACGTTCCCGCAAAACTGGCGACAGCGCGAGCGGCGCTTCTCAAGTGTAGACAAACTTTCAAACTCTTCTCCCTGTTCATCCCGTTTGCAGATGATCTCGCGTTCGGTCATTCCTTCTTCAACTTGCTCTCCGAGAATCTCATCGGCGTGAGCTTTCTGCTGCTCAAAATATGAATTGGCATTTGGGCTTGGTTCGAAATGGGCAGATCGAACAAGAGTATTGGATGGGTACTCGTAAACATCAATCTTTACTGTTGTATTGTCAAGATACATGTCGAGAAATTGGCTGTCGGCTACCTCTGCCATGAAGCTGTCGTATCGTTCGATGTCACTGATGGCAATTGCATCTCGAGGAGATAGTGATATTGTCATAATGATATAGAAGAGGGCAAATTGGATAATAAAAGAAAAGGGAGACATGAGGTTGTTGTCCCACTTGTAATACGATAGGATCTTAGTTGAACATCTATTGTTTCTAGTGTCCAGTCCTTTATAGGCCTTGAATAGAATCCTTTGACATGTGAATCCAAAAATAATGTTATGATGTTCGAGATTGTATCATGATTAGACCACTAATGGGGCCATGATCGAGGAATTTTATCGTCAGATGCTGTTCGTAACCGGAACGCCGGCAACAACGCGGGATGTTGACAACGTGGTGATTGGGCGTTGATCAATGCTGTTGGTTCTACCGTGCGTCTCCAACACGTTGGTCCATCATATGTGCCGAGTTCCGAAAGGACTTAAACTTCATTAGATAATTTACAAGTTTGAGTCGACCATTCAGTTGATGCATCACTTACTGCATGTTAAAAATCCTGAGGATACCCCGACCAAGGTCTGTGGGAGCGAGGCTACTGGAGATTGAAGTTATCAATAAAGCTGTCTGAATGGTATCTTATGGTCTATTTCCTATCTAGATTGGTAATATCACCACTTACAGAATAGTGATGGTTCGTATTTCCAGTCATCGCATTCCTGAGGCTTGCCCGCATTCTTGTCTGCATAACACCTGATGCCGCTGACATCGTCGCAAACTAATTTGCCCACTCTCTGTGAGCCACCTAGGTAGAAACACTCGTGGCCATAAATCTTCATTGTGATATTTGTCAAGGCGTAAGGGAACTTCGCGTCGTCAGGATCATCTTTCAAGAGGTCTATGCTCCTGTACTCTCCCTCGCCACAATAGTCCACGGATTGGCCCGCGCCGCCGTCGGTATGTTCTTTGACGACCCACAGCGTCTTGAGGGATCGGGCAACCGACACCATGTGCTTCTTGTCCGATTTATCAGGGTCACCGCAGCCGTTGAGCCACGCGGCAATGGCACCTGTTTTGGGATCAACGGCAACATAATCGTGCCGACCGGTTGATTGAAGCTTGGCGTACCGAATGTTGGCGCCAGATGTTCCAACACCGCCCGCAATCTCTCCACCCTCTCGCCAGGTGGGCTTCTTGGGATAGTCGTTGTACCATACCTTGACACGACCGTCGAGTCGACTAGTCCAGACGTAGTCGGCCTTTCCATCACCGTTAATATCGACAAATTCGATCTCATCTGGCGATTGGTTGATCCCTGACGCATCTGCATCTCGCATTGGTTCGTACTTGTTACCATCATTCCGAGGCGCATAAATGTTCCGGTAGATCGTGGTGCCACCGTTGTCTTTGAGAAAGATATAATCGTCACGCCCATCGCCATCGATGTCGGCGATTCGCACTCGTTTTCCGGGGCCAAGGCCAGACGCGATAGTACCGACGGCTTTAAACTTCCAATCTCCTTCCTTTCCGAGATTGAGGTAGGCTTTGAGCAGGCCCGTTTCGGAGTTCAGGTCCAAGTAATCATCCAAACCGTCACTGGATAAAGTTAGTTATACTATTTAATCCGCGTACGAGGCTATCACTTACCCATCGATATCACCAAAGACCACTTGGTGTGCCGGCGCTGCGCCAGAGGCCATTGGCTTACCACCATTGAGTGGCTTCCATGCCCATCCGAGAGAATCTCCATCATCAACACCGGCGTTGAGGCTATTCGATGTTAGGACACTTGACTGACATATAAGTGCGGTAACTTACTAGACTGTTGCGGCTCCTGTTGAGGGCTCAAGCCACACATAATCATCGACCTGAGTGATGTCAGTTCACATCTTGACAGCCATATAGATGAGGTACTCACCCCATCACCATCAATATCCGCGAAGCGCAAGCCATCAATAGCCATGGAATCATCCGTTGTTCCACGGTTGTACCATACTGACAGCGCACCGTGATCACCGACATAGACATAGTCGTCTTTCCCGTCGCCGTCCATATCTGCGAGTCTGATCGTGCTTGGCTTCTTCTTGATCCCGTCGGCAATCGTCTTGGCAGGGCCTTGCTGAACAAACAGAGGGACGCCCTCCCTGTTTGTCGGCTGGTTGAGGAATCCTGTCAAACCTCCATCATCATCCCAGATAAGATAGTCTATGATGTGTCAGTTCATTCATATTCACAAGGTCGACGGATCTCATACCATCTCGACCATCGCCGTTCATCTATTGCATGTCAGTCTGTAAAAAAAAAAAAAAAAGATCAAGGTGGAAAGACTCATGAACTTACATCTGCAAACACCAGTTTGGAAATGTCTCGCACAGCGCCTGTAGCGATTCCACCCATAGCATGGAACAGCACGTCTCGACCTCCGGGGGAACCTGTGTTCAGGTGGTGCTTCAAAGAGCCACCTTCACCGATGTAGACATAATCGGCTCGGCCGTCACCGTTGATGTCAGGGAACCGAAGAGTCTCGAGATTAGCATGCGGCACGCCAGAAGCGATCTCACCACCGCCGACGAATTTCCATCCGTTCTCCCAGCTCTCATCAGGTCCATAATTCCACCACACGCGGACTGAGCCGTCATTGGGGTTCACGACGAGATAATCGTCCAACTAGTCCATGTGTTAGTAAAGCCCGTCTCTGTCGTGTTACGACTTACGCCATCGCCGTTCATATCCTGTCATCATGGTCAGCGTTTTCCGGTACACAAAGGGTGTAAATAAGTACTTACTGCCAGATAGATGGTCTTTGCAGGTCCCACGCCGCTACCAATGATGCCGTTGTTGTTGCCAGCCTTGGACCAAGGTTTGGGAAGATTGTTCAGCCAGCATGTGATCTTCCCACTCTTCGGGTCGATCCAAACGTAGTCTGGTACGAGTCATTAGTCGTCGGGCGTCGTGCTTTAGATGTGATCAACATACCTGCTTTGCCATCACCATTCATGTCATGTAGTCTGACATAACGGTTATCCAGGCCAAGACCTTCTGCAACCTCTCCCGCCGACTTCCAGTCCTTGTGGTATTTCCAATCGCCGTTCTTGCCGACCCCTCCTAGCGCGATCTTGCCTGTAGCTTTGTACCAAGGGTCTCCGTTACAGGTGACGGGCTTGTCGCTTCCACCAGTTGCATAACTGGCCGCATCTGCTACAGCCTTCTTGGATGTTACCTGGACAGGACTCTTACCCCAATCAGGTGCAGGGATATTCTTGTCGATACCACCGTTGCTACCATCGTTGCCACTTCCATTGTTGGGGTCAGGCCCAACGGGCTTCTTGATCCAATCGCTTGGAATTTGATGGATGAAACTGTACCAATAATCACCCATGATCTTGTACCCGTCATTTGTAGGATGAATGCAGTCTTGAAGGTCGCTTGTTTTGAAGTCCGTAAAGTCAACAGCCAATACGTGGTTGCCGTCCTCGCGTCGTGACTTGACCACACTGGGTATCAGCTTCTGGAACTCCTTCGTTGCAGGCGATTGCTTCTCATCGCAGGTATCTATGATCATGGCGACCAAGATAGTTGCGTCGGGACATGCTTCGACCATCTTGTCGATCAGGTTGCCCAACCTCTCAGCAGCCCCTTTAGGGTCGTTACCCTCTTTCGAGATGCCACGATTGGGGTTCATGTCATTGGTTCCGGCTGCGAGGAGAATAATGTTGGGGCGCTGTTTGAGTGAAGGTCCTACATGGTCAGATATGTACTGGATCGTCTTTCCAGACCATGCTGCCTGTGGAAGAGTTAGATAGAGGTATTGTATGACGGATCTCGACTTACGTAGTACCCGTCGCTCATTGAACCCGACGACTCTGTCCCAGCAAACACAACTTTGTCCCCTATGTCGAAATGTGAGTTGAGGTCCATCGCTACATCGGAATTGACACAAGAACTTCTTACCAGAGAGATCATCCTTCAACTGGCCTCGATAGCCGTTCCCATCGCCTCCCCTCTTATCGCTTAGGAATCCAACAGTGATTGAGTCCCCGACCGGAAGAATGCGAAGCGTGGTACCCTTCTTCACTGCCTTACCAGTCTCGATCTTTTTGTACTTGAGGACCGTCTTACCGACAGAAGGATTGACTGGGCAGGAGGCCATGGATTCATCGAGTAGCGGTTCAGACGGTAGATCGTTTTGCTCCAGCCGGCGATTGGAGACCTCGAATAGAACAAGGTTGGCGATGATCTCATGCAATAAGATCTGTGGATGAAACACACGACCGTAACTATAAAATGAGTATTAATGATTGTAATGCATTTACCTATACCATGGTTCTTTACTTACCCATCAGGCAACAGGTTTGGCACCAAATCATCCTCCGTCGATCCCGCCGCTGCGAGCTGAACAGGTTGTTCCATCAAATCGACCGTCTCGATCCTCTGTTCCCCATTGAACTTGGCCTCAGGGTCGATGAATTCGGTTGCCCGCGCCAGCATGTTCATAATACCAGAGAATGACCCATTCTCGTGCTCAACAGTGCTTCGTTTCCATGGCTTTCTGCCCCAGGGATCCCAGGTATTGAGCTCGTAGAACATTAGTTCCGGCCTGTGACGGTTAGTGACAAACTTATTAGCCGTGGGGGAATCTTACCTAGTATTGCTTTCACTAGAGGCCTCATCGACACCATCTTCACAGTATCTTCCTTTGAAGTAACCAACGTACTCATCATAGTTGATAAAGGTCACGCCACTGCCGGCTTTCTTTACGGCATTTTCCTGAGGATACATGTCAGCGTTAAAGGTAGGCAAAGACAAGGGGTGAACTGACTATCTTCTCATTCATGAGATCGACCAATCCGTTCATCTCCCTTCGGCGCAACTCTTCGAGACGAGCTGCCGGCTGCCATAGGTTGTAGGATTTCTAAGTCCAGTCTGTCAGCATGGCTCATGGAACCCTGGTCGTCTACTCACAAAGATCCATGTTGACCAGGACACCTTGTCGCAGTCACGGCCGTAATCGGTACTCCAGAACTTTGCATATCTGACCAAGTCAGTGATTGTCATACGAGAACGTCAAAGCTATCTAGTCTCACCCTGTGTAGTATATCATGCCGCTGTAGATCATGGGTCAGTTTGATGTCAGTCTGGGGTCATGGGGGCACACACTCTGGAGCCAGCCTCAGCTTGGAAGCTTCTATAACGGAACTAAGCCTTCTTGAAAACTCATCACTGTTGATGATATCCTTGGAAACTTGGAGCTGTTCTAGACAGCCACGGGCTGGGACATCCCAATCGATTGCCTGTGCCCATTTCTCTTGTTTCAACTTGGCAATTTTACCAACAGTCGATTGCTCCCCGTTCAGGGCGAACCATTGGTAGACACATTGGTTAAGAATGTTGACAAGTTCAGCATCATTACCACCTAAAGCCTGTCAGTACCTGCTTTCGACAGTAGCGAGTTTTGGAACGTTATTATACCTGCAGAAAGAAGTATGATTTGTTGATTGGAGTCAATTTGAGGCAGTTGACTTTCAATTACATTCTTGATGACTGCCCCCGAGCATGATTCAAACTGAAACTTGCGATTCGAGGGATCGCCGAGTCTCTCATCCTGGTTAATAAGATACGGGTAGGAATGATCGTATCTTCTGCACTTCCAGTCTAGAAGTATTGTTGGTATGGTTCGTTGTGAAACGGGAGTCGATAAACAACTTACCACCGTCTCCATCTAGGAGATCTCCTGCACCAATTCCAGCCGAATAGGAATCTCCGACAGCAGCTAGCTTTTTAATGAACGACAAGTCGTCAGGGTTGAAAAGGTCGTTTGTGTCTCTGCCGAAAAGGCTACTGACAGGCATGCTCCCATATTCAGAGAAGGATGGGGCCGCTATAACGGAGCCAGACACGGCCAAGAGGGCGAGAAAGCATGATGGTCGATACATCATAGAAGTCTCTAAAGAATTGGCGAGTATGGACTTGACAAGGAGAGGCAGATGTCTGTGGTGTCTTTGGCATTATACTTGAATCGCATGTCGTCTAACTACAAGGGGGTCGGAGGTTTCTCAATTCTCTTCACCCGAGGCTCTTAATTTGAAACGTATTAATCGGGTCACTGCCTCAATCCTTCGTGAAATCTTTGCTACATTGTATCCGTATTGGACCCATAGACCCAGAGAAAAGGGCACGTAAATTAAAAATTACCAGGTACAACCAACAGACATGAGGGATAAGCCTTGGTGAGGATGTTCAGCTGACAAAGGATCGACACACGTCTAACTACTTTTGGCAAGGGCCGAGGGTTCCCGTCGCCAATTCGTCCATATTCAGTCAAGACCCTTTGTCTGATCGCCTTGTTTTAGCGGAGAACGTTGGTTCTATGGATAGCATAAGTCTCCTTACAACGCCAATATCGGTCTGTCCGGAGCCGCCGATTGGCCATCTAACTGCTTGGCAGCTTACGTTCCTCTACATGGAACAAGGCTGATTATGGGGGGCCATGGGGGCCGTCTTTCCTTCCAGCAAATCACGATAGTTGCTCTGTCTCTCTACTTTTATTTCAACGTCTAACTGTAGTCACATTGTCGAGCCTTTAATTTCACTAGGGCTTACCAGTAGCTGCACTATACTGGATCCTCGGGCTATTTTTCGAAACATAGCCATGTCTGTGTGCATATTGTAGGCTGGCTTACGAAGTCCGGATCAGGCTACGGAAGACGCATGAAAGTCTGTTGTGTATTTGCAGTATCGATTTTATATAGTATGGCCTAGGGTCCTTGGGCCTGCCCATTTTTGAGGCAGTAAGTCAGTCCCTTCTGTTTCATCATGGCGTCGCTTTTGAGCACCCTGCGTTTGTTGGCTTTCTGCATCTTTGCCCTCTTTGGATCTATCCTCCAGGCCGCGGATCTACGCACCCAGCATCCCCCTCAGGGTGATTTGCAGGTCCGTCTCGACTATGGTCTGGCGAGACAGGAAGGCAAACGTCCTGAAGGAACGCACCGATGGGTCTATTCTTCCTACCTTGTCTTCGCAGAGCCAGTATCTTCCATTACGCCAGGGCAATTGAAGATGATAGCTATAGATGCATTCAGAGAGATGGAGGCTGATATGATGCAATACAAACCAGACCCTCCGAGGGATGGCAAGTATGCAATCCTTCCAGGGGCCCTTACTATCATGGCGTTCGACAATAAAATCATCCTATCGTCGTCTCAGAAAGGGAAAAGCGGATTTCTCAACAAATGGCCCGACAGCGAGGTCAAGACTTCCCTCGACCTGTGCAGTGCCCTCTGGAGAGACCGTGTTGCCAAGGGCCAAGCAACTGGGGATAAGGATCAATATCACAAGAACAGTGCCAAATGTGGCGAAGTCAATGCGTTTCATCAATACTATATGACACACGAGACGCCTATCAAAGATCTGACCCCCAAGGCTCGTGTCACGACAGTCATCAAACTTGGCAACGGTCGATACCGGATCATACCTCCTTGTGGCACTGAAAGAAATGGTCAAGATAGCAAGGTAAACATTACTCTAACCAGTTGATCACATACCAACAGACTCGCTAACAAAATACAGAAGGAATGGGGCTGCAATTTGCTGGTTCCTACTCAGGAAGTGGATTACCTGGAAGACGTCCAGGAGCAAGGCTATGATCTCGGTACGATAGCCGGGGGTGTGCAAAGGATAGGTCAAATATCGATGTGCACTCACGGTAAGATTACTTGGTCGAATTAGAGTATGAGGTTCTCATAGCTGGTACTACAATCAAGGAAGCCTGGAGGCATAGTGAACTACCACTACTTGTTGCATCTGTACGGTCATAATTCACAGATGTTGATCAGAAGATAAATGGAATGGCTCATATTAGAATCCAGAGGTATAAACTCCCATTAACATCCAATTTGTGACTTGGCGAACACATTTCAGGTGCATGCTCCAATTGAACCAATATGTAACATGTACAATAATCTATTCTTCAACAGGCTCGGTATCCAGAACCAAGCTGAATCGAGCTCCAAGCCTCTCAAGCCTGTTCCTACAATCATCGGAAAAACCTGAATACTCAAAAGAGGGCGGTAAAGTGACTTTCTTAAGCTGCTTGGCATGCGAGACAGCACCACCTTCCAACTCGGTTTCGAAAGCAGATATCATGTCATCATCAGGGTCTTCGGACTCCTCGTCTCCGATATAGTAGGATCCCAACGTCAGATGCTCCAGGCTGGGTGGTATGGAACGTCCAAGACGTGCCGTATCTGGATATTTATCCATACCAATAAGAAAAGACCATGGCATAGACATTGCTTTCAGTTTGTACATTCCGTCCAATCCAGCAAGTGATCCCTGGAATTCAATCTCGGGTGGCTCATATTCGCCACGTGATGCCGCTGGAATTGTATCCGCGGTGAGTTCCAGCTCCTCAAGAGAATCCCGAGCTTGGAGAAATGCTTCGCTCATGGTGTCCAACGCGACGACATGTTTGCTAATTTCTTCATCGCGATCAGGTTGATAAGCCCAATTATAGCGCAGCCGTTTCAGATTCTTGGTTACGGATAAGATTGGGGCAAGGCGACATTCACGGAGTCTAAAAATCTCCAACGACGTCAAAAACTCTGGGCTTGGTGGCGATGGACTAGGCCAGCAGAAGTGGGTAGGGTTGTCGATGGAGATGGAAAGATGTTCGATCCTGGGCAGGTACAATAGCGAAAGGGCTTCGAGTGTATTTTTTGGGTCCAGATTTTCGTCGCCTTCTTCGTTTGGGGCAACTGAGACGAATCTCAACGTGTCAAAGGCGAGCGAAGAGTGTTGGTTAGAGGCTGACCGAAATACGGTGCCAAGGTAGTCGGTGTTGGTGGTCCAGTTGGCGCACAGGGCAAGTCTTTCGAGCTTTGGTAGAAGTGTAACAGTGACTCCCACGACTGCATCAGAACATCCGGATTGGACTCTTTCTATCCATGTATCAATAGTCGGCCGTGAAGTACCTGTTCCTTGCATGGCTTCAGTGAGGTCCGGAATAGGAAGCGATGGAATAACAGGCGCAGCGGGTTCCTGTCCTGGCTTTGGTGGTTTGAAGGCGTCATCGAAGCCATCGCCCTCGAATTGGAGACTAGAAACACGGTTGCAAAGGTCTTTTCTTTCCAAAAGAGTCCGAAGTAGTAGTGTGTGGGCAAGGAGGGGACGCCACTTCTTTTTCCACACGATTTTGATATGAGAGTAGAGAAGAGGTTCAACGAGGCTGTGCAATGCTCGACTTGTCAGGCAGAGATTGGCCAGATCGCAACTAGGAAGAAAATCCACGATAGAGAGCTGTATCTCTCGAGGACAGTTCAAGAGTGGGGACTCCTGCATTTTTTGGAGGTGATGTTGAGAAAATAGATGTAAGATGCTGAGTGAAGTTGTGGATGCTGAGTTTTGAGCGAACATTAAAAGATGACAAGTTAACCCGACCCATATTTACAGGGCGCACCAGTAGGTGGAGTCTTGAGTAGAGTCATAAGCGCTAATAAATTTCTGAAACGTCGGCTCTCGGGATAAGCCACAGGATTTAGGGTAGTTAAACAACGAATTTGATCTCTCATTTATTAGAGTAGGTCAATTGAATTGAAGAAAGATTACTCTCTAGGTTATTGCGCGTTACCTTATAAGTCCCAACGTGGTTGATTACTGTCGGATCTGGTCTAGATATCATATCAGAAGATTTCGTGATAATGAAGCTCTGACCATGTTGGGTAAGCCACTTGCATTAGCGGTACAACACATGGAAACGCAACCAAGGCATAGAAACAGGTGCATTCACTAGAACTCTTTTGGTTTGTGTATACGGAGAATAAACCTTCCTGTTGGAAATTAGAATAAATTGACGGCCGGAGTTTACGATAGACTCCCATATGGCGATCAGTCCTTGTCAATCTTAATGCCGTGAAATCCGATCAAGCGTCAAAAATCCATCATATGCTGGATTTATTATAAGTATGCTCTGCCCGTCTGACTTGAACCAGACGTCAAGATCCAAATCATCAGACAAACGCTTCATCACTACAACAAACCTCCTACTATCAATACTTTTTCTCTTTGATCATCTTTGCCACAATGGCCGACCGATACGTTCAAGTTCACTCCAAGCCAAATGGCCCGGGAGATTCACGTCCTACAGCCATCGACATTATCAAGGATGAGAATCTTGTGGACAAGCTTGTGCCCTTCAAGGCTTTCATCACTGGTTGCTCCGCGGGTATTGGTATCGAGACAGCCAAGGCACTACACCTGGCGGGTGCTACGCTGTACTTGACCGCTCGAGATATCTCCAAGGCAAAGTCAGCATTGGGTGATGATCTCATTCAGAGCGATCGCGTCCATCTTCTTGAACTTGACCTTGGATCCTTTGAAAGTGTCCGATCATGCGCCAAGGAATTCCTTTCTCTCAGCAAAGATCTGAATATCTTGGTCTGCAATGCTGGCGTTATGACGCCGCCTGAGGGCCGTACTAAGGACGGCTTTGAGACTCAATTTGGTACCAATCACCTGGCACACTTCCTACTCTTCAATCTGTTGCAGCCAGCCTTGTCCGCTGGCTCAACTCGTCAACGGAATTCACGTGTCGTTATCCTCTCATCTGTCGCTCACAGATTCGGCGATGTCAAGTTCGACGACGTCAACTTCGAGGGGCATTACGATGCCATGGCTACATACGCTCAGAGCAAAACAGCAAACCTCCGGACAGCAAATGAAATAGAGAGACGCTTCGGAAAACAAGGCATCCATGCATGGAGTGTTCAACCGGGCGCTGTTCTGACAGATTTGACACGACATATGTCGGACGATGAGAAAGATGGTTTATCAAAGGATAACTACCTGGCTATTATTTTCAAGACGCCTGCGCAGGGTGCGGCAACATCCGTCTGGGCTGCAACTGCTGAAGCATTAGAGGGACGGGGTGGTCGGTACCTAGAGAATTGTCAGATCATCTGTCAATGGACTCCGGATAAAGGAGTGTGGGGACCTGGGTATGGGGAGCATGCTTATGATGAAGAGAAAGCCGCTCTTCTCTGGGAGAAGTCTTTGCAATGGGTTGGTTTGTAATCATACAGTTAGCCTGTCATATAGCGTTAGACTTTGGTCTTCGGCTGGAATTACCAGGATAACCTTCAACAGTTAGCTTGTCCAATGCAGTTTTAATGTTACATTGCCCATCCACGCTAATGTATTCGGCTTACGCGCTACCCTTCTTTTTTTTCTCTTTTCCTTTTCGGTAGTAAATGCGCATCCCTGCATGTAGATAAGCCAGTTGCATTAGAACTGGCTTGTTTCATTGACACTATCGCTGTGACACGCCATTCTCAAGATGTCGCTATGAAACTACTTACCTAGTCATCGGCACAGCGGGAGAATGTCAATAATAGGGCTTTCAGGTCATACTCATTCCTCATCATAGGGACGTTTGTTACTTAGCTTGGAGGAAGGCAGCGAATACATAATTGCAATAAAATTCATAATTCACGGACATACCGTACCAATCATAAGACGAACCGCTACGACGGGTAAAAGTGGAAGAAAATGGAGTAGGTAGAGTCTATTATTAGCGCAATACAAAATGACGAGTGTCTACGGTCGTTACGGAGAATAAGGACGGATATAACCTTAAAAGCGTCGACGACATTGGACGGAACTGAGTGGGGTAGCTAACGAGGGTGGTAAGCCATGTGCATAAATTCCACTTCTTCCCTCTCAGCTCTGACCCCAAACTGTTACGCTAAATATTGTCGGAATCTATTTGCAACCATGGAGCCGATATGCACCCCAGCCCCGATTAACACACTACCGAATATCTTTGAGCCGGGTGATGACTGGACAGGAGTGACGAATCAGTCCAAGAGGAAAAAGCTCCAAAACCGCCTCAACCAGCGTGCTTATCGTCAGTACATCCTTGCCGAGCTGTACCGGGTAAGATAAACGAGAGGCTAACTCGAATTCTCCAACAAATTTCTAGGCCTCAGAAAGAGACAACAGCCTAGCCAGTCGACTCCTAATCGCTTAATCATTCCTTATCCAATAGGAGATGTCGACAAGTCGTATAATAAAGCAGTGCAAGTCCAGGTCCAGCAAGGGACATCACTAGTACTATGCGAGGGAGCTCGATACGTTATGGACCGTAACATTGCAGGTCTTTTCGAGGGCTGTGTCCTTTTAACCTGTCCTCGTCGAATCTCCCACATCAGTGGTCTAATTAGACAAGCTTACGAGGATTACACCCTGCATGCGCCCCGGCCTGCATATCTGCAAGTCCTCATCCGATTGAACGTTCTCAACGCACTGGCTCGGAACGCTGTCTGTATTGGAATTCCACCAGAAGGGCTCTGCCGCGACGAAGCCATTTCGCCTTACAGTTTTGATGGCCCTCAGCTACCCAACAGCCCTCGACCAGCGACATTATGCCCCTCAGCGCTACAACCAACGCTCCTTCAGACGACGGTAGTGCATCATCCATGGGTTGATTTGCTCCCCTTCCCTCAACTACGCGATAACATTCTTATGGATATAAAAGTTGGCTTGTTGGATGATGATGAGCTATGTGAGGATCTTCTCGTAGTGGATGATCCGCGAAATCTCGAAAGCAAGCCTTCGTTGATTGTTTGGGGAGAATCGTGGGATTCTAAAGCGTGGGAGGTGAATCCGGCCTTCTTTCGAAAATGGAGGTTTCAGTTACGAGGATGTGCCGAGATCCTTGTGGCGACGAATTATTGGAGAGAGAAAAGAGGCGAGAAAAGACTTGTTTTTGAGCCAGATGATCTAGAGTGGTATTCGAGGATCGATACGCCCAGAGACGATAGATAGATATAGTCTGTGGAGTCTTCTGGGCAACTACAGCCAGACTGCATGCTTGATACCGCCATCTAATCCCTCACTAAGGCTAGACACAAGAGTCCATGTATCACCTCTGGCGCCGCCAATACTGTATATCTCAATTCCACCTCCTTCTTGTCCCGCTACAACAACAAATCGGCCGTCATCAGTCAGTCTGAAACCACGGATGGTATCGAGGTTTGTACGCAAATGTTTGATCTCTTCAGCCTTCTTGCCATCGTTGGAGAGAACGATGATGGCAATAGCATCCCCTTTTGATTGCTCGGGGGCATTCTTCAAATATGGCTCCCGCTTGGCGATATGCTTCTCCCACCTGTTGCTCACATACAGAACATTGGGTATCCTAGGATGGAGGGACAGTTCAGCAGAATCCATCATGGACTGGTGGTCGGGATGAACCGTCGGGGGAATTATGTTTGCTTCGAAACCATCGATGGGTTGGATGTTTTTGCCCGGAGTGGTAGATAGATCAAAGGCTATGACATTGTGTGAAAGCTCACCAATGACATACATGAATTGTTCTAGGAGGGCATATGTTAGGCATTATACTCGACGAGAAAATCTTGATGCTTGACGGCGTACCATTAGGTGTCAACACAGCATGCCGGGGCCCTGTACCGGGGGGACATTGGAGCCAACCACGTATTTCCAGCTCTAGCCCGTTGCGAGCAAGAATCCAGACGCGGTCAGCGCCTAGATCAGGCGCATACAATAGACCATTTTTGTCTTCTAGCACTTGGTGTACATGACATTGTTGTTGCCGAGCTTTGTTAGGTCCGTGCCCAGCCGCTTTATAGGGGAACTCTGGCAGAAGTTCGGTTCGAGGTGTGTCTTTGAGTCTGGGTCCATCCGTTTCGGTGTTGGAAGTGGGATAAAGGGCGACAGAGCCTCCGACATACTATAGATTGTCAGCAGGGGATTTACTGAGGTACCTTTTTTGTATGACTTACAGTCCCGAGTGCAAGGGCAGTTTTGTGTCGAAGGGCAATAACTAAACCATGAGCACGGGTAGCCACGTGAAACATACAATCAATACTTACAATGAGCGGGTGCACCCAGAGTTGGCTGTTGACTGGTAATTCGGCAAGTCTTACCTGTATGGTCGATCTCAAACGTAAACAAGCTGCCAGAGTCTTCGCCCTCTGACACGCCAATGAAACGATCGACGTTTCCCGTTGAACCTGTGGGCTCTGTCCAGGAAACGTTGTAAGGTGTAGGGTAATTAGCAACAATCTTGATCTCGCCTTTCTCAAAGTCGACAGAAAGGGTGGTGAAGGTGGCCCGATCACCTGATAGCAGAAGCGAGGGTTTCATGGTGTTGGGCAGTGATGATGGCTTGGGCGGGAGACAAGGAATACTGAGATCTGTTGTCACTGTCAAAAGAATTGGATAATGGATTGGAATCGTTGCGACGTCCGAATCATTTGCCAGTTTACCAGAAAAGACTTTGTCAGTGTAAATACTCCCGTACTGGTTGTTTCTGATTAATTTCCCTACCGACGAAAGTTTCCGTTTGCTCCCATAGCACCACGCGGATTTTATATCAGGTTGTGGAAAGGTAATGGAAATTACAATCTCCGCCCCCTGCTATTCAGATCGGAGATCCTTGGGGAATTGGCCGTCGTGAAACGAAGAAATCCCCGATCAGCCTTTAGTTAAACCTAAATATCCGATGATAAATATCCTACTCCAGCACTAATTCTTGGCGCGTTCAGCTAAAACGTCAAGCTAATATGTTAAAAGAAAGAGGATTTCCGAGGCTTTCATATATTCGATACCGTGTCACTATTATTTCTTCTCTCATTTCCGACCAATACACCAAATACTGATCCATTTGACGCAGCCAATATTCCCGTTGTTGGCCTCAGTAAGCATGCTTAATGGTACTTTATAATTTACATTTTCCTGGTTTAGACTATCCTATCATCTATGTACTTATCATCCTCAAGTCTTCCTCTGCTTCTTATCCCGCTTTCCGACCTGGTAGTTTGCTATCATGACAATCGACAAAGTCAATATAGTTATCGGAACTGCGCAAGCGAAATACCATCCAAATGTAATTCTCAACTTCGCAATATCTTCTTGCATACTAAAAAAGCCCGTGATGAATGACAGTGGAATGAACACAGAGGCGAGCCAGGTGAGTCGCGCCACATTCCTGCCTTCTTGGAGACTTCGATGAGAATCTTCGATTGATATGGCCGCAACCACCATAGATGCTAGACGATCTATACGGTCCTGGAGGTCACTCATTTTACCCAGGATGATCTCGACGTCAGGAGTGATGTCTTCACTAAACACCATATCCGAATGTTCGTAATGGCGGGTATTGTGAGACCATTTTTCCTTCCTAGAGTCAACACCCCCCTGAACCGGAGCTTCAGGGCTTCTCGAGTCTGGTGGAAATGGTGCAAGTCGTTGAAGCATCCCAGTAACCATCTCTCTATAAAGTGGTATATGTCTCCTCCACGTATGCAGTCGCTCCAAAGAATTGTCGATGATTCGAGGATCTTTGTAGAATTGCCCTGGATCTGAGAGTTCCCATTCGATCTGGCCAAGTCTAGAGTTTACATACTGGCACATAATAAGCCACTCTGCACATGTCAGGTACAGTACGGGCTGCATGAAAGTTTGCAAGTTTTTCGAATACGTTGACTGATGAAGCGACGAAGGCCACGGGTATCTCAAAATCCAGTATATCAGATCCTCGAAAAGTGATGTACGAGGCGGGCCTAATGGGGGCGACTTTTGTTCATGCATCCCAGGAGTAGGAGCCCAATTCCGATAGCCATACCAAAGGGGGTGACCTTCCTTGATTGTTGGATCGACGAGCACAATTCCTGTAGCCAAAGACGTTAGTTCAAATCATCCAGAACAATATGAAGGGATTCATGCCTGTGATTCCAGCATCTGGATCTCCATCCCTCCTGATCCAAATCGAGACCTTGGTTCTCGTCAAGCCAACAACTGCAGAGCCATCCATATAAGGCCAATTATTCTGATCATCATCTGGCCTTCTGAAGACGTTGAACCGATTTGATTCCTCGCGACCCTTCTTCAATGACTCTCTTGTCTTAAAATATCGCGGTCTGACAAACCGCACCTGAGTCCAGTTCTGATGCTTTATACTCGCCCTCAAATTCGGGGGATCCATCCAGCGGTCTCGAATATTGTACCATGAATAGTCGTCTATATGTTGCCGAAAGAAGGTCGGATCGATGTCAAACCTTGAACCTAAGGTTTCGATGACACTACGAGACAAGTCTTCTACAACCAAAAGCCTCAAAGATCCTTTCTCTGGGTTGGTCGTCTCTTTACCACGCAGCGCATTTTCCAGGTCATCGGCATGCGTGACCCTTCTACAGGTCGTGTTACCCGGGGAAATAAAATCGAGAATTGCGACATTTGTTTTCTGACATCGATCTTGCCTCTCCGCTGGGTTGTCGCGAAGGAACTTCCACCTTACTGGACTGGTGCTCACTTCCAGAAAATCGGCCAGGTATCTCAACTCTGGCCAAGCCACAGAGAGGGATTTGATGTGAGCAAGATATGGCGCATTACTACTGTTAGGGGTCAGCTCTCAGCAACCATCTTTTGGGGTCTAGCTCTTACGTGTTTATCTCCCATTCTCGTGAAATAGCCAGAGGGCTCTCGGCGTACATATCACCAATGTAGTAGGGATCGCCAGCTTCCGTAGTATGCGGCAAGACCTTTGAGTAAACAACCAATTCCGAGACTTCTATTACTGCGTTGTTTGTATCATTAGGAATCTCTGTCTCTGTCTCCGTCTTGGCATTCGTCCCTGCATTGCTCCCAAGAACACCGGTGTTACCCATCGTAGGCTTCTTCATAGCGGCGTTGGGCATGATTGTTAAATCCCTGGAGCCGAATTAATCTGTGTTGTATCCATAACTCTGTAGTCTCCAGTGATTCTATCTGGCGTGACACTTACCCCTCTTCAAGGCTTGTTCTTTACGCTAAGCCCAAGTGGGCTTTACTCGGCTATATAAGTCTTCTTGGAGGAATCACACCCTACAACTACCAGATAGATGGTTTTTATCGTCAGTTACCTCAAATAGTGCTAGTTTCTTTTTATTTCCTATTGAAAGAAAGTTCGTCAGTTACTAAGTGATGCAGAGGATAACGTCAGGAAATATTGAACCTTCAAGCAAGCTTAACCAATATCTCGTATAACCCCGGTCTTTGCTCTTCCTCTTTTATTTACTCATACAGGACTATTCATTATTAAGACCCTCAGTAAATTATAAAGCTAATCCTAGTAGCTCACTTCATCAGAAAAGATTAGATTCTATCTTACTCCTTGGTCTTTCCTCCACGCCTGCGCATATGTAGCGTGAATTCATCCTCCCAAAGACTGGTACACTTCGTATAGACATGATTCTACAACCATGCGGCATGGAGGAAGCAAACACTCTTCATTTGACGTCCAGTACTGCGATTGAATCTACTACATAGGCGTAATAAAAATAAATAATAAAAATAAAAACTTTACTTTATCACGGATTGAGCATCTGAGGTAGTGTTCTAGGGACATGCATCTTATCTTTCAATCTGTATAATCGAATATAGTCTTGCATTGATACCAAGCCTTCAAAATCAAGGGATCAGTCAACTCATTAAACATTGTAATCCTCAAGGTCCTTTCCCTTATATGCCAAATTCTCCCTCGATAAAAGTTCCATGAGGGCCCAGAGCATATACTTGTGGCATATCAGCACGAGCAACCTCTTTGAATGTCTTGGCATCAATGGCGACGAGAACGCTATGAGTGGCCTCGCGATTAATGACAATGGTGAGTACGATACCGTCATCCTCATCCGTAGAGCCGGGACGTTGAATGAAAATAGGTTCGCAAGGCGCACTCTCTCCATTCTCTGGCCACCATTCCTTAAAGGTACCAGTTTCCCAGTCACACTTGGTAACGTGACTGAGAAAACTGCAATGCACCGCTTTCAAGCCGTTACCCAGCCGACCGATGGGAACACTAGTGCCGGGGGATGGACCGCCATGGCCCGAGATACCGTAGACATAGCGATAGCCATGGACCATTGAAGCGCTCTTAGCAATTCGCGGAAGCTCCAAGAATGTCCCCCCAATTGCAGCCTTGGTAGTAGCGCGTGTGGATGTGGTGGGATCCTCCTTTCCAACGCCTTCGAGCTCGTAGCGCACCAGGACACCATCCTGAAACGGCGCAGCAGGATCTAGTATGTTGCTAAGGTGGTAGTCGTTGTAAGGGACGCGATCTGAGTATGCACAGAGGTCGACATGAATATTAATCTCGTTAGTGTGGGGATCTACATAGTCGTACCCATTCACGGAATGGAAGAACATAATGTTGTCTGGAAGACTGTACGAAGCGATGCTGAAACATAGAGTTAGTTAGTACTCCTCCCCTCTGTTTACGTACGAGTGCTTGAGGTGTTGGCTAAGCTTACTGCTTTCCGGTGATCTTGTCGAGGACAAAGAATTCAGTCGGGCTCTCTGACTCGTAAGTCATTGATTGGGTAAATGGCTTCGTGGTATCCGACAAGTCCATGGAGATGGGCTAGATAGATGGTTATAGGCATATCCTTAAGGCTGAAGCGTGATATGATTGCTTACATTGCGGATGAAGATGACGAAGTTAGCAGACATGGCCATGGAATGGACATAGCATGGTCTGCAAGGGATGGTTGTCTTCCATAGCAGCTTCGTGGGATTTGACTTGATGTCAAGTGCAAATACTGACAAAACCCCGTTCTGCGGGTTGATGAGATAGTTGTATTCCTCACCCCTGCTCCGGTCTTTGAGAGTATGAGAGCAGATACCGAACCCATTGAGCTCCGGGTCAATAGCAGCGTAGGTGAGCATGCGCTTGGGCTCAAGCGTTTTTCCGTCAACGACCTGGAGCATGTTGAAGTCGGTGGAGACAAGGATCTATCACTGATTAACATCTTGAGAATTCAGCCTAAACCAGTAGAATTACCTCTTCCTTCTCAGGGTTCTGAGATGGAGTACCCTTATCATGAGGGTTACCATTTGCAGGTATATGGAGTCCCCGCCGAGGGACAATATTCATGTTGAACTCGTCCGGGCCTACAGGGCCAGTTGGGATCCAGACTGATTGCTGAGCACCAAGGAGGGCGGAACAAGGATCTTGGGCTTCTTTGAGCGGCGTATTTGCATTCAGACCTGCCATAAGGCTTTGCAAAAATCCATTGTCCTTGGCCTTCTTAACTACACCTTCAGCAGTGTACCTGCTTGTGTAATGAACACGGCCGTCATCGATGAGGAATTTATGCAGCATGGCTAAACCGTCGAACCAATGCTGCAGCACTGCGTTGGGCTTTGAGCCATCCTCGGACAAAGGCACGACAAAGCGGCCAACACCCATGCTACGTAAAAACATGTTAGCTATGGGCATGTGCATGTGCGACCTATGCAGTGCCTCTTGTATTCCAACATTGAAAAATCGTGGAAAGGATCAATTGACTAACCGAACAAAGGTGCCGTTGACCCAATCAGGCCAAACTCCAGAGGTCTTGCATTCTACCTCACTGGGAGTCTCGGGCACTCCCTGCAGGTAAGGCGGCAGGTACTTCAGCTTGTCCTCGGTCACAAAGTACGGCTGCTCCTCTACTCGAGATGTAGTCGACATGGTGGAGAACGACGATTGGTACGATACAGGAATGCGGCGGTGGTTTTCTGCTTGATAGACTTCTCAACAGTGTTATTTAGGTTTGCGAATACTAATCCAAACTACGAAGGCGAGGTTTTATGTTTCAAAATCACTTCTACCGTCCATCAGACGGGGCAGCCTCGGGAACGACTTCCCGGGAAATGGTAAGTTATCAAACTCTTATAAACTTATGACGGGGCACTATCGGCTAGCTACTTGAAAAACATGGGGTTCTATATATATTGACAATACTTGGTATGAGATTGGCTGAAAAGTTGACCGCTTAGACTGCGCTTCGGAAGTAGGACAAAGTTAGAAACTTCCGACTAGGTAAGGATTTACCTAGCCCTGTTCGAACTAGTCCAACTTCTCTACTGGGCTTACTCACTACACTAGACTTAATTAGGGATTCCGCTTAGTCAGATTGATCTGTCAATAACGGCTCGTTTAACTAAAACGAGCTGCTGATACTGTAATGTAGGGTAGCATCAGTTCAATAATAATTATAGGAGAATTCTAATTCAGTGTCGTAGCTGTAGGAACTCAGAAGGATGAGGGAAATTTAACACTAGATAGGAACAGCCATCATAACAACAACATGCGGGCGGAGATATACTACCTTGGTGGATGGCGGTTCCATTTATTTGCAATCCTTCAGAGGAAAAACAGTGGAAGCTTGTCGTAGCGCCCAGTGAAATCATGGGCATGATGTTTGGGTCACTTGGAATTTCCGTTCCGATGTAGAGGGTACCAGGGCCGCGTGAAGTGTGGTAGATATGTCTTGTCTTGAATGAATATAATCAGTTGACCTTTGACTAAACAAGACACTACGGTAGTGATCAACACAATGTATGTGAGCTTCCATATCGAACAAATAGATCGACCGGGTTGACAGATGACAGCTTGAGAGAAAGAACACGAGTATTATAATAATCTCACACATTGGTCATTATTATTGAAGTTTGATTGGCCGGGATCACGTCAGATAACGGCTTCCCTAATGTGACGGTTACTTGTGACAGGGGGTCCTTGTTTCTAGGCTAGGTACCTGACCTAGCGGCTTTGGACGGCGACAGGATCTGACTACCTTTAAGGCCAGCCACCACTCAACTGACCCCACAGACTGGTTTTGATTGGGATATTGACTCTTACAGCTAGTACTAGATTGGCAGGATAGCCGCTATTAGGCCTACTGATAAGAAAAGCCCTGAAATCTTGATTTTATTTTTATGGGTGCAGTAAGCTGAGACCCAAGGACATCTTAGAGCTATGATGCTTTTTTTATGTAAACTTTATCTGCAAAGATACACAAATGATACAGGGGAAATCCTTACAAGAAGAGTGATGCACGCTCGCTTATTTAGCGGCTGAGACACTAATGACATTAAACAATACAGTAGTACAGGAGGGCCTGACTGAAACTGTTGGGGGACAAACCGCTTCTCTTATATCAACACCTTCTTCTTGCAATTTGGTTTAGCTTCACAATTGAAAAAAAAAAAAACTACTTCCATTTTTACAGTCTCTCGATATTGTATTCAACATGGCCCTTTCTAGATGCCTGAAAACCAGAACGGCGTTCCTCTCTCCCCTTGACCAATTAAACTCTTCATTTTACATTCGCTGGTCCTTGGTGTTACACGCCAAGGATCGCGACAAAGCTGTCAATCGCCTGTCGAAAGGGTTAAATGCCGTTACATCAACCCTGCCATTCCTCAAAGGGCGAATCAACTACCATACGGACAACACCAACAATAAAATAGCCTCTGCTTCACGGGCTGTTATTTCCATGTCAGACGATAGTCCGAATGTGTCATTACGAGAACTACGCCCAGCAAAGGAATTACCCAGCTTAGCAAGGATCAAGCAACAGGGTGCACCATCCCATCTTTTCACAGACGATCTATACTCGTTGCCTATCTTTATAGATACCACATCGAAGCAATCTCACCCAGTATTAAAAACAAGCTATGCTCCTATCGAGGGAGGCCTGATACTAAACATATGCGTCCACCATGGTGTTATGGACGGCCAAGGACTTGCGACGTTGACCGATCTATGGGCCTTGTTCACCCGTCAGCAAGACCAAAGCGAAAACGAGGTGCAGGAGCCGAAGAACCTTCCCGATCCCGATGAGCCTCTTACGCGAACGGCCAGACTTGCTACAGCTCTAAGTGCCACGGCAGACCCTGAGATTACCGATATCGAAACAAGTCTCCAGCGTTATCGAAACGATAGGATACTCGAACAAAACATCCCTGCATCCACAGTGGACAGCAGGAAAAAGACAAGCAGGATATTCGCGTTTTCAAGCGACAAGCTCAAGGACGCCAAAGAAGTCTTGGCAAGTAACGGCTGCCATGTCACGACAAACTCCATCTTAAATGCTGCGGTCTGGTCTAATCTTACACGTGTACGTCTATCACGCCGGACACAGCTGCCACCCACACCATTCGCGAGATTTACCCAAATGGTAGATGGTAGACGACAATTACTTCCAAAAATCAACAAGCCGGGGCCTTATATGGGTAATGTCGTGCTTACATCGTCCGCCGATGTTTCACTTGATACATTGGTGACGACTGGCTTTTTCAACTATCTATCAGTCTCTCTGCTGGCCCCAGTAGCGCAGGCCATATACGACGCATCAAGAAAGGTTACTACGGAATACATTGATGGCTTCTTGAAAACCCTGCAAAAAGTAGATGACCCCTCAAGCCTTGGCATAGGGAGTATGAGTCAGCATGGAGTCGACTTTATTTCAACAAGTGTTGCAAATGCACCATTCTATGAATGTGACTTTGGGCCATCGCTTAGCGAAGATTCTGCTAGCGGAAAGGAGGGCAAGCCAGTCTTTGTGCGGTATCCGTACATTGATTGGGCCGATGGCAACATGATATTGCTACCAAGACGGATGCAACCAACTGGCCACGATGAGACTATTGAAGGATACATTATGTTAGCAGAGGATGATTTGGTAGCTTTGGCAGAGGATCCTGGGTTTTGTAGCTGGTTGAAAGAGTAAAACCCTATGTAATGGTATTATCTGTACAGTATAAGAGAAAAGATCTTTATTATAACTGAGATCTGATTTACTGTTCTGAAGACTCTTCCGAACCTATCCAGTCTGCAGTTAAACGAACTAACTGAATTCACAAAGAATATAGCTTAGTGTCCCTCTATCTATTGAATTGTCTATAATTATTATAGTCTAAAATAATTCAAAACGTTTTCTTAACTACTTACTTTATAACTTTAAGATAAGAAGTATCTTTATACTATTATTATCTTATTAAATACAGT